>OX155892.1:52711028-52773185 GCA_944588485.1 Phosphuga atrata
AAGACTAGACAGACAAGACTAGACAGACAAGACTAGACAGACAAGACTAGACAGACAAGACTAGACAGACAAGACTAGACAGACAAGACTAGACAGACAAGACTAGACAGACAAGACTAGACAGACAAGACTAGACAGACAAGACTAGACAGACAAGACTAGACAGACAAGACTAGACAGACAAGACTAGACAGACAAGACTAGACAGACAAGACTAGACAGACAAGACTAGACAGACAAGACTAGACAGACAAGACTAGACAGACAAGACTAGACAGACAAGACTAGACAGACAAGACTAGACAGACAAGACTAGACAGACAAGACTAGACAGACAAGACTAGACAGACAAGACTAGACAGACAAGACTAGACAGACAAGACTAGACAGACAAGACTAGACAGACAAGACTAGACAGACAAGACTAGACAGACAAGACTAGACAGACAAGACTAGACAGACAAGACTAGACAGACAAGACTAGACAGACAAGACTAGACAGACAAGACTAGACAGACAAGACTAGACAGACAAGACTAGACAGACAAGACTAGACAGACAAGACTAGACAGACAAGACTAGACAGACAAGACTAGACAGACAAGACTAGACAGACAAGACTAGACAGACAAGACTAGACAGACAAGACTAGACAGACAAGACTAGACAGACAAGACTAGACAGACAAGACTAGACAGACAAGACTAGACAGACAAGACTAGACAGACAAGACTAGACAGACAAGACTAGACAGACAAGACTAGACAGACAAGACTAGACAGACAAGACTAGACAGACAAGACTAGACAGACAAGACTAGACAGACAAGACTAGACAGACAAGACTAGACAGACAAGACTAGACAGACAAGACTAGACAGACAAGACTAGACAGACAAGACTAGACAGACAAGACTAGACAAGACTAGACAGACAAGACTAGACAGACAAGACTAGACTAGACAAGACTAGACAGACAAGACTAGACAGACAAGACTAGACAGACAAGACTAGACAGACAAGACTAGACAGACAAGACTAGACAGACAAGACTAGACAGACAAGACTAGACAGACAAGACTAGACAGACAAGACTAGACAGACAAGACTAGACAGACAAGACTAGACAGACAAGACTAGACAGACAAGACTAGACAGACAAGACTAGACAGACAAGACTAGACAGACAAGACTAGACAGACAAGACTAGACAGACAAGACTAGACAGACAAGACTAGACAGACAAGACTAGACAGACAAGACTAGACAGACAAGACTAGACAGACAAGACTAGACAGACAAGACTAGACAGACAAGACTAGACAGACAAGACTAGACAGACAAGACTAGACAGACAAGACTAGACAGACAAGACTAGACAGACAAGACTAGACAGACAAGACTAGACAGACAAGACTAGACAGACAAGACTAGACAGACAAGACTAGACAGACAAGACTAGACAGACAAGACTAGACAGACAAGACTAGACAGACAAGACTAGACAGACAAGACTAGACAGACAAGACTAGACAGACAAGACTAGACAGACAAGACTAGACAGACAAGACTAGACAGACAAGACTAGACAGACAAGACTAGACAGACAAGACTAGACAGACAAGACTAGACAGACAAGACTAGACAGACAAGACTAGACAGACAAGACTAGACAGACAAGACTAGACAGACAAGACTAGACAGACAAGACTAGACAGACAAGACTAGACAGACAAGACTAGACAGACAAGACTAGACAGACAAGACTAGACAGACAAGACTAGACAGACAAGACTAGACAGACAAGACTAGACAGACAAGACTAGACAGACAAGACTAGACAGACAAGACTAGACAGACAAGACTAGACAGACAAGACTAGACAGACAAGACTAGACAGACAAGACTAGACAGACAAGACTAGACAGACAAGACTAGACAGACAAGACTAGACAGACAAGACTAGACAGACAAGACTAGACAGACAAGACTAGACAGACAAGACTAGACAGACAAGACTAGACAGACAAGACTAGACAGACAAGACTAGACAGACAAGACTAGACAGACAAGACTAGACAGACAAGACTAGACAGACAAGACTAGACAGACAAGACTAGACAGACAAGACTAGACAGACAAGACTAGACAGACAAGACTAGACAGACAAGACTAGACAGACAAGACTAGACAGACAAGACTAGACAGACAAGACTAGACAGACAAGACTAGACAGACAAGACTAGACAGACAAGACTAGACAGACAAGACTAGACAGACAAGACTAGACAGACAAGACTAGACAGACAAGACTAGACAGACAAGACTAGACAGACAAGACTAGACAGACAAGACTAGACAGACAAGACTAGACAGACAAGACTAGACAGACAAGACTAGACAGACAAGACTAGACAGACAAGACTAGACAGACAAGACTAGACAGACAAGACTAGACAGACAAGACTAGACAGACAAGACTAGACAGACAAGACTAGACAGACAAGACTAGACAGACAAGACTAGACAGACAAGACTAGACAGACAAGACTAGACAGACAAGACTAGACAGACAAGACTAGACAGACAAGACTAGACAGACAAGACTAGACAGACAAGACTAGACAGACAAGACTAGACAGACAAGACTAGACAGACAAGACTAGACAGACAAGACTAGACAGACAAGACTAGACAGACAAGACTAGACAGACAAGACTAGACAGACAAGACTAGACAGACAAGACTAGACAGACAAGACTAGACAGACAAGACTAGACAGACAAGACTAGACAGACAAGACTAGACAGACAAGACTAGACAGACAAGACTAGACAGACAAGACTAGACAGACAAGACTAGACAGACAAGACTAGACAGACAAGACTAGACAGACAAGACTAGACAGACAAGACTAGACAGACAAGACTAGACAGACAAGACTAGACAGACAAGACTAGACAGACAAGACTAGACAGACAAGACTAGACAGACAAGACTAGACAGACAAGACTAGACAGACAAGACTAGACAGACAAGACTAGACAGACAAGACTAGACAGACAAGACTAGACAGACAAGACTAGACAGACAAGACTAGACAGACAAGACTAGACAGACAAGACTAGACAGACAAGACTAGACAGACAAGACTAGACAGACAAGACTAGACAGACAAGACTAGACAGACAAGACTAGACAGACAAGACTAGACAGACAAGACTAGACAGACAAGACTAGACAGACAAGACTAGACAGACAAGACTAGACAGACAAGACTAGACAGACAAGACTAGACAGACAAGACTAGACAGACAAGACTAGACAGACAAGACTAGACAGACAAGACTAGACAGACAAGACTAGACAGACAAGACTAGACAGACAAGACTAGACAGACAAGACTAGACAGACAAGACTAGACAGACAAGACTAGACAGACAAGACTAGACAGACAAGACTAGACAGACAAGACTAGACAGACAAGACTAGACAGACAAGACTAGACAGACAAGACTAGACAGACAAGACTAGACAGACAAGACTAGACAGACAAGACTAGACAGACAAGACTAGACAGACAAGACTAGACAGACAAGACTAGACAGACAAGACTAGACAGACAAGACTAGACAGACAAGACTAGACAGACAAGACTAGACAGACAAGACTAGACAGACAAGACTAGACAGACAAGACTAGACAGACAAGACTAGACAGACAAGACTAGACAGACAAGACTAGACAGACAAGACTAGACAGACAAGACTAGACAGACAAGACTAGACAGACAAGACTAGACAGACAAGACTAGACAGACAAGACTAGACAGACAAGACTAGACAGACAAGACTAGACAGACAAGACTAGACAGACAAGACTAGACAGACAAGACTAGACAGACAAGACTAGACAGACAAGACTAGACAGACAAGACTAGACAGACAAGACTAGACAGACAAGACTAGACAGACAAGACTAGACAGACAAGACTAGACAGACAAGACTAGACAGACAAGACTAGACAGACAAGACTAGACAGACAAGACTAGACAGACAAGACTAGACAGACAAGACTAGACAGACAAGACTAGACAGACAAGACTAGACAGACAAGACTAGACAGACAAGACTAGACAGACAAGACTAGACAGACAAGACTAGACAGACAAGACTAGACAGACAAGACTAGACAGACAAGACTAGACAGACAAGACTAGACAGACAAGACTAGACAGACAAGACTAGACAGACAAGACTAGACAGACAAGACTAGACAGACAAGACTAGACAGACAAGACTAGACAGACAAGACTAGACAGACAAGACTAGACAGACAAGACTAGACAGACAAGACTAGACAGACAAGACTAGACAGACAAGACTAGACAGACAAGACTAGACAGACAAGACTAGACAGACAAGACTAGACAGACAAGACTAGACAGACAAGACTAGACAGACAAGACTAGACAGACAAGACTAGACAGACAAGACTAGACAGACAAGACTAGACAGACAAGACTAGACAGACAAGACTAGACAGACAAGACTAGACAGACAAGACTAGACAGACAAGACTAGACAGACAAGACTAGACAGACAAGACTAGACAGACAAGACTAGACAGACAAGACTAGACAGACAAGACTAGACAGACAAGACTAGACAGACAAGACTAGACAGACAAGACTAGACAGACAAGACTAGACAGACAAGACTAGACAGACAAGACTAGACAGACAAGACTAGACAGACAAGACTAGACAGACAAGACTAGACAGACAAGACTAGACAGACAAGACTAGACAGACAAGACTAGACAGACAAGACTAGACAGACAAGACTAGACAGACAAGACTAGACAGACAAGACTAGACAGACAAGACTAGACAGACAAGACTAGACAGACAAGACTAGACAGACAAGACTAGACAGACAAGACTAGACAGACAAGACTAGACAGACAAGACTAGACAGACAAGACTAGACAGACAAGACTAGACAGACAAGACTAGACAGACAAGACTAGACAGACAAGACTAGACAGACAAGACTAGACAGACAAGACTAGACAGACAAGACTAGACAGACAAGACTAGACAGACAAGACTAGACAGACAAGACTAGACAGACAAGACTAGACAGACAAGACTAGACAGACAAGACTAGACAGACAAGACTAGACAGACAAGACTAGACAGACAAGACTAGACAGACAAGACTAGACAGACAAGACTAGACAGACAAGACTAGACAGACAAGACTAGACAGACAAGACTAGACAGACAAGACTAGACAGACAAGACTAGACAGACAAGACTAGACAGACAAGACTAGACAGACAAGACTAGACAGACAAGACTAGACAGACAAGACTAGACAGACAAGACTAGACAGACAAGACTAGACAGACAAGACTAGACAGACAAGACTAGACAGACAAGACTAGACAGACAAGACTAGACAGACAAGACTAGACAGACAAGACTAGACAGACAAGACTAGACAGACAAGACTAGACAGACAAGACTAGACAGACAAGACTAGACAGACAAGACTAGACAGACAAGACTAGACAGACAAGACTAGACAGACAAGACTAGACAGACAAGACTAGACAGACAAGACTAGACAGACAAGACTAGACAGACAAGACTAGACAGACAAGACTAGACAGACAAGACTAGACAGACAAGACTAGACAGACAAGACTAGACAGACAAGACTAGACAGACAAGACTAGACAGACAAGACTAGACAGACAAGACTAGACAGACAAGACTAGACAGACAAGACTAGACAGACAAGACTAGACAGACAAGACTAGACAGACAAGACTAGACAGACAAGACTAGACAGACAAGACTAGACAGACAAGACTAGACAGACAAGACTAGACAGACAAGACTAGACAGACAAGACTAGACAGACAAGACTAGACAGACAAGACTAGACAGACAAGACTAGACAGACAAGACTAGACAGACAAGACTAGACAGACAAGACTAGACAGACAAGACTAGACAGACAAGACTAGACAGACAAGACTAGACAGACAAGACTAGACAGACAAGACTAGACAGACAAGACTAGACAGACAAGACTAGACAGACAAGACTAGACAGACAAGACTAGACAGACAAGACTAGACAGACAAGACTAGACAGACAAGACTAGACAGACAAGACTAGACAGACAAGACTGGACAGACAAGACTGGACAGACAAGACTAGACAGACAAGACTAGACAGACAAGACTAGACAGACAAGACTAGACAGACAAGACTAGACAGACAAGACTAGACAGACAAGACTAGACAGACAAGACTAGACAGACAAGACTAGACAGACAAGACTAGACAGACAAGACTAGACAGACAAGACTAGACAGACAAGACTAGACAGACAAGACTAGACAGACAAGACTAGACAGACAAGACTAGACAGACAAGACTAGACAGACAAGACTAGACAGACAAGACTAGACAGACAAGACTAGACAGACAAGACTAGACAGACAAGACTAGACAGACAAGACTAGACAGACAAGACTAGACAGACAAGACTAGACAGACAAGACTAGACGGACAAGACTAGACAGACAAGACTAGACAGACAAGACTAGACAGACAAGACTAGACAGACAAGACTAGACAGACAAGACTAGACAGACAAGACTAGACAGACAATCTTCTTATTTTGTATAATTTTTTAAAATTCTGATTCGAATTCTTATTTAAATAGTAGTATCGTTATTAGGGTTCTGTTGTTACCAACAACGAACCCTTAGTGTTTCGATATATCCGTCCGTCCGTAATTTAGCTCATTGTCAGAGGCTATTAGGAATGGAAAGCTGTAATTTGGATCGGATATACAGATTAGTCACGCTAACAAATTGGTTAAAAAATCTGTTCAAGTAAAATCGGGACGTTTTTTTTCTCAGGTCTACCCCATGGTGTGGGGAGTCGTTGGATAGGTCTTTCAAAAACATTCCCGGTTTGTGAAAACAATATTTCAATTAAGGGATCCGTTTGTGAAATATTAGTGATAATTTTTGTTTGAGTCAAGGGTCCCCTCCCCCCACTGCCAGCTAAATGGCTGTTTCTGGAAATATGAAAAAATTCACAATAGTAGCTTTATTAGTTTATGAGTAATAGTCGACTAACTTGTAAAATGTAACGAATTGAGTGGCAGCCGTGCCATTTAAACAATATATTGTTGGTTATGTTGAACGTCAAACTCGAAAACCTCAAAGTCAGCTGATTAAGTTATTGGTTATGAAATTTCTTAGACATTTTGAGTCATAAGAGTAAGAATGGCAACTACGGAACCCTATATTGTGCGTGGCCAGACACGCACTAGACCGTTTTTTTTTTTTTAATTACTAGCAATATAATAATACATAAATTCATTTTGTACAAGAATTCAATTTATTATTTTCATTATTCAATTTCTAAAAAGGCTGATCACTGAACTCTTTACCCTAGTAATTTATTTTAAAAATATTTTTTTTTAATATTGGATTCTATTGGCTTCATCTTGAGGTTTAATTTACTTTTATATTCTGAACTTCGTCGAAATCTGCCGGTGAGTCTTGATTCAAACGATGTCACGTTGAGTTGAAAGGAGACTCATGGCCTGTTATTAAAAAACTTGGTATCGATGGGAAACTTCTAAACGGGCAATAAAGATCACCTATAAAATTAATTTATTATTCAAATTCTCTCCTGGAAACGCGTTCAGACTTTCAGCAATCGCCAGTTTTACACAATGTTCACGTAGAATTTTACGTGCGAAAACTTTTCATAAATTTTTATGTCATTCCAAGTTGTAATTAGGTTCGGTGAGGTGGGCATAAAAAAACTTTCATACAATAAATCTTTTTATGCTAGATTCTACAGAAAGAATAAAAAAGAAGAGCGATTACTTCTAAGTAACCGTTTTGTTTAGGGAGGCGGTGGAAAGTTATTTTAAAATATTAATTAGAATCTGCGAAGGGCGTATAATGAAAGTTGAGATTCTTGACAAGGCAAATCCGCGCAGATTGCAGAAATTATTAAAAACTTGCGGTTTAATTTCGCTCGTTTTACGGCATCATTTTGAATAGCAATCAGCGCAGGAAAATTATTTCATTAGAAAATTACTACAGCTATAATAAAAACTATTATATTGCTTCCCAGTATGTGTTTGTTTCCATAATAAAATGTATAAGTTATTATAAGTGCAGAACTTAGGATAATATTAGCTTACTGGAGTGGTATGGATATTAGCGTTCTCGTTTTGGCAGTTAAAGTTGTTTACAGAATTACCATGAAGTATTACAATCGATAACGAATTATTCGTTTCACCTCGCCTTGAAAATGGAGACGGAATCCCGAACACGAAAATTGCGGCCGGATTTCCCAAATATGGATCTCGAAATTTAAATTTCCAACTTGGCGAAACCCGCCAGCCAGGAAACTTATTGACTTAGTCTCTGACCTAAATATTTCTTGCATCCTTTTCCGGGTTTGGGACAAGTAATATTGTCATGTTAAGAGATCAGCGTGCTCCGAAAAACGGCCTTTCTATAGCGAGGGGTTCACCAAATGGGACTTTGAATAAAGTCATAAACTATATCTTGGGTTCTGCTGCAAATACTACGACAAATACAAAAACAGGCTCATATTTATGACAAATCGCCGTTGAAATTCGATATTGTTAACGTTAGCTTAAAATTCTACAGTAAATTAGATGTATTACTACTGTCATATTTGAATATTTATTCATATTCGTATTTTAATATTACTTTTAAGTTTGGTAGGTATATAATATGCTCCACAATTTACGCGACAGGATGTTGCATCAATATACTGTACGTAATATATATATATATATATATATATATATATATATATATATATATGCATATATATATATATATATATATATATATATATATATATAAATATATATATATACATTAGGGTGGAGCACGGATGTATGCAAAAATATTTTTTTCGAAATTTAAAGTTGTGATAGGGGGGATTGGTGCATTATATTAAAGTTAAAATAAATATAATTTTTGAATTAATTTGATGAATATCTTCTGCCTCCGCACTGACCTCAAAACTTTAAATTTAATAATAAAAGTCTACAGTTAAATATATCTGTATCTATAAAAGATACAGTTTCGTTCATCGTATTAATGCATTAAATTTTCACTGATTTTTCAAGTATTCAAACCGCTTTAAGGATGACACGAATTTGTTTTTATCTGACAATGGTTCCGCAACCAAACTCGGATGGAATGCGCATTTTTTGCTTGAATCATATGGTCTAATGTGTGTAAAGGATTTTTTTGCTATTTTGCTATAATGAAGTCAATAAAGCACTGATATGGGTTCGTTAATGGTTTGCCGAGTACGATACAATTTTCTCAATGTGTACCGGCGATTTTTTATTTATAAATGGTATAAAATGGCGCAAAATAGAAAAAAATAATAATATAAAAAACTCGATCATAAGGCGTTTTTCGCACTTTATGATCGCGCTTAGTGAACTCGTTCTTTAATACACTATTTAATTATTGTTTTTTTTTCAATATATTTTATTCTTACAGTTTCTAAAACAAGAATAAATTTAACTCTCTGTCGGGTGCGGCTAATAAAATTGGCACAGCTTAAATGTTTTGTTAATAACAATTCCCAAATCTCCAATAGCTTACTAACTTTGTTGAATTGAGCCCACACGCGGCAATTTTCAAGAGTGAGATAAACGGTTAAAAAGTTTAAAAATTTTGAGAAAACGTGATTTTAGGCAAATAACATGAGTCTTTGCTTAGTTCATAAAATTTTTTATGAAATCAGTTGAAAGATTGATTCTCCACAACGAACGTTGGAAGCGTTCAATAGAACAAGAGAAGAAGCATCAAAACAGTTTCCTGAACTGAAGCTTCATTATAAAAAAGATCATGGTCACTGATTAGTGGCCATTAAATGCTACCGCTTACTA
This sequence comes from Phosphuga atrata, assembly GCA_944588485.1. Taxonomy (NCBI): domain Eukaryota; kingdom Metazoa; phylum Arthropoda; class Insecta; order Coleoptera; family Silphidae; genus Phosphuga; species Phosphuga atrata. The sequence goes on from OX155892.1 coordinate 52,721,024, forward strand.
CAACATCTTATACCTAGATAAAATAATAACATTTAAACAATATTACCATGAAATATATGAAATGCATGTAAAGACGCATCGTTTATAGCCAGCATTAATCAAAGGAAAATAATCAATTATTTTTCATGACAACACCCGGCGACGCAGATCACAAATGATCTAACTGATATGTATATTAGGGTGGAGCAAAATATTTTTTTTTGGTTGTGAGTGATCTACTAGTGAAACATCGGTGCCTTTTAAACTCAAATTAATCCATGCAAAATATTATTTGATTTGATTTATAGTAATAGCCTCCGCAACGTGATTGAATTTTTGAAAAAATATAGTTTTTAAACTAATTGAAATTTTAATGAACAGACGTATTTTCTTCCCAGAAATTATTATAACTACAGTTTATTTTCTATACAAAAGAAAAAAAAATGATGATCTTAATGTTTATAATATAAAATAAGTGGAGTGAGGGAGCGCAGGAGGGGACAATTAGAACACTTGTCGCGTCGTCAGTGGACTATTGGTTTTGCCTCGAATTAGACTTGCATTAGTTATTTAACAAGTAATCTAACGTCAATTTTGTTTCGTAAAAAACATGCAAAGAACACGAAGTGTCTCAAATGTCCTATTTTTGGTGATATTTGTGAGATAAAAGACAATATTCTACCTACTTACGAAGATGTATTAAAATACTATGAATGGAAAAGGTTCTAAGGTCAACTAATGTTGCAATTGGAAACTGCAAAAGAGTCCACATTTTCAGAAATAGTAGATATAGTGAGATCGAGAATTGAAAATATGCTAAAAACTGCGTCTATTCCGATAGTATCACAAACAAGTGTTGTACAGATGTTAAAAGCATACCATTTAAAAAGCAAAACCTACTCAAGTCTGTCAAAAGGCTCTCTCCGGAAAAGTTAGAAAGTTTTCGACAAAGTAGTAAGCTACTTTTTGATATTGCAGCATGCAAGTGTAAAGATTTCCCTCAATGTATCTGTCACAAAGATAAAAAGGTTCCCAAACAAGAACATTCTTTTTTAATTGACCAAAGAACCTCTCGAAGTATGATAATAGGTTAGATAATAGGAATAATTAGACCGAAACAGCCTCGCTGCCTAGATCCCCTGGCTGGAAATACCAAAGGACGAAATGGTATGCAAATACCACTTCGAGAAAAACTACACAGCAATGTGTAGTAGTAAAGCCGATTGGAGCGACGAATCCTCAGCATACCACATAGAGCAAAATGCCATCAAGTGGTATACAGATGGTTCGAAGACAAAGGAAGGAACTGGTGCAGGAGTGTTTGGACCTCGTACCAGATACTCCGAATCCATGGGAACATCCCCAAGTATCTTCCAAGCGGAGGTACACGCAATCGAAAGATGTGCACAGTTTAACCTCGACAGGAAGTACCGCAAAAAACGAATTGCTATCCTGTCAGATAGCCAAGCAGCCATCAAGGCCATTGGCTCATACACCATCAGATCCAAACTGGTATGGGACTGTGTGGGGAAGCTGAACAAACTTGGCAGGGATAATAAAGTAACGCTATACTGGGTACCAGGACACACTGGTATAGACGGAAACGAAGAAGCCGATCACCTAGCAAACAAGGGATCCAGTAGCCCCTTTATAGGTCCGGAACCCTTTTGCGGTATGAGCGTGAACACCATCCGCAAAAGTTTAGATGAAGAAATAAGAGAAAAATGGATGAAAACCTGGGAAGAACTTCCAGGGCTAAGGCATTCCAAAGTGATGCTGGGATCTTTCAACCAGAAGAGAACTAAAGCTTGCCTGAAACTAAGCAGGAACAAGCTCAGAATTCTGACAGGAGCCCTGACGGGACACTGCAGACTAAGGAAACATCTCAAGGCCCTAGGCCTAGAGGAGGATGATGGATGCAGATTCTGTGGCTCAGCAGAGGAAACCCCCATACATCTGCTCAAAGACTGCGGAGCATTACTCCGCAAGAGACAGCTGTACCTTGGGGCTCACTGCTTAAACACAGAGGAGCTGCAGGCCTTGAATCCCACCCAGATCCTGAGATTCCTAAAGGAGTCAGGATTAGAGGAGGCACTCTAAATGGGCAAGCACACCAACACTTGGAGGAGGAGGGTGGGGTACAATAGATCTATAAAGGTCGCAGTACAAGTCGTCACCACCATATCTACAATCTACAATCTACAATGATAATAGGTGGAATCGACGTAAGTGTTACGAAGAAGTTGCAAAAGACCCTAAAGAGGAAACAGGAATGAGAAAACCGCCCAATTTCAGCCTTAAACACTTCGTTATCTATTATAGAAGTTAGTACTTCCCCGGTATCGTGAGCGTCTGAAAGTCGCAGTAGTTCAGATAATTTCACAAACACCATAAACAAAAGCTTTCCAAAAAAAAAAGTATGCGTCGATTTTCCTACTTTATCGGAGACCTGCGACAGGTATTGTGTATCAGATAGAGCAGCTGCAGTGATTGCGTCGTCTATAGTGCCGCCTATAAATTTCAATGCTTCAACAAATATTGATTTAATAAATTGACAATAAATATTAAGTGAACCACCATATTAAGTGATTATGAAAAAAATTTCTGCCCAAGAAATTCAGTCTATCCTTTAATTATCGGTGGTGAGGGTAAAGTGTTGTTTTTAATGCTTCCATGCCACCATGCAAACTCAAGCTGTTGAACGGGTTGTAAAATTGACGACGATAGCTGCCACTTCTCAATGCATAAAAAAGTCACGATTAGGTGCAATATGAGCCAAATTGGAATCACGAAACGTAATGCCTAAATTTGAGACATAAAGAGACTTTCGAGCAAATTAATAGGTTTTTTTTAATAATATTTTTATGAAAAAATGTATTTTTGATTAAAGGTGATTAATATATATCTGAATTATATATTCCGTATCATTTATCATCCATTTATCATTAAATTAAGCTTAATATTTTGCCATAACTGTACTAGACTTTTATTATTAAATTTAAAGTTTTGAGGTCAGTGCGGAGGCAGAAGATATTCATCAAATTAATTCAAAAATTATATTTATTTTAACTTTAATATAATGCACCAATCCCCCCTATCACAACTTTAAATTTCGAAAAAAATATTTTTGCATACATCCGTGCTCCACCCTAATGTATATATATATATTTATATATATATATATATATATATATATATATATATATATATATATATATATATATATATATAAATATATATATATACATTAGGGTGGAGCACGGATGTATGCAAAAATATTTTTTTCGAAATTTAAAGTTGTGATAGGGGGGATTGGTGCATTATATTAAAGTTAAAATAAATATAATTTTTGAATTAATTTGATGAATATCTTCTGCCTCCGCACTGACCTCAAAACTTTAAATTTAATAATAAAAGTCTAGTACAGTTATGGCAAAATATTAAGCTTAATTTAATGATAAATGGATGATAAATGATACGGAATATATAATTCAGATATATATTAATCACCTTTAATCAAAAATACATTTTTTCATAAAAATATTATTAAAAAAAACCTATTAATTTGCTCGAAAGTCTCTTTATGTCTCAAATTTAGGCATTACGTTTCGTGATTCCAATTTGGCTCATATTGCACCTAATCGTGACTTTTTTATGCATTGAGAAGTGGCAGCTATCGTCGTCAATTTTACAACCCGTTCAACAGCTTGAGTTTGCATGGTGGCATGGAAGCATTAAAAACAACACTTTACCCTCACCACCGATAATTAAAGGATAGACTGAATTTCTTGGGCAGAAATTTTTTTCATAATCACTTAATATGGTGGTTCACTTAATATTTATTGTCAATTTATTAAATCAATATTTGTTGAAGCATTGAAATTTATAGGCGGCACTATAGACGACGCAATCACTGCAGCTGCTCTATCTGATACACAATACCTGTCGCAGGTCTCCGATAAAGTAGGAAAATCGACGCATACTTTTTTTTTTGGAAAGCTTTTGTTTATGGTGTTTGTGAAATTATCTGAACTACTGCGACTTTCAGACGCTCACGATACCGGGGAAGTACTAACTTCTATAATAGATAACGAAGTGTTTAAGGCTGAAATTGGGCGGTTTTCTCATTCCTGTTTCCTCTTTAGGGTCTTTTGCAACTTCTTCGTAACACTTACGTCGATTCCACCTATTATCATTGTAGATTGTAGATTGTAGATATGGTGGTGACGACTTGTACTGCGACCTTTATAGATCTATTGTACCCCACCCTCCTCCTCCAAGTGTTGGTGTGCTTGCCCATTTAGAGTGCCTCCTCTAATCCTGACTCCTTTAGGAATCTCAGGATCTGGGTGGGATTCAAGGCCTGCAGCTCCTCTGTGTTTAAGCAGTGAGCCCCAAGGTACAGCTGTCTCTTGCGGAGTAATGCTCCGCAGTCTTTGAGCAGATGTATGGGGGTTTCCTCTGCTGAGCCACAGAATCTGCATCCATCATCCTCCTCTAGGCCTAGGGCCTTGAGATGTTTCCTTAGTCTGCAGTGTCCCGTCAGGGCTCCTGTCAGAATTCTGAGCTTGTTCCTGCTTAGTTTCAGGCAAGCTTTAGTTCTCTTCTGGTTGAAAGATCCCAGCATCACTTTGGAATGCCTTAGCCCTGGAAGTTCTTCCCAGGTTTTCATCCATTTTTCTCTTATTTCTTCATCTAAACTTTTGCGGATGGTGTTCACGCTCATACCGCAAAAGGGTTCCGGACCTATAAAGGGGCTACTGGATCCCTTGTTTGCTAGGTGATCGGCTTCTTCGTTTCCGTCTATACCAGTGTGTCCTGGTACCCAGTATAGCGTTACTTTATTATCCCTGCCAAGTTTGTTCAGCTTCCCCACACAGTCCCATACCAGTTTGGATCTGATGGTGTATGAGCCAATGGCCTTGATGGCTGCTTGGCTATCTGACAGGATAGCAATTCGTTTTTTGCGGTACTTCCTGTCGAGGTTAAACTGTGCACATCTTTCGATTGCGTGTACCTCCGCTTGGAAGATACTTGGGGATGTTCCCATGGATTCGGAGTATCTGGTACGAGGTCCAAACACTCCTGCACCAGTTCCTTCCTTTGTCTTCGAACCATCTGTATACCACTTGATGGCATTTTGCTCTATGTGGTATGCTGAGGATTCGTCGCTCCAATCGGCTTTACTACTACACATTGCTGTGTAGTTTTTCTCGAAGTGGTATTTGCATACCATTTCGTCCTTTGGTATTTCCAGCCAGGGGATCTAGGCAGCGAGGCTGTTTCGGTCTAATTATTCCTATTATCTAACCTATTATCATACTTCGAGAGGTTCTTTGGTCAATTAAAAAAGAATGTTCTTGTTTGGGAACCTTTTTATCTTTGTGACAGATACATTGAGGGAAATCTTTACACTTGCATGCTGCAATATCAAAAAGTAGCTTACTACTTTGTCGAAAACTTTCTAACTTTTCCGGAGAGAGCCTTTTGACAGACTTGAGTAGGTTTTGCTTTTTAAATGGTATGCTTTTAACATCTGTACAACACTTGTTTGTGATACTATCGGAATAGACGCAGTTTTTAGCATATTTTCAATTCTCGATCTCACTATATCTACTATTTCTGAAAATGTGGACTCTTTTGCAGTTTCCAATTGCAACATTAGTTGACCTTAGAACCTTTTCCATTCATAGTATTTTAATACATCTTCGTAAGTAGGTAGAATATTGTCTTTTATCTCACAAATATCACCAAAAATAGGACATTTGAGACACTTCGTGTTCTTTGCATGTTTTTTACGAAACAAAATTGACGTTAGATTACTTGTTAAATAACTAATGCAAGTCTAATTCGAGGCAAAACCAATAGTCCACTGACGACGCGACAAGTGTTCTAATTGTCCCCTCCTGCGCTCCCTCACTCCACTTATTTTATATTATAAACATTAAGATCATCATTTTTTTTTCTTTTGTATAGAAAATAAACTGTAGTTATAATAATTTCTGGGAAGAAAATACGTCTGTTCATTAAAATTTCAATTAGTTTAAAAACTATATTTTTTCAAAAATTCAATCACGTTGCGGAGGCTATTACTATAAATCAAATCAAATAATATTTTGCATGGATTAATTTGAGTTTAAAAGGCACCGATGTTTCACTAGTAGATCACTCACAACCAAAAAAAAATATTTTGCTCCACCCTAATATACATATCAGTTAGATCATTTGTGATCTGCGTCGCCGGGTGTTGTCATGAAAAATAATTGATTATTTTCCTTTGATTAATGCTGGCTATAAACGATGCGTCTTTACATGCATTTCATATATTTCATGGTAATATTGTTTAAATGTTATTATTTTATCTAGGTATAAGATGTTGTAGTAAGCGGTAGCATTTAATGGCCACTAATCAGTGACCATGATCTTTTTTATAATGAAGCTTCAGTTCAGGAAACTGTTTTGATGCTTCTTCTCTTGTTCTATTGAACGCTTCCAACGTTCGTTGTGGAGAATCAATCTTTCAACTGATTTCATAAAAAATTTTATGAACTAAGCAAAGACTCATGTTATTTGCCTAAAATCACGTTTTCTCAAAATTTTTAAACTTTTTAACCGTTTATCTCACTCTTGAAAATTGCCGCGTGTGGGCTCAATTCAACAAAGTTAGTAAGCTATTGGAGATTTGGGAATTGTTATTAACAAAACATTTAAGCTGTGCCAATTTTATTAGCCGCACCCGACAGAGAGTTAAATTTATTCTTGTTTTAGAAACTGTAAGAATAAAATATATTGAAAAAAAAACAATAATTAAATAGTGTATTAAAGAACGAGTTCACTAAGCGCGATCATAAAGTGCGAAAAACGCCTTATGATCGAGTTTTTTATATTATTATTTTTTTCTATTTTGCGCCATTTTATACCATTTATAAATAAAAAATCGCCGGTACACATTGAGAAAATTGTATCGTACTCGGCAAACCATTAACGAACCCATATCAGTGCTTTATTGACTTCATTATAGCAAAATAGCAAAAAAATCCTTTACACACATTAGACCATATGATTCAAGCAAAAAATGCGCATTCCATCCGAGTTTGGTTGCGGAACCATTGTCAGATAAAAACAAATTCGTGTCATCCTTAAAGCGGTTTGAATACTTGAAAAATCAGTGAAAATTTAATGCATTAATACGATGAACGAAACTGTATCGATGATTTTTTTCATTAATTCCTAGATATTTTATACTCTAAACTCTAAAGAAACGTTTTAATAGTTGGTGTAATATTTGCAGTTGGATGTCAACCGAATTTTCCAACAATTTTAATTAATTACGAGTTTTAAAAAGAATACACCAAAAAAGAGTCATTTCAGTTAATTAACATGACAATTAAGTAGTTCAGCTGCTCGTAACAAATTGCCTTGTTAGCGAGATCGACTCTTGAGGGATGCACTGGAGCCCCCCAATAAGGCTTAATAATGGAATTGTTATTTCAAAGCCAGGTGAAGTATCTCCTCTTCTCTCCTTCTCCAACAATTTCATTTTTCCTCGATATCACTCATTTAAAATACGGAAAAAATGAATATGTTGCACGAAATCGTTGAAACTACTTCAACATAAAAAAAGAGTAAATAAAATGCAAAACATGAGTCCCTTATGCTCATGACCCATTTACTCCACTGTTCTATGGCCAGATAGTGATCTTATTCTTTCAATTTATATTATTTTAAGCCAGTCGAAGCCAGGGAAAATAATTTACAGTGGCGCGTTTTATAATTACAATAACTGCTATTGTTATTATGCAAGACGACGCGTTTTTTAAATGCAGCCTTTATTGAAGAGTTCATCCTAGCTTAGGGTTTTAATGTATAATTAATAAATTTATAGATTTCATTCTTTGTTTTCAAGTCAATTAATTTTAAAACGAGTTATATTTTATTTTATGGGAATATACTGAACATTAATTAATACTCATTACAGCAAAACAAACTTCTGAAAATTTATATAGTAAACTTCCCGTTATTAACTAGTTAATTAAAATTAATTAATATTTAATATATACAACTTCCACATTTAGTTTTCGCAACACATTCAGTAGTATATTTAGTTAAATGTGTGAATTCACATAAAGAGTCTTTGTTACACGAGATAATCGGGAATGTTCGATATTTTTCACTCTTAACTCCTGAAATGTACAAGGGATATAAAGAGTGACAAAACAAAAATCAAGAGTGATGGAAGAAAAAGATTTTATTTATTCATAGTAGTTGAAATCTTAAAATATACCATTTATCATATTTGTCATATTTTTTTAAATCTCGTCCTTTGCTTCACGTCCGATGCATGAAATCTGCTGTTGAGATTCCTCATTGACTGCTGCAACATCTCAGCTGGGTTTTAACTCATCCAGAATTCTTCTGGATCTAGGGCCCATGGAAGATTACGGAATCTTGAGATCACACGGTTACCGAACATTCTGATGTCTGATGTTGCTCCATCCTGTCGATACTACGTTTCTTGAACGTGTGGAAAATTTCTAAATTCAGGTGTTACGAAAGATTTCATCATATTCACGTAAGCATCCGCATTAACAGTGACTGTGATCCCCTGTTTATTTTCAAAAAAGTACCGATGATTTCTTGTAATTAAACAGCGCACCATTGAAACATCGTAATTGAAACAGCGCACAGGATTTGTGTCTGTCCAAAGGTAGTAAGAAACTTGCGAACACTCTCCCGGGACATTTCAACCGCTTGCTTACAAATTGAACGACGTGCACTCGGTAAGATAGACTTGCGTGCAACATCTATGTTCTGTGGACTACGAGCACTTCCTGGTTGTCTTGTGGTTTTCTTCTTTAGGATCTCAGTCTCTTCAAAGTGATTAATCAAAATTTTTATCGCGTGTTTTTGATGGGACGGCCATGCCATCCTATGTTGTAATAATTTTATAAAATATTTTTACGGCTTACGCACGTTGTTGCCCGTTCCACGGATGATTAGTAAATGGCAAATTGTATACCTACTCAAAGTCAATACCTCGCAGTGTTGCCAATTGCTCATGGCTGCCACTATGCATTTCCGTTAATGCTGTAAACTACAATTATCTAAATAATTTTTGTCGTAAATTTAATCTCGTCTGATTATTTCGTTGGTGGACGGATTTTATAATAAAAACACCCATTAAAATTATTCGAACCAATAAATATATTTGTTGATTATAAAAAATATACAATGATATATTTTACACAGCACAAAAAATCAAACATATTTTAATACACACGGTTTTTATACACACGGTTATCCGATGCATTATATATATATATATATATATATATATATATATATATATATATATATATATATATATATATATATATATATATATATAGTTATGTACTATTTTGCATGCATCATACGTTTAACAACGTTCGGTTTTTAAATCATAATTCATTTTACAAATGACCTTTTTTGTTATTATTTTAACTATTACTATAAGAAATAAAAACAAAATTTTTTGGTTCATTCGGTATAGTAAAAATAATAGGAGTATAATATAATAATATAATTGAATATTTTTTAGAAAAAAACAGATTAAAAGAAAGACTAGCGGATTTGGTGGTTGGTTGTCCTCTCTAATGATTTGTAAATGTTCTCGACCCTCTCAGGAACTCTTAATTTAAATCAAAAAGATGGCCCTGTAATTATACTTTCGATGGTTTAGGCCTCAAAGCATTGGCGAAAATCAAACACCAATGAAAGGCACAGTTTAAGCGTCATATCGATTAATATGCCTATTAACCTACTATAACATTGCCAATAACGTTGAAATTTTCCAAAATAGTTATTAATAATAAGTTTTAACTCCCTGGTAGAAATGAAACCTGGAACCTGGTCGGGCGTGGTAAGATTATGTCCCATTAGAATCGGGCTCCTTCGAAATGCCCCTTCTGGTTGCCCGACACCAAATGTAATGCGCTTTGAGGACGGCTGCTCTACAGTGTACCCGATAGGGTAAATAGTTGAACACTATTTTAGTCATCTAATTCGGGCATAAACTAGATTGCCTGTTCTAAATCCAATCGGTTCGAAACCGTGCCGTACTACTGCGCAGAGGCCTTTTCAATAGCGCATTACATTCTAGTCGGGTACTCTTCAGGGGTTTTACAAATATACCTGAATAAGATACTATTGAGGCAGAATCATACGACGCCCTATTAGGTTCCAAGGCTCACTATCATGTTTGTGTTTTTTAACTATAACATAATTTTTTGTTATGTATAAAAGTCAAAATTCATTATTTAGAACGAATCAGTTGACAAAAATCACAAAAAAATATTGTAATTAAAATATACTGATTATATCTGGAAATTGATGTGTGTAGTTAATTATTTTATTCGGCCATCATTAATTGCGCAGTTTCTTTGTCGATTTTCTCCAATGCACGGATGTAAAATGTAAACATTTCGTAAAATAATAAAACTTTTTATGATCTGTAAAAATGTGAGTTCAGGAAAATGAATTAGTAACAATGATTGAAATATTTCTTGAAAAAACTGTTAATTATTCATGAAGGAATGGGATCACAAAGTGTTTAATTACGCCATTAGGCTCATAATTCAAGGAAAATTTCATAACTTTACAATAGACCTTTTCATACTTGAAATTTTTTTGTGAACATGTGTCAATTTCCGCCATATTATACGTCAAATTGCCCGAACTTTTTGACGTATAACCTTAATATTTGCCCGAAACTTTCATATACCCGCCTTCAAACTTGGCGGATGCGCATGCGCTTAACTAACCGTAAAAAGGTCTCTTAATTTCACGTATCGAAACAATTGGAAACGGAGGCAACTTATTTTTAAAACAAAGTCATTAAATTATTTTATTGGGCGAACAAATTTAAGCCCTAACAGTTTCCTACTCGGGCCCATAATTACAGGGTTCCTTTTATTCAACAACGGTTCGGCTACATTTAGGTTCTGGTATATTTAGTCAGGCAAATATATTTAAGGCTGAGCAGTACCCTGGTCGGGCTCATAATAACATGGTTTCCATATTTGCTCCCAATCGGGCTGCTGACAGGGCTCATCGATATTGGATAATGTATTTTACCCTGGTAAGTTACCACATCAGGCTCCCGACAATCGGGTAACTGGATTATTTTCCAATCGGGTCCTTAACAAGGTCCTGTTCGGTGCTCGGGCAAGCCCGACGATATTTCTACAAAGTATTTTACAATTTTAATACTGTTCATAAAAAATATTGAAAAGCATTAAATTTTAGAACAAATTAAGAATTTCCATAATTTTTATTGTACTAACGTATTAATGCCACCACAGCTTTTTTTAAATGCCGTCAATTTTCACCTAAAATGTTTGATGATAAATCATAAAATAGAACATTTTATTTAAAATTAAAACATTTTTTTAATTCAAAACACTTTATTTCAAAATGTTGGTGGAAAAATGGTTGAGATAGAATTTTATATAGAATCAAAATTATTTCTATTTTCTTTCACCTGATACTGTTGCCATATGAAATCAGATAAATAAGATACTAAATGATGTGTCGCTATCCTCCTATGTTTCTTGTTCCTCCATTTAGCACTGTCCCACATTCTTCCAACTGTTTGTGTAAACTAAAATAGGTAAACTCTGAAAATCGAGTTTCTAGTTTTCGTCTAGAAAAAAGACGTAAATCGTCTTTTTTGGCCTCCTGAATTGTAAAGCTAGCTTTGACATGGTGTATACGTCCAGCGAAACTAGATTTTCACGTACAATGTTGCAAAGTACGGCTACGATGCGGTAAAGGGACCAGTAAATTTTAATCTTTCAGGGACACTTACAAAATAAATTAAGTATAAGACAAAAAAATCTAATTAAAAAAACGCTACTTTACACCACATTTGTCACGCTAATGTAGAAAATAAGAGTGATTTTTTAAATTTTACTGTGCGTCTGACATTTGGAAAAATGACATAACCAAACTAATAAATTTGAATTAGTAAAAATGTCAAAGTTTGTGAGTACCAACATTAAAAAATTAAATAATTTTTAATATTGTAAATAATCTAAATCTATTTGTTTCTTAAATAATAATTGTCGGCCAAAAAACCTTATACAAATTTCGTGCGGAAAAGAGTTTACAATACTCCAGCAAATGGGGAACGAGCCCAAATGAGCTGTTGCATTGTAAAATCAATGTTTCCGCACTCTAATGTAAATAACTATTAAGTAAGCGCAAAAATGTAAACTGAAGTTCTATTTGATAAAATGATGATTTATGTAATAAAAATATTTTACTTGACATTTGACATTTTTAAAAGAACATACGTGTATTACTGGTCACATAACAAAAAATATGCCCATGATGCTAAACCAGTGTTGTCACTTTTAACTGTTTTAAAGAAAAATTAGCAAAAAAATAGCAGGTTTTGCAAAAACTCTATTTTAAATAATACATATATATATATATATATATATATATATATATATATATATATATATACTAATTACAATATACTAATCATGTAAGGCGCCTTCCCTGAACTAAAAGCGGGTCAAAAAATCAAGGTTTTCTGAAAATTAAAAAAAATTGTGTAAAATGCGGATTACCTGTTGAATTTTTTCCGGTGGATTGAACAAAAATTTAGGTGTTTTTAGACGAGCCTTTGTAAAAGTGCCGCTACCGCAGGGAGCGGCTGTAGGTACGTTTTAAATTTTTCACTCTTTCTTCAAAAACTCCGTTCCTCTTGTGCCTCGAAAGGGGAATTTGTCATTTTCTGTTGTAAAACTGAACGGGCCTATGACTCGTGTCTGCCGCTCGCAAGTGCCACACGGCGTCCTCCAGGTGCCAAAAGAGGAGATCGTTTCAAGCACCTTTGAGGAGCAATTTTGGTCCGCGGCTCGATGTTTTTACTGCGTCCTCTTGCCGCGTCGACTTCACGTTGTTTGGCGTCATGCGGAAAAGTACGCCACCGTCGGTTCACTTCGTTTCACATCACATCTGTGGACGCCGTTCTCTTGATTGAAGAGCGCCGTGTCTCCAAACCGGTTCGCTCGATGCGAGCTATTTACCCGCAACGGGCGTTGGGAGAATTTGGGACCCGCGGCATCCTATTCCCGCTCTGGGTCAATTTTAACACAAAAATTGGAAAAATGCGCTGTTTGTTTCACCTAATTTGCGGGGTTCCCTCTCCTGGGATAACCAACAGTCGGATCGGGACCGGACCGGCACCAATCGATTTGGCATAGTGCCTTTTGGTTTATTTTGGAATTTAATTGCGATTGTGCGCCGAATGGCGCCAGGACGCCCGAAAAACTATGTTTTGCTAACGCCCACGAGAATCCTCCGGGGTTCGCTAAATTAAAGAGCAAGGCATCCCAGTGGCGGTTTCTAAATAGAGAACATAAGGGTCATTTTCAAAAAATTAAAAGGACATTTGGGGGTTGCGACGCGCATCCAAGCTCGAAACAAATTTTTCAAAATTGAGCAAATTAAAACCTTCAATATTCGCTGAAATGTCTTAGAATTGTATTGATCTTTCCAGGGAATATAGCCCCACGTGTTTACTTTCGAACAACACCTCTCTCGGCGCATTACAACTCCGGAGACCTATCGCAGGCCGCAATTCGCAGTCACTTTTTTCCAACTCTATAAATGGAAACTCGAAAAGGAAATTTTCATTTTCAGTCTGAGGAGTGCATGGCCAACAGTATGACGTTTAAATTTCTCAAATCCATCAACGCATTCGCACTCCAGGTTAAAATAACTACGACTATTATTTCCCGCTGAATCGCTAATTTGCACTAGCAGCTGATCAGTTTGACACTTTTTTCGCTGAGGTTATGTGCTAATGTCATTTTTTAAGTTTATCCGCTAATGATTGTTCGTGCGCTTATGAAAAGAAAATTAAAAAAAAGAATTTAACCAAAAATTTTTCGTTCTTTGTTCAGATTCAAATCAAATTCAAAGAGATTTCAAGAAATCTCTAAATTGCAGATTTCTGCGACAGTTTCCTGATTAGCAACACATAGCAACGTCAAATTTCGCATTTTTCACAAATTTCTACAAGAAAACGAAGATTTTACACCTTTCTTTTAGCAGATTCTTAAAATTCAGACCATTTTTCATCAGGAACAGCTGCTTCCGTTCACATTTGAATTCTAAAATTTATTTCATAAACTGCAATATTTAATCTTGAGAGTTTTCTTTAAAAAACTGGAGTTTTAAATTTAATTTAGATTCCAACGGTACAACACGCGTCTTCCTCGAATGTGGAGCAACAGAGTTATTGCCGAAAAACTGTCAGTTTTACCATTTCACTGTGGAGGGAACAGGCATTTCAATATTTATCGACATTTTCGATTCAAATTCGAATACAACTCATCATGTTCTATTAAAATATGTTGAATATGCATGAATTTTCTGCGGCTGACGGTCCAGATGTGGCCGGCGTTTGAAATGTCCCTACAACTGTTTACTTGATTTTCAAACATTTGCGTTTTTTATTTTCCTACATTTCTAAGAAATTCTTGATAGAGTAAACTTTCCTCTACCAGTGGAGCAAATTTTATCATTCCATTGCAAACTGTTTTACCAGGATTTTTTAAATGCAATTCATTTGCCAGGATTCCGGGTGGCTAGCAACGGCAGCATAATCATCTCCGCCCTACAGAAGTTTCCTTAAATCTTCCCTGGTGAATGGTGTCCGGGAAAATTTTATTTCTCAGATTTGTAAAATTTGGAAAATTCTACATTAGAAACAATTGAATATTCTTGCAAATTCACACTTTTACCAAGTATTTCGTAATAAAGTTTTTACCGATTTTATAAAAGAAAACTATTGTTTCACAAATTTCTGATTGGAGATTCTTGAAATTCGGCTAATTTTACATGGGGGACGATGTAAATTTTTGAGTCATCTGGTAATTTAAATCCATTTTCCAAACGGTGAGAATTACGTGTTTTCTACAAGAATATTTAAAAATTACACATATATTTTGGAATCTAACAGTGTCTTCCGCGACTTCCTAGCGTGAACAACAAAAGAGTTATTGTTGAAGAACGGTCAGTTTTACCACTTGACGGCTGAAGGAAAAGCCATCTCGAAAATTTTTCCGGATTTTCTTTTAAAAATCGAATAGTGCTCATTGAGGCCTATGCTAATGTGCTACATGAACTTTTTGCGGCTGATTTGCGGCGACATGACGAGCCTTTAAAAATGTCGTCTACTTTTCTGCTTCATCTTCGAAAAATCATATGCCATATTTCCTTGGGTTTGCAAGAAATAATTTTAACACAGATAAATAAAACGCATTAATTTCATCGCTCCGTTGTTAATTGTTTGGTCATGGGATTTTCTTTGGTCATTCTCCATTTAAACCCATGTAAAATGTAAAACCAAATTCAGAGAAATACCCAGAGAGGTAGGTACCCATTGAAAAAAAAATCACTTTTCATATTTGTGACAAAACCAAAAGACTTTATAAAATTTGCAAAGAATACTTATTTGTAGATACCAGAATTCCACGTACGGTGAATAAAATCCCTATTTTCTGTTTGAGACTCTGCAGAGATATTTGCCAAAATCCTCCAAAACTAAAATAATTTCCCGCGTCGTCCCTGATGGCAGCGGAACGTTGAATTTTCGTCTGAGTGTACGTTTTATAGGTATCCATGTACAGAAAAATTTAGTTGGCATCCTTTGAGTTTTAATGCATTTTTCGCCATTTTTGAGTATTTTGAAATTTCCGCGATCGGTTTTGGATAAAATTTGTGATTGACGAGTTAGATTTCCTTAAACAATAGCCCTTATGAGTTCCAACCCACGTAGAACAATAAAATTGTATACATTTGTACCCAAGGCATCGTTCTATAAAATCACTTCAGATGCATTCACATGTCAGATTTGCAAAATATCTTATATCTGGCGGCGGCCGTCCCCTCTTAAAGCCAAACCGGAAGAGAAAACGGTAAATTCAAATATCTATAGGTTGATAACTCTAACAGATTTTTACAAAATTATTTCAGTTCTATTTAAGCCATACATTTTTCTATAGAAATGGATATTTTGACATCTTCGCGATCTTCTGGCCTCAGACTCCTGTCCTCAAATGCATTCCATTACAGAGAGTAATAAATTTTAATAACGATACTTGAATTGAAAAATTTACTATGTTTTTACAATTAATTACACGCAATTTGTGCTAAAAACGTCGCATACAGTACTTCTTGTCAAATGACTATAGCTTTCTATAGCAATTTTATCATTTTGGTATTTTCATGGTCGATAACCTTGACCACTGGATTTTTAAATAAAGAAATACATGAAAGTCAAGGCAAATTTGACATTAACCTCAGTTGAGTAATTTATTGGTTAGTGATTTTTTTTAGTGAAACTTTTGTTGCTAAGTGTTGCTAATAGTCTAAAAGCAAACTTACCATAATTGGAGGAGTTATATTTAAAATCAAGAGTTGCCAACCTTCATAAAAGGAGGTTACTATTACTGATGAAGTGACGTTAGTAACTAAGGCTTACAACTTTGAACAAAAAAGTCTTAACAGCTGACTTTTTCTGACTTGGTTATGTTATCTGTCAAACTTGACAACAACAACGTAACTTCCACAAATAGTTGGTGAGATTATGTTTGAGAATGTTGGTAACTCAACAACACAAGACACTAACTTGATTAAAACAATATGTTGGTTATGATGAACGACAAAGTTGACAACATCAATGTCAATGTCACTTAATTTTTCTAAACGTTATGAAAGTTTTAGTGAAATTTTCAGTAACTTTTACTCCACAGCTGATTTTTTATCGTCCATGTTGTACACCTTAGTAACTAATATCACATCGTTAGTTATAGTATCTTTTTTTATGAACGTTGGGATCTTTTCATTTCTAATATCATTCCTTAAATTAATGTCACTTTCATTTCAGACAATTGGCAACACTATAACGTACATCTTAAAAGTGTTTGATTATATTATTTTACAAACCTGACAGCATTAAAATCATTTTAAACGAATAAATTATTAGCAGCACACCCCCCATTGTGCACAGACACATACAACTTAAGCTGATGCCGAAAGCGCCACAAGTGTCGCGCACCTGAAAACTCATTATACAATTCCATCCTCATCAATTATTCCACCTTTAGCAACTATTCCATTCTTTTCAACTCTTTCATCCACAAAAACTAATCCACTCCGAAAAAATCGATCCCCATGTACTAGTACTGAAACTAAAACGATAGAAATAAGATTAACGTGAGACCCCTGCGCAGGAATAAAAATAAGATTGAATGTATTTAATACATATACTAATAATGAAATTGATACGACACAGAGAAGATTAGCATAATGCCCCTGCGCAAGAATAAAAGAAAGAATGAATGTATTTAATACATATATTAATAGTGGAATTGATATTATACAGAGAAGATTAACACGAGACCCCTGCGCTAAAACATAAGCAAGAACGAATGTAAATCAACACCATATGGGTTCTTGACCATATATGGGGTAACCAACCACATTGTCCTATATTAGATCCAAAGCTCGCGCTGCCGCGCTTATGTTGTATTGATTTATCTGCCAGTTTCCCAGCGGGTAACCTAATGAAACTACCGTTAACCAACGGTCCTTGCCACTTTGTCCTAAAATGAATCGAGATTTCGCGCTGCCGCGCGTATGTTGTCTTGGTTTATCTGAACGCTTTGCGGCGGGCAACCTAATCTAACCGGGTTTAAACCAACGGTCATTGCCGCCTTGTCCTATATTTGATCGAGAGTTCGCGCTGCCGCACGTATGTTGTCTTCATTTATCTGCCCGCTTCGCGGCGGGCAACCTAATCTTACCGGGGTTAAACCAGCGATCCTTGCCACTTTGTCCTATATTGGATCGAGAGTTTGCGCTGCCGCGCGTATGTTTCTTAATTTATCTGCCCGTTTCGCGGCGGGCTACCTAATCTAACCGGCGTTAAACCAACGGTCATTGTCACTTTGTTCTATGTTGAATCGATAGTTCGCGCTGCCGTGCGTATGGTTTACTGATTTATCTGTCCGCTTCGCAGCGGGCAACCTAATCTTACCGGGGTTAAACCAGCGATCATTGCCAATTTGTTCTATATTGGATGGAGTGTTCGCGCTGCCGAGCGTATGTTGTCTCGATTTATCTGCCCGCTTCGCAGCGGCCAACCTATTTTAACCGTGGTTAAGCAAACGGTCATTGCTACTGTGGCCCATATTGGATCGAGATTTCGCGCTGCCGCGCGTATGTTGTCTTGATTTATCTGCCCGCTACGCGGCGGGCAACCTAATCTAACCTGTGTTAAACCAATGGTCCGTGCCACATTGTCCTATATTGGATCGAAAATTTGCGCTACTGCGTGATTAGGTTGTCCGCCGCGAGGCGGGCAGACAAAACAAGACAACATACGCGCGGCAGGTCGAAATCTCGATCCAATATACGACAAAGTGGCAAGGACCGTTGGTTTAATCCCGGTTAGATTAGGTTGTCCGCCGCCAAGCGGGCAAATATATTAAGACAACATACGCGCGGCAGCGCGAATTTTCGATCCAATATAGGACAAAGTGGCAATGACCGTTGGTTTAACTCCGGTTAGGTTAGGTTGCCCGCCGAGAATTGGACAGATATATCAAAACATACGGGCGGCAGCGCGAATTGTCGATCCAATATAGAATAAAGTGGTAAAGACCGTTTGTTTATTCACGGTTAGATTAGATTGCCCGCCGTGAAGCGGACAGATAAATCAAGACAACATACGCGCGGCTGCGCGGACTCTCGATCCAATATTGGACAAAGTGGCAATGACCGTTGGTTTACCTAGAGTTAGATTAGGTTTCCCGCCGCAAATCGGACAGATAAATCAAAACATACGCGCGGTGGCGCGAACTCTCGATCCAATATAGGACAAAGTGACAAGGACCGTTGGTTTAAAACCGGCTAGATTTGGTTGCCCGCCGGGAAGCTGACAGATAAATCAATACATACGCGCGGCATCGCGAATTCTCGATCCAAAATAGAACAAATTGCCAATGACCGTTGGTTTACCTCCGATTAGATTAGGTTGCCCGCCGCGAATCGGACAGATACATCTAGACAACATACGCGGGGCAGCGCGAACTCTCTATCTAATCTAGGACAAATTGGCAAGGACCGTTGGTTTAACCACCGTTAGATTAGGTTGCCCGCCGCGAAGCGGGCCGATAAATCAAGACAACATATGCGCGGCAGCGCGAACTCTCGATGTAATTTAGGACAAGGTGGCAAGGACTGTTGGTTTAACCCCGGTTACATTAGGTTGCCTGCCGCGAAGCGGGTACATAAATCAAGACAACATACGCGGGGCAGCGCGAACTCTCGATCTAATCTAGTACAAAGTGGCAAGGACCGTTGGTTTAACCCCGGTTAGATTAGGTTGCCCGCCGCGATGCGGGCAGATAAATCAAGACAACATATGCGTGGCAGCGAGATCTCTTGATGCAATGTAGGACAAAGTGGCAAGGACCGTTGGTTTAACCCCGGTTAGATTAGGTTGGCCGCCGCGAAGCAGGCAGGAATATATATATATATATATATATATATATATATATATATATATATATATATATATATATATATATATAGCTGTGGTGGCGTTAATAAGTAAGTACCACTTTGGTGGTATCTTATTATGGTTTAATCTTACTACAAAATTAGTTTTTTTTTTCTAATTTTGTCGGTTCTGCTTGAAGATTTAAGGCTTACATACCTTGAAGGTTTACATACTCACATTGTATTATCAAAAGTTTAGTCCGTTTTTATCAAGTAGTTGTTTTATTTATAAAGTCAAGCCCGATTTTAAAGGTGTGAAAGTAATGATTTTTCCGGAAGAAATATAATTTTTTTTGTAATAAAAATTACCTCCTTTAGCTTTGAATTTGTGGACAGACACATTTTATTTTGAATTTTCCAAAATTTGGCCTGATAGACGTATATTCAAAATATTTACTTTTACTGCTTACTGCTTTTTTATTCATTCATTCAGACAAAGTTTCTTGGGAAATTTCCAAAATTTGGACGGACGTACGGGCAAATGCAGGAATTTCCAAAATATTTGCTTTGGTTTTGAATTTAGGAACAGACAAAGCATTCCAACATTTTTACTAGAATTTCACAAATATTTCCCGATTTTGTTTCATTTGTGGCTCTTTAAACATTAAACACTTTATCGCCCTTCGTTTAAGCAATCGAGCTAAGAGTTTTTTTTAATCGATTTTTATACTTTTTAAGATAAAGGAGTAAAAAAGGATTAAAATTGAGTTATTACATAATCAGTTTACCGAGTTTCATTATAATGAATTTAAAATGGTAATACATAAAAAATGATTAATTAAAATTGGCTATAGTTCGTAAATTTGCAATAATTGTTTAAAGTAATTATTTCTTAAAAAGAGATAAAATTATCTACAAAATGACATATTGAAAAAAGATGTTCGTTCCAATGTTGGGTGGTTGGATAAATTTAAAAAGCGATTTGGATTCCGTTTGTCCGTTTGTATGTTTTCCGTATAGTGTGCACTCCATATTTTTTAAAATATTTAAACAATTTTTTTTTAATTCTTACAAAAAAATAAAAGTCATATTATAGTGTTTTCCAATTTTCGAAAATATATGTAAAGAGAAAATAAAACATGTAATTATAAAACTATCGAAAAATTAACGACACTATAATAATATAAAAAATATTCCAACTAGGTCTATGAAAGAGTTAACAAAATATTTTCAAAATTAAACCCATGATTTAGAATATAAAATGAATGCTGCAATACTCATTGTTGGAGAAATTTTAAAGTGAAACATGGTACAGTTTAGGTCAGGAGGCGGGTTTCCGCCTGCGCATATGAGATTTATCGGTTCCTAAAACTCTAAAAGAGACACATAGACAAGGGTTTTACGATCCTCATTCATAGTTTAGTGAGTGCATTTTGCTA
This sequence comes from Phosphuga atrata, assembly GCA_944588485.1. NCBI lineage: Eukaryota > Metazoa > Arthropoda > Insecta > Coleoptera > Silphidae > Phosphuga > Phosphuga atrata. The sequence continues at coordinate 52,742,008 of OX155892.1, forward strand.
ACAATTATATTTGACAATGTGTGATAAACAAGGAAGACGTTATAAACGAAAAAGTATTCGCCTGAGAATGAAATGGTAAGAATAAATTTTAATAATTATGAAACTATTTAACTATTTTGAATGTTATTGACTTTTTGAATTGTCAAAAGCAGCATTTGCTTATCATCTTTTATAACGTATTAGATGCGTATTAGAACAGTTTTGTTTATCGGCAATAAAGATTGGACAAAACTTACAGTTTTTAATTTTTAAAATACTGAAAACGTAACTTTCATGTCCAGGGTTAGGAATTCCGAAAAGAAAATAGTGCTGTTAGAAGAAGATGTAAACCAAGATCAGAAGAATGAAAAATTATGATAAAGTTGCATAAAGTTCCATTTTTGAATCTTCTCAGAAAACATTTGAGGAAGCAGCAGCTGAAGAAGCCAGATTGGCACGAGAAGCAGGAGATGTTGACGATGATGGCATCCCTTTAATTACTGTGATTACCGATGGAGCTTGATGCAAGAGAACGTACAAGACCAATTTTGACGCATCGTCAGGAGTGGTAAACAGGGTCAATAAGTATAAATATAAAATTTGATGCTACTTAATTTTTGCAGGCTTGTATTGTTGGAGCTAAATCTGGAAAGTTACTTTTTGTCGCTGTGAGAAACAAGTACTGTCCTATTTCCGAACGTACTGAAGTAAAACAATTAGAACCAAGGGAACACAAATGTTTCAAAAATTGGTCTGGCTCGTCAACAGGTATGGAAGCGGATATAATTCTGGAAGGATTCAAGAATGTAGTGAAGAAATGCTTGAACTTAAATACGTGAGGATAGTTGGTGATGGTGATAGCAGTGTATTCCGAAAAATTTGTCAGGAAAAACCATATGGAAACAAAAGTTTGGTTAAAAAAGTAGAATGCACCAATCACCTACTAAGAAATTTTTGTTGTAAAGTTAATGATCTTACTACCAAACGTGTTAGCTCATCCAAAAGGAAAATTGTTAGTCCGCGATTGAGACAGTTATTAAAATCGAACTTATTAAGACTTAGAACAGGAATTAAAAAGCAGTCGATCAAAGAAAAAAAGAAGCTGGAACAATGAAGTTAATTTTGTACCTCTGTTGAAAGAGTGTGGATTATTTGAAGATATTTCAAAATGCTGTAACAGATTAGTTCAAAATGCCTACAGTTTACTTTTAAATATGAATAATAATGCAGCGGAGGCATATAATTCCATAGTTCCAAAATTTGTAGGAGGAAAAAGAATTTCTTTTGCAATGAATGGTGGTTACGAAGTTAGATGTAAAGCTGCAAGCATATCTTTTAATGAAAGCGAGCAATATTACCGGATAATTCATTAACAATAATAATAATTCATAAATATTACCAATAAAAGTCCTGGAAGACACACCCAGTTATTTATAGAAAAATTGAAAAAAAGCGAATAAGTAGGAATGCACGAAAAGTACTCTTCCCATCAAAATTTTCCCGCAAAAGAACATGTAATAACGGTCCCGATAAGGATTATGGACATGTGAGTGATGATGAAGAAATCCCCTTAGAACCTGTTGAGGACAGTAAGTCCAAAATTTTAAGTGCACTTAATAAAACCAAAGAGCAAATTGAAGAAATTGCAAAAATAACAATCGTACAAGCTGGAAATCCTTTGTGGCACGAAGAGAGACATTTTCGACTTACTGCATCAAATTTCGGAGAAGTATGCAAAGAGACGAAGTATGCGAAGAGACGTATTCAAAAAAAATTAAAGATTGCGGTTTATATATTTCCGAAACACATCCATTCTTGGCCGCTAGTCCAGATGGAATTATTGAATCGGAAGATGCCATCATTGAAATAAAATGTCCACACAAAGTAGCAGTGTTGGGGTTAACTCCTGCGGAAGCCGTCGCAAACAAAAAAAATGATTATTTATTAAGAGATGGAGAAAACATAAAACTAAAAAGGACTCATAACTATTACTACTAGGTACAGGGTCAGCTGGCAATTACAAGTAAGTCACACTGCTATTTTGTCGTGTGGACTCCAAATGGGATAGCATATGAGAAGGTAATTTAAAAAAAAAATTACTGAGGGATCGCTATGACAGTTAGTTACACTCAGCTGTTGGCCAGTTATTAATATTTTTCTTTCAGATCGTTAGGGACGACGAGTTTTGGTCTTCAAAAATTTTACCGAAAGTCACAAAAATGTTTATGGAAGTAATGCTTCCAATACTTGCCAAAAACGAAGTAAAGTAATAATAAAAAAACCGGGATTGAAATAGTGAAGATTGTGGAAAAGAGTGCAAATATGCCGAATATGACTTTTCCAATTTTTTAAAACGGTGAAAATTTTTGAAAACTCTTTCGGTGACAGACCGTGACGGTCTAAATTCTATGTTCTGTATTAGGACTAAGTTGTGCTATATATTACCTAAATAAATATGTAATCTGGTGAATTTTTATTCATTTTTAAATATATTTGTTAATTTTGTATATGGGTTGCTTATTTCCAAAACACGACCTGAAAGTTTTGAATCGTCTGTCAGAACACGCGAAAAGCTATATTTTCTGTCTCATCTGTTATTTTCTCAGCTGTTTTCAGGTCGCGTTTTGGAAATAACCAACTCATATAATAAATGTCAGTTCGTCGGCAGCTAATCGAGTCAATGAAAATAGGACTCAATGCTAACCCGCGTCCGATGTACAGTTTCTCTCTTTCTAAAGTACTGTAACTCCTATTCTTTTTTTCGGAACATATTTCTATACTCGGTATAATACGGTTAAAACAGTGCCTCGCCCACTTCGCGAGACAGATTGCCCGGACTGAGAATTCCCCCTTAACGGATTATTCGGATCAAGTGAGAAGCTCATCACAAGTGAGACGAATTCCTCAGTGCAGCCATTTATCCAGCGTTTTAGAGACATTGGAGGAAGTCGGTCTTCTTGAGAATCAAATCTACAATGCAGACGAGAGTGGTCTGTTCTGGAGACTGTTGCACAATGAAACATTCGTCTCCTCTAAAGAAGCCAGGTCGTAAAGTGATTAAAGTTAGAATCATATTTATGCAATATTCAAATGCTACTGAAAACAAATTGGATTTTTTAATGATTGTTGACGCTAAAAATCCCAGAGCTTTCAAGAAAATTTGTATGCGAATCTGCTAGAAGAACCAATTTAAAAGTTGGGTCACAAGAGAAATATTTAGTGAATGGCTCCATAAAGACTTTGTCCCAGAAATGAAGAAGATTATGAAAATATCTAACTTGCCTGAAAAAGCTTTGGTCGTACTTGACAATGCTCCAAGCCACCCAAATGAACAAGAACTTAGATCAAGATGGGAGATGGGAAGATCCAAACTATGTTCCTACTACCAATTTGCACACCTTTACTGCAGCCGATGAATCAAAATGTTATCCAGAAAGTAAAATCCCTGTATAAGTTTCTCTTTCATATTTTGAGTCATTTTCTTTCATATTATGAAAATTTATAGTCAGGGCGGTGATATAAAACAGTGTCTCGAAAAATTGAACTTGTTGTATTATCCTTCGATGTTGTGTTGTGAAGGATATTGTATTCTCCTTCGCTCACGCATGAAGCTCTTAGTTTCACTTCACTTAATCCAATTATTGTGGAAAATCTATGGCCTACGATGAATAGTTTTTCACAAGAAATAGAAGAAACGGATACTGAAGATAATCGACATGTTTTCTATTGATTGCAAAGTTTATTAGATAGAGGAATCGAGAAAAGCGAAGAAGATTTGAATTTGTGGTTTGAAGGGACCGAAGAAACAGAGTAATATAAAATTAATATATGAAGAAAAAAGCCTTGTAGAAATATTGAAGTCGGAGCTACCGGCTACTACAAAATAAATGCTAAAATAAAACCAGATGCAGCATAAAATGGGCTGAAGAAAACGGCGTATCTGCTAATGATATTATAATCCTTCGAAACTTGCAAGAAGAAGTTTTTAAACAAGGACTAGAAGTTGGAAAACAAACCTCAATTAAGGATTATTTTTAGACTAATTAGGTAATTGTAAAACATATATATATATATATATATATATATATATATATATATATATATATATATATATATATATATATATATATATATATATATATATATATATATATATATATAATTGTACATAAATATTAGGTATTCTTTTTATAAAATGCTTTATTTTATTTATTATGAATTTTTCCAACAATCAACGATGGAATGTTCGGATTACATTCCAGTAATCCGTCACCCCTAGTTTTTAATAATTCTGGATTAGGGAGACTCTACTGTACTTTTTTGGCTAATACCACGCATGATATTAAATTATACAACTGATATTTGTATGTTATATGATATTTGTATATGCTAGCCCACAGTCCACTTTCGTGGCGCTAAACAAGAACTCGATAAATAACATTGTTTTGAATCACATACATTTTTATTTAACGCGTTTCGAGATTTATCTCGCATCAGTGCAGCTTTGCTATTTTGAATTATAACTTGGAATACACATTTTGTTTAACAACCAATGTGTGTCAAGAGCTGTAAGCCCTAAAAACACTGCGGCCTATTGTATTTCCCTACAATGTTCCAATCATGCAAATAGATGCACCCTCTGTATTAGGTCTAGGAGTATATGCACCAAGTTCTTCACGGGCATCTCATTTCCTGTAATGCTAAGCTCCTGTTTCCTAGCTGAAATTGCTTCACAATGGAAGATTGTATGAGAGGCAGTTTCGTCCTCTCCATAGCATAGTCTGCACTGTGGTTCATCTCTCCAGATACCCATTTTGAAAAGATGTTCTCGTAGAGGGCAGTGGCATGTAAGTGGTGCGGCCACAAATGTGATCTGCTTCCTTTTCAGTTGCTAGAGTTCAGCATTTAAAGAGACCGACGAATTTTTTAGCATTCGTTTGCTAAGTTTCTGCCCATATGTTTTATCCCACTGTAGCCGGTGCTTAGTACCTACCCATTTACAGATTTTATTACGGACTATGGTTTCTGTAATGTTGTAGTCCCTGCTAATACTGATGTTTGCTTTGTTAGCACCATCCTTTGCTAACTTGTCCGCCGTTTAGTTTCCTAGTCCCACAGTCCCCTGTGGCTCGGTACCCAAACAAGTGTGACCTTGTTGTGTTTTAAGGCATTTATCAATCTAAATTCTCAATCATTTAAGCAGCCTGACGGTCCGTGAAAATGCGGATATTTCTACTTTTGTAGTCCATCATTATATTTTCACGGGCACGGGCAATTTTATTTTTGACATTTCGGTAGAGACATGAACTTAGCAGGTTATTCATTTAAATAATAATTTACTATTGGTGGAACCATACTACATTATAGATAATCATATAAACTTATTAAAGGCGAAACATAGCCTGAATATATAAATATGTTCAACCTTTCTGTAGCTCTATAATATTATTAAGTTATTTTAAGACTACAAAACAAATCTCATGTTGAAACAACTAGTTCCTTTTTTAATACCACGCAAAATATTGAATTACACAACAGATATTTGTATGTTATTTATAAATATATAATATTATAGTGCTATGGAAAGGTTGAATAAATGTTTTTCTATAATGTAGTATGGTTTCACCAATAGTAAACAAAATGGATTGTCCAAAATAAAGTGTTTCAGAAAATTGAAAATATTGGCTCTCTGACTTTTGGTATTCCAAATTCTTCTCACTTGAAAGTCTGCCGAACGGGGTTCAGGATTCCAAGTTCATCTAAACTACCTAGTCTAGATGAAACCTTGAAGACCAAGTTTAGTCTACAGAATTAGACTATATTATTAGCAGTTTTGTTTAGCAGAGACCTTGAATACAAAGCCTAGTCAACAAACGCAAGCTAGATTAATAAGAATCTGGATGAAACTTTTTACACCGAGTCTAGTTTACACCCTCAGACTATATTATTAGAAGTTTTGTTTGTGAGTGAAGAGACACTGCATTCAACGTCTAAACTACTATCTGGCTAGATAATAACGAAACCTTGAAGACCAAGTTTAGTCTACAAAATCGAACTAATTTATTAAAAGTTGAGGATAGATGAGACATTAAAATCCAAGTTCTGTCTACATACTCAGCCAAGATTATTAAAAATCTGGATGAAACCTTGATGACACTCAGAATATTGTCTAGATTAAATCACGAGGACCAACTTAAGTCTAAACCAGGGGTCTCCAAACTACGGCCCGAGGGCCACATCCGGCCCGCGAACAGATTTTGTCCGGCCCGCGGAGAGCTAGCATACTTGAAAACTCCTTTTAGAGAACATATTTTTTATAGCAAATTAAATTTAGTTTACTGAAGTATTCTTATTTTATGCTGAATAATTATTAATATGACATCTACATTGATATGGTCATGGGCTAACTACTCATAACATTGTTGTAGGCTTATTGTTATTGTTTTTGTGATAAGTTGGATAAAGAAACAAAGAATTGTAATGAGTAAAGACATGTATAATATGCAGAAAATTTAACTTTAGTATATAATAACTAACAAATTATTGAGATGAATCCAACTAACATTTTATACATTTTAAATAAAAACATAACTTATAACAAGCATAATGACATATGAAATACTAATGAGATTTATGTAATTGAGATTTTCCACTGACAATAGTTTGTAGTTGTGGACTAATTTTACTTGTACCAATTATTAAAAGAGATTTAAGATGCTCATCAGTTAATTTATATCAGTAAACATTTATTGTGTACTTCATTTTGGAGAAGGTCTTCTCACTCAAATAAGTAGTACCAAAAACAGAAAACAGCCCACGAGCAAATTTATGCAAATTATCAAATTGTGTCAGTGGAAGACTCTTATAAAATTACAACAAAAATGAGTTTTGATATTTGTTCTTAATTAAATCACTGCACTGTAGATCAATCATTTCCATTTGAAGTTCCGGGGCTAGGGTTTCAATGTCAGTATCAAAAGGATTCTGAAAAATCTTAATTTGATTCGCAATGGCATCAAAGTTCGAGAAACGAGTATCAAAATTTATTTTCAAAGCACTCAAAGTTTCGATTGCAAAATCGATAGGAAACTCAGTCTCAGTGGTGTGGCTGAATATTTCACATGTTTTAAAATGTGAAAAACATTTACTTCGTAGTTGTAATTGAAACAGTATCAATTTCTTCCGGAATGATTTGATATTAGTGTATAAATCAGGAAGATGCTGGTTTTCTCCTTGCAATCTCAAATTCAGTTCGTTCAAATGTTTTGTCAAATCAACATAGAATGCTTCCACAGCCATGAAACTTCCACAGCCATGCGTTGTTTTGTAATTCTGTCAGAGGGCGATGCTTTTCATTCAAAAAAATTTCGATCACTGCTCGAAGTTTCCCACAACTAAGCCAACGTACGGCAGTATGATAAGGTAAGTCATTTTCTCCAATCTCTTCAATAAATTGTCGGAATTGTCGGTGATTCAGCCCAAAAGATCTGATAAAATTTACAGTTGATATGACTGGTTTCAGAACTTCAGACATATCCAAACATTTTCCGCACAAAGACTGTTGATGAATGATACAATGTAAGACTAATGGTTTTGAACCACCGTCATTTTCTACAGCCTTTAACACAAGAGCGACCACTCCTTTATCTTTCCCACTCATGTTTTTGCCTCTATCAGTTGTAATACACTGTCAAGTTTTTCCATCGAAGGTTCTTTTGACTAATGGCCATTTCAACTCCTTTAAAAATATCTGTACCAGTAGTTGTGCCATGAATACTATATATATCAAGAAGTTCTTCATGCACTTCATAGCTTTTATCTACTCCTCGAATATAAATCAACACCTGAGCAGTATCTGACACATCCGTTGACTCATCCAAGGCCAAAGAAAACCACTTAACATGTCCATTTTTGTCGAACAGTTGAGAGGATATATTTTCAGCGATATTTTCTACCCTTCGAGCCACAGTGTTTGCTGACATACTGACAGTTTTTAATAAATTTACCTTTTCAGGGCACATTTCTTCGGCTACTGCAATTATGGATTCTTTGATCATTTCTCCATCGGTGAATGGTTTTCCACGTTTTGCAATTTCAAGAGCCACACGAAAGCTGGCACGAGTTGCAGCCTCTTGTTCAGTTTTTAATTTTGTTAATGAAGATTGCTGCGATTTCAATCCGCGCTTTATAGCTTCGAATTTTTCTGTCCGCAAACTTCCTGTATATTTTGAGTAATTTTGAAAATGTTTTTTTCATAATGACGTTTAATGTTATATTCCTTGAGAACGGCTATGCTTTCATTGCAAATCAAACATAGCGCCTTGCTACTTTACTCAATTACGAAATACTGAATGTTCCACTGATCTTTGAATTTTCTGCATTCACTATCAATTTTTCGCTTCTTTTCCATACTACTAAATCACACACAAAAGCAACAATTCAAATCAAAATACTGTTACAAAGATGTCTTAAACTTAAACACGCACAAACACGTTTTAAGGAGGTACGCACTATTTTATTTCACAACAGTGTCACAGGAACTGACTTGTGGTTGCGCCACTAGCTTTCGTATATATTCCAATTACTGCCATCTAGAAGTGAGTGGAAGACACCAGAACTTTCTCGAACCAACGAGATTATTCTGTACGTGCTATTAGCGCCATCTGTTAGCGATAGAAGGTACTACCTATTTCCGCTTGTGTCCACCAGATGTCGTGTCACGTTACTCCTCATGGCTCGTACTCTACGACTAATCTAGAAATTACAGATAATGACAGGAAAATTAATAATATGCAGTGTGGCCGTTTTTCGGACATTAGTCCGATTTGCAGCCTTTTTTAAACGGTGCGTACTTTTTCGGACTTTTTTTTTCATCAGTGGACTATTTCACTTTTTACCACCGGCAACAATGATAATATGGTTTTGGCCCTCGGAACTTACTGGTGTAATCAGTATGGCCCTAAGGCTGGAAAGTTTGGAGACCCCTGGTCTAGATGAAATGTCGAAGATCAAGTCTAGTATATACTAGATTATAAAAACTCTAGTGCTAAAAGATCTGTGTTGTGTATTGGTTTACATAATTTCATTCTGTTGATTTTAAAAACAGTTCAGTTTTTGTACCTATTATTTCAAATCAGTTCCTTTTTTCCCTTAATTTCTTTAATTAAAATAATAGGAAAATGTTAGTTGATATGGAAAATATTATTTATATAACTAGAGATAAAATAAGAGGCAATAGTAAATGATTTTATCTCAGAGAAATTGAAACAGTGAATATAAGACGATATTCGAAATAAAGCCGGCGATTAGCTCAAGTTTTGGGAATACAAACTTTCCAAAGAGTGTAATCTATTATTCCTGAAACTATAAAATAGGATTTCTCATTTTCCTCCTACGATTTCAAATCTAGATTTCGTATTATTTTAAAATAAAATCATATTTGTTGAATTCCTATAAAATTAGCATAAAAAACATCATAAAAATTCATTATTATAACAACGATATATATATATATATATATATATATATATATATATATATATATATATATATATATATATATATATATATATTCATATGTATATATATATATATATATATATATATATATATGGTAATGTTAATAATCCAAAAATAATCATGCATGATAAAATGAACGGCAACAACAGCATAAAGAAATGAATAATTTCTGAAAAATTTAGTTCGTCGCTATTTAAACTAGTCGCAAGGCTGAAAATTAATAGTAGTATTTACTTTAGCCTGTACCCGAACGTTGATACACAATATTTGAGTTACTTGACAATAATAGCATGTTAGTTTATTTCGCGAAATAATAATAACACGGAAGTTTAGAATGTCATACCGTATTACGCCCGGATCACAATGCAAATAGACGGGATCCGGGGTCCCTTTATTATTCATGTATTATAATAACGTGTATCCCAAAAGTCTTGGAATCCACTCTTGCCATGAATTTGAAGACGTAGGTCATTTCTTAATTCCCCACATAAAATTAAACAAATTATTAAATGTCATTTTCAAGTAGCTGTCAGTGGGCTTGAGTTTATGTCACATTGTTTTTAGTGTTAAGGCCTACAATTTCATTAGTTATAAATAAAACACCTTCTCATAAATTTAACACTTATTTATTTTGTAGTGTTATGAATTATAAAATTAACAAAGAAGAACAAAATTACAACAGATGTTGAATGTATTGTCCATTTTTACGAATACACAGATTAGTTCGCCGTTTTATGTTATTTCTACCGGTCTTATTTAATTTAATTTCTTATTTAATTTCTTTCAAAAGAATGTTTACAAAAGAGCAGAAAACTTTTATTGTCGAAAGTTATTTTCGTAATGGTAGACGCCTGGAAAATGGTGAATGGGAATACAGTATCGACCCGTGCATTGAAGAATTTAGGCAACGTTTTCCTATGGCTGTATTTAATAGGAATCAGTTTAGACGGCAGGTATTAGGATCAGTTGTTTGCTTTCGAAGTACTGGTTACATTAACAAGAAACAAAGAAGTGGAAAGCCTCGTATTAATAATGAGGATATTATAAACAACATCAGAAATGCAGTCCAAGACGAAGCTACCACTTCAAGTAGGAGACTAGTACAACAGTTGAATTTAAGTCGTACTACCACTCACAGGATTATTCGTCAAGATCTTCACATGAAACCATATAAGTTGAAAATGTACCAAGAACTTTTACTACTCGATAATAATAAGACTGGCCTACTGTCAGTGGTTCAATAAAAATATGAACGACGAAGTGTTAAATTTAAAATTTTCACTGATGAATTCTGGTTTCATCTTAACCCATACATTAATTCCCAAAACATGCGCATGTTGGGTGTTGACAACCCACATTTTTTTAGAGAGACCCCACTGCACCCAATCACTGTTGATGTATGGTTAGCAATGTCAACATGCAGAATTATCGGTCCAATATTTTTTCTATGGTAATTTAAACACTGCCACTTATAGAGCCACTATTTTGCAACGAAATTAAGGATGATAAACTCCAAAATGGCTTCTTCCAACAAGATTCTGCTAGACCGGACACGTCTTCAAATTCATGGCAAGAGTGGATTCCAAGACTTTTGAGACTCACGTTACATAAAGCAGCAGAAATGATCCACGATGATATCCATGTTATAAGACAAGTCTCATTGAATTTTAATTAACAAGTCGAAAATTTAACAACTGGAAATAATTGTTGAAACTCTCGGGAAAAGTGAAAATCATGGTAGGGGTGGGAACCATGTGCGCATAATGTTATTGAAGTTGCTTTTCCAATATCCGAATTTATATGATTAAGGGCTCTGCAATCTCTCCCACACACCCCTTGTGTTTCTATAGGGACTGCATAAATTATTAGATTTTCCTTATCTACGTTAACAACCTAACAATCGTTAACGATAAGAATACTAAATGCTAATAACTTCAAGATACCTACAGTTTATTCTATGTTAAACTAGATTGCATTTATAACCATAAATGCAATCCATTGTAGCAGGTACATTTTACCTCTTGGACGATCGATAAATAGGTGCTGCTAGCTTTCCATGGCATTAAACCGGAGGCGGAATATAACAGAAAAAAACTGATGACTGATAACCCGCAAGTTAAAGAGCTTTCCAACTTCAATTCTATACACAAGGTTCTTTTAAGCAGAGATATTGCATATAGAATTTCATTTTAATGTGGATGGATGAATTTGTAAGAAATATTATTAAATCGGCTCTCTATGCTAGTTATAAAAGCATGTAGAAAATGGATGTTGAATGTACTTTGATCGTCGGTGCTTCACTATTTCCAATATATATTTTATTTCCAATAATATAAACACTATATTGCAATTCTGTGAATTTAAGCTGTGTAATAAAAATATATGGTACATAATTTTCATAAGGAATAGCGATATTTTGTATATTGTAGTTATTACTGGGCCCAGAAAATTACAAAAATTAACTTACAGTGCATCTAGTTCTAACCTTAACTGAACCTAATATCCTTTTGCGAAAGTTAATCAAACAACGTGATTTTTTATTTTCTGATATACTTTTCTATTATAATTGCAAATTAATAAATAAACAAATTTAGTATCCATTTTTAAGCAAGTTTTATATTTTTAAATACAAAATACTATTTTCAATGATTTAAACTTAAATTTAGGTTGTAATAGTTTATAATCAATTTGGTTTATATTCACAATATTTTCGCGGAATATCTTGAATAGTTTATGAGGAATTTCGTTACAAATTTTATTGTATAACTTCGAATTTAACAAATTACGCTGAAATAGTTATATTTACAAGTGCTTGATAAAACCGCTTTGAGTTATTTTAATCGCCCACGCAAACGGACAATGGCATTTATCAAACAGATTTTGCAAATTGAGTCGAGCGTACGAAGAGGGTACGCCGATGAGATTTTTTACATTAATGAAAAAAAAATCAGTGAAATAATGGGCATATAGGAGGAGTATATACATACTTATATAGTTTGTGTTGTTTTCAATCGAAGTTTTATAAAGTAACTACTTTAAGGAATTCTTAGCAGTATTTTTTGCAATTTATTCTGTTATATTGAATAACATATTACAGTAACGAACTTCCAAGGAAGTTTGAAATGTCATTATATTGGAAAAATTTTCATGCATGTTTATTCGGCGACAGTTTTCAGTCACACATTTATTACGCTTCATTTGGATAATACCCAAATTTTCATTAAAGCAGAGGAAACAATAACTTCTTGTACCTAGATTGATATATCTAGAACATCTAAACTATAGATTCTCTATCTAATTTGTTTCTGTCTGAGTAAGAAGATTAGATAATTCCATTATAATTAATTAAGAAGTTGTTAAGTAGACTGTGCTAGTCGAAAAATGAACAAGTTTGAAACTTATCGGGTAAAGTAAATTCGGGTGCGCCGAATTCAGTGGTGTCAGTCGTTTTTGGGGTTAAGTCTTTTAATAGAGTTTTGTGGACAGTATTATAAGTTAAAAAATTGTAGACCGAAACTTCCACCTTAGTCTATGATGTCTATAATTCTATTTCTCTTGCGAAAAAAAATTTTTGCAAAAGAAATAGAAACTAAACTTTTTTCAACTAAATCATTCCTATTATAAGATGGTTTTTCTTTGGTGTATTTTATCCAAACAATGAATATTCTATCAAATTTTAGCATGAAAAAATGATTCAATACTGAAAATATTACAGCAAAACCCATTTCAATTTGAAATAACTAGATTAAATGACCTAACCTAAGTCCACTGAATTCAGCGCACCCGAATTTACTTTACCTAAAAAGTTGCTTGTTCCAAAAAAAGTTGTCATTTTTTTACACAGGGTACTTATTTCTTCCAAATAGAAAATTTAGTACAGAGATTCTTAACAATATGACCAAGTAAAACCAAATTCAACGTTGATTTTAATATACACCGCTAAAAACAATTAGCTGGTCAATAATTTGTGCCTCCTCAAAATGCAAGCGGGAAATTACATGAAAATAAAATTAAGAACATCTGAAATACGCTGTATTTAAATGTTTTAATTGAGACATATGTAACTGTCAGCATCACATACTTTTAAAGTACTTATAATTATTAACAACAACTACCAAAACCATAGTGCAAAACGAATTTAAATCAATTGTTAATGTAAACGTTTGTACATAAAATGGTGACTTAATAACGATTCTGTGATCTAAGCATGAATTACGCCATCTTGGCATGCTTCACAGAAGTCTTCGAAAGTCTTCTTGTGGTATAGCGTCCCATTCTTCAATAAGAGCCGCTGTTAGTTGCTGGATGGTCTGTGGAGGATGCGGGCGACCACGAACATTAAATCAGGACTTAACGCATTGTTTGAATTTCCAGATCTTGTTGGAAATCTAAAGTGATGTGCGCGGTATGTGGTCTTGCGTTATCCCACATTAATAAAAAAAATTGGACCTATGCCACAGGGACTACATGTTCTCCTAACACAATGTCAATATAGAGATTATCGTTAAGATTTCCTGGAAATTAAGCCGGTTCTACTGTCGATACTAATCCCACCCCAAACCATAACTGAACCACGTCCAAATATTTCGACTTTCTGTACAGTAGCACCTGTTCTCCTCGGCAATCGCAACGAATAATACGGAACCGAACCATGATTCATCAGTGAAGAGCACATACTTCGATTGTCGAAGTTGTCATGCTAAATGCTCACAATCAAAATTCATCATTGCTATTGGCGTCGTGCCAAAGTGGGTTATCGGACCGGTCGTCCTACCCTCAAATCTGATTCCCTCAACCTATTCCTAATTGTCTGCTCTGATACAGTGACCCATGCAACCTGAGGGAAATTAGGTGGTCTTCCGCCCTAGAAACTTTATTGCTCAGAATTCAAAATTACTAAGACTCAAAATTACTAAAAATCGGTCTTGATTTTGTGTTGTTTTTCTTTTGCGACCTTGCCCACCGCGCCTGGTTATTGACCTGTGTACAAGTATCTGTTCGACAATCTCTGAAAAACAGACAGACTTACATTGAGGTTTCTTGGAACTTGTCAAAGGCTTTCGTCAATTTCAATTATTGATATAGCACGAACAACTTCCATTTCGTTGATATGCCTCATATTCACTTAACTTAAGTCAAACTATTAGTTGCAAACAATTTCGTTTGTATATTGATCTGAAGAAAGCCTTCCTAGCTCTTGGAATCAAATTTGGGTACATTATTTCACTTTAGTTTTGGTAGTTCTGGTTAATTATTACGGCTACTCCGGAAGTATGCAATGCTGATAATTTCCTATGTGTAAAATAAAACAATTAGTCTTTCAGATGTTCTTAATTTTATTTGCATGTAATTTCCCGTTTGATTGTTATGGAGGCACACATTATTGACCCGCTAATTGTTTTGGGCAGTGTAGGTATTATTGTAAAATCACCTCATTAGTTTTGTTAGTTTGTATGTTTTTATAACTGTCTTTTTACATTCTTTATTAACGCTCTAATAAGTATGTGAAGAGAAAAAACTTTTATCTACAACCGTCTTCTTTTCTCATTAAAACAAATTGATAAATAAAGGTGTTACTTGAAAGTATTTTTGAAGTACGTCAATGGGAAGCAAAGATACGTCTGTTATATTGAATCAATTACAATTCCAATCGAGCGACTTACAACAGCTGTTAGTAGTTTGCTATGCAGAAAATGAAATATTTACGCTCGAAATTCGTTCGAGTGTAAATATTTTTGCGGTAAATCGACAATTTTTTTTTTCAATCAACTAGTATTGAGGTCTTCTCTGCTATAGTTATTGTTAACATTCTACTTTGTTTACTTTTCGTGCAGTTTCTACAAACTCCTATATCACATTTTTATTCCAAAATCTTGTAAACCTCTAAGACATTTTTTAAAAAACTAGAGTATATAGAACTAGAAGATCATCTATACTCTTTATTAATGTTGAAAAGAGAATGATTTATGAAAAAAGGTTTTTGGGTTATCTCCCTCGATCGAAAAAAATAAATAAAACAGAATAACGTTTTATTTTATCCTAAGATTTCCTACGTTCTATTTTTTTTTTCTCAATCGTTCATTTTTTACAATCCAATAAATTCAAGTCTAGGCAGTTTCAATTCAAACCCTCGAGCCGGCGCGGCGTTCTTCTTCCCCCACCTGTATTGAAAAACGGAACGCGAACTACGGAAAGCAAAATATTTTCCTGCGGCGAAGCAACACTTTCTGAAATTAGTGTTTTTTTTTTGTTTCGCTTTGAAGTGAACGATCGCACCGAACAAACTGATATTACTCGCGCATCATTTGCCGTCTGTTATGCAATAAAAGTAAAACAAACATTTTCCACCACATTCTCGTTCCTGTTTATTCTCGTATTTGTATTTTATAACAAGAAAACGATTTTTTTAAGGTATATAATGTTACTTAGTCTAAATGGATATTTTGTTTGAAACGGTTCGAAATAATATAATTCACGGGAATTCAGTTATATAACGAAAGTGAAGCTTTTCTTTTATGTATATTCCCATTTTACAAAAAGTTACTGAAATTGAAAGCAGTCTACTAAACCAATTTAAATTATTAATGAGTTCATAAAACAAATTTTTAAAATTCTGATAAAACTCGGGAATATTAAACAGTTAATGAATGTAATTAAATTTTAAAATAGAAATTATAATTGCACTGTGAGATAGCACAAAGCGAATTTCAGTTACTTTTGTTTGCTATCACACCATTAAGAAAAATATAATACCTCTCGATATTCATTAAAAACTAAGATAATTAAAAAATGTCTGATATTTATGTTTGGCCTCTCTGCAAAATAGCAAAAAAATCTCTTCATTTAAATGAATATAAAGCGGGCAGTAAATGTGACGATCTATTTAACGCTTGATTTGAATTAAATGCACAGTTCTCCCAATCTTCTCCGCTCAATATTTCTTTATCTTCGACTTTTCTCTATGGGCCTTTTATCTGAAAATCATTCTGGGATCCGTGCGTTGTTCTTATCTGTATCTGTCGCACATATGGGCGAATATCTGGAACAAAAAAAACAAGAGAACTGAGAAACTACAAGTAAAGTTTTGGGTGACGAAAGACGTATTTCCGAAACGTCTTAACGTCATATGTTTAATTATCGGTTAAACTAAACAAGAGTAGGCCAATAACAGTAGATACATTATAATCCAGAGATAATCCCAAAAAAAGACTAGCCAGGTTTGTGCTGTTTTTTTTTCATTCTAGTCTTCTCTGTATAGTCTTATATGTTCTATATATCTAGTCTGGTCTGTCTAGTCTTGTCTGTCTAGTCTTGTCTATCTAGTCTTGTCTGTCTAGTCTTATCTGTCTAGTCTTGTCTGTCTAGTCTTGTCTGTCTGAATTTGTGAAGATTCTTTGTTCGCGACGCCCGCGAGTTGTACCAACTGTTGCAATTTTGTATTTTCTTCAGAAAATGACTTGATTTGTGAAGTGCGTTTTATCAAATTTTCTTCAAAACTTGCGATCGGACATGGAGGAAAATAAAGACAACCCTGACGAAAGAAACCCTTTCTCCAGGAATATCTTTAGAGAAATATCAATTTCTCTCACCGGAGGACCTAGCCTTATACAGGAACTACAGGTAAAAAGAAAACGCCAAGATACGGGAAAACAGGACCCGGCACCGGATTCCTGCAAAGAACTAGAGGCTATCACCCGAAAAATTGTAGGAAGAACACAGGAAGTCAGGTCGTTTGTTAAATCAACTCCTAGCACGAGATACGAGATCAAGAAAATAACGGAGGAACTATGGACCCTTACTGGAACCCTGGAAAGGATCTCGGTCAGTGGACAAGTCGCTCACACGCCGTACTTCACGGGACAACCGCGTCAGATAAAAAATAGGACTGTTAGTACACAAACTACTAGCGATAAAGAGGAGGAAGAAATCCAAAAGCTACGGTGTCAGATAGAAAATGGAAATACTTATGAGGACTTCGTGGATGTAGCAAAGAAAGATTGTCCACAAAAAACCTAAAAAAACAAAGTTAAAGAAGGAGATGCTCTCGCTACAAGCTCAGAGTGGGATATCGCATGAGGTGTGGATGAAAACCTATACCCAGACTAGGGTGTCCCGAAAGCACTGACTTATGCTTATGCGAGACCCGACGAACTTCTAAAGCAATCATCGAAGACTGGTAAAAGTTGTGTATTTAAAACACACAATAGGGATGCCTGATGAAAAACGGCGATATTTGCTCACAGGATCGGTTTGGACTAGGCTAAAAGAAATATGTAACAAGAACGGTAGGTATAAATTAGCAATTCATCGCACGGGAAAAGCGGACTGCCCAATAACTAAAAATGCCTTTATTTAGAATTTATAAATTTTAAAATAAAAAACAAAAAATTGAGCAAGTGATTATCCACATAAAAGGCATGGACGCTTTTACCACCCACGAGGAGATCAAAAAAGCAGTAATGAAACATGTGAAGTAAAAGTTCCCAACATAAGGCCCGCCTACGGGGAAAATCAGGCCGCAACCGTCTCAGTAACCAAGGTAGTAGCTGGGATCATAAAAAAACAACCAACAGAATTATGATCATGATGGTAGCATGCAGAATAGAGGAACGGCTAAATATCACCAAATGCTATAGATGTTGAGAAAAAGGTCATGTGACAAAGGACTGTAAAGGCCCGGATAGACAAAATCTGTGCCTGCGATGTGGGCAAGAAGTCCACAAAGCCCAAGACAGCAACGGAGAGGAATATTGTCCCGTATGCAAAGTGAAGGGACACAGGGCAGATACAGGATCATGTCCAATATTTAAAAAATCGCTCTCGGAGGCCAGGCGTTCCCAACGAAACTCGCAATGCCAAGAATAATCCAATTCAACGCGATGCGCTGCCGGGCTGTACATGCCCTCCTAATAACCTCCTACCCGCCACTGTTGCAGAAGTTTCCATTGACATTATCATTATCAGTGAGCCGAACAAAAAGCTAGTAAGTTCAAGAGATTGGTTCAAAGAAAGCAAATATGACGCAGCGATAAAGGTAGTCACTAGGGACGAGATCTCGTTTTGGACAGTTGCAGTGGCCCTGGTTTCGTGTGAAATGAACTGAAGGGAGAAATATTTATTAGCTGCTACTTCTCCCCAAACGACAGCCTTGAACAGTTGCAAATTTCACTAAATGACCTAAGACAATGTATAAGAGGCTCTACTAATCCGAAATTGATCGCCGGTGATTTTAATGCCAAGTCTCCATACTGGGGTTCTTCGAAAATGGAAAATGGAAGCCTTGAACGACAGCCTTGAACAGTTGCAAATTTCACTAAATGACCTGAGACAATGTATAAGAGGCTCTACTAAGCCGAAATTGATCGCCGGTGATTTTAATGCCAAGTCTCCATACTGGGGTTCTTCGAAAATGGACGTGCGGGGAGATCTGGTTATGGACTGGCTATCAGAGCTAGATCTTACTGAAATAAATAAAGGTAATAAACCAACTTTCGAAAGAAGGGAGACAGCTTCCATTATAGATCTAACACTGACAACAGCTGAAATGGCAAACGAAATTGCAAACAGGCAGGTGCTAGATAAGGAGACCTTAAGTGACCACAAATACATCTTCTACCAGTTGCATAGCAAAACGATATATCGCTCGTCTCAAAGTAAGGGGGATAGACGATGGTATAACAAAATTTTCGACGAAAAAAAATTCTCAGAAAGGCTACAGTTGCAAATAAATCAGGCAACGGAACGCACCCCTGAAGAATTATTTAAGATTCTTACTAAAACATGCGACGCCACACTTAGTATAAAACCAGCTTGCAGTAGGAAGAGACGGACCTATTGGTGGAATGATGAAATCGCAAAAAGAAGAAAGGAATGTATTGCTGCACGAAGAAAATATCAACGCAAAGCCAAACAAAATCTAAACCCGGACTCTGTGCAGTATCTCAGAAACCAATACAAAGAAGAAAAGAGATCACTGAAGAAGGCAATAAATATTTCAAAAAGAGAACACTGCCACTATGTACAAAACTAGACGAAAACATCTGGTGGGGATGCCTACGCACTCGCCACCCGGAAGGCTTAGGTACCCAAATCTCAAACTCCCCATGGAACAGCTGCAAGCAGATGCAGATGTTCTGTTCCCAAAACACGATTTCACGCTTGAGGAATTAGAAAGAGCCAGCATACGACTAGGAAATAATAAAGCGCCAGAACCCGACGATATACCGCCAGAAGCTATTAAAATTGCCGCAAAGATATATCCTGACTTCATATTAGAAAATGCATACGGGATTAAGGATGGAAATTTCCATTATATATGGCAAAAATCCAAGTTGATCGTCCTAAGAAAAGGTAACAAACGTATAGAGAATCCGTCTTCCTATAGGTCCATATGCCTACTAGATGTCGCAGGGAAGCTATTTGAACATCCGATACTTGAGAAAATTACAAATGAGCTCATAAAAGGCAAAGGACTCTCGGACAGACAATTTGGGTTCAGAAAAGCGCTATCCACCGACGATGCCACATTTAGGGTGCTAAAGGTTGCAGAAGACGTTTCGGAAGACTCCCAGCGGAAAAAGAAGACATGTGTGCTGATCACGTTAGACGTCAAAAAATGCTTTTAATTCAGCTGCATGGCACAACATCGTATAAGAGCTGATAGCCAGAAGTTTCCCCCCATGCCTACTGAAACTGGTGAGCAGCTCTCTATCGAAGCGCTGTATCATATTGGAGGCGGAAGGTAAAGCTGTCGAGAGAGAAGTTTACAGTGATGTTCCACAGGGCTCAGTAATGGGACCCACCCTGTGCAACATCCTGTATGAAGGTGTGCGAAGGCTGCGATTACCAGAGGGCGTTGACATAGTATGCTTCGCCGACAACCTGGTTCTCATCGTGACAGGCAAAAACGAGAAACAAATAATGGACAGAGGGAACATGGCACTAAACTAGTGGCAACTTTAATGAACGGGAAAAAATTGAAGCTCGCTCCAGAGAAAACTGAAGCTGTGTCACTAATAGGAAGGGGAAAAATAGGCCCCATCTTGTTCAAAATAGAACATGAAAAATCATACCAAAGAAATTTATAAAATACCTGGGAATCAGTATAGACCAATGTGTCTCCTTCAATCAACACATTGCGATAACAATGGCAAAGGCCCTCAAAACCTGTGCTGCACTCGGAAGTATCATGCCAAACGTGGGAGGACCAAAGAGCAGCAAACGAAGAGTGTTATGCACAATAGTCCACTCCACTAAGCTGTACGGTGTCCCAGTATGGAACAAGGCCATTTAAAAGGTTACCGCGAGACAAAAGTTGGCATCAATTCAGAGGAAGATGGCACTGAGATCTTGTAGTGCATACAGGACGGTGTTCGATGACGCGGTACTTTTAATAGCGGGGATACCACCGATACAGCTCCTAGCCAAAGAAAGAGCTGCATTACACAGCACAAAAAAAAGTAGTCAGGCTGGAAACAGAAATCAGCGACAAAAGACTGCGAGGTCACAACTGTACACCAGCTGGCAAGAACTGTGGAACAGCTCAAACAAAGGAGAATGGACCCAAATGTTAATCCCCTAAGTAAAACCATGGGCGACAAGGAAACATGAAGAAGTGGGCTACTAACTGACAAAATTAATGTCCGGCCACAGGTGCTTCAGACAGTAGCTGTGCGGCATAGGACGAGCCTCAGACGGCTCGTGTGTCTACTGTGGGGAAATGGACAGTGTGCAACACACAATCTTCGATTGCCCCAGGTGGACACCAGAAAGAGACAAATGGGCAGACAGAACCCAAGCAACACTGGAAGTGAAAACACTTACGGACATAATGTTAAGGTCGGAGCAGGACTGAATAACAACGGTGACCATGGCTAACAACATATTACGAGAAAAAGAAAACGACGAACGAAACGCGCATATACATACCTGAACCTCTAATCACCTACGGTGGAGGGGGGCAGTAAGGCCTTAAATTGACCCAAACTGCAGACTTTAGAAACTAATAAATAGACAACGTCTTGACGCTAAATGCCAAAAAGATGATCGTGTTATTTCTGGGGGGCACTTACCAAGTTACGTCCCATTTACGTCGCACTTACTACGTCCCATTAAAAAAAGTCTTGTCCGTCTAGTCTTGTCTGTCTAGTCTTGTCTATCTAGTCTAGTCTGTCTACTCTTGTCTGTCAAGTCTTGTCTGTCTAGTCTTGTCTGTCTAGTCTTGTCTGTCTAGTCTTGTCTGTATAGTCTTGTCTGTCTAGTCTTGTCTGTCTAGTCTTGTCTGTCTAGTCTTGTCTGTCTAGTCTTGTCTGTCTAGTCTTGTCTGTCTAGTCTTGTCTGTCTAGTCTTGTCTGTCTAGTCTTGTCTGTCTAGTCTTGTCTGTCTAGTCTTGTCTGTCTAGTCTTGTTTGTCTAGTCTTGTCTGTCTAGTCTTGTCTGTCTAGTCTTGTCTGTCTAGTCTTGTCTGTCTAGTCTTGTCTGTCTAGTCTTGTCTGTCTAGTCTTGTCTGCCTAGTCTTGTCTGTCTAGTCTTGTCTGTCTAGTCTTGTCTGTCTAGTCTTGTCTGTCTAGTCTTGTCTGTCTAGTCTTGTCTGTCTAGTCTTGTCTGTCTAGTCTTGTCTGTCTAGTCTTGTCTGTCTAGTCTTGTCTGTCTAGTCTTGTCTGTCTAGTCTTGTCTGTCTAGTCTTGTCTGTCTAGTCTTGTCTGTCTAGTCTTGTCTGTCTAGTCTTGTCTGTCTAGTCTTGTCTGTCTAGTCTTGTCTGTCTAGTCTTGTCTGTCTAGTCTTGTCTGTCTAGTCTTGTCTGTCTAGTCTTGTCTGTCTAGTCTTGTCTGTCTAGTCTTGTCTGTCTAGTCTTGTCTGTCTAGTCTTGTCTGTCTAGTCTTGTCTGTCTAGTCTTGTCTGTCTAGTCTTGTCTGTCTAGTCTTGTCTGTCTAGTCTTGTCTGTCTAGTCTTGTCTGTCTAGTCTTGTCTGTCTAGTCTTGTCTGTCTAGTCTTGTCTGTCTAGTCTTGTCTGTCTAGTCTTGTCTGTCTAGTCTTGTCTGTCTAGTCTTGTCTGTCTAGTCTTGTCTGTCTAGTCTTGTCTGTCTAGTCTTGTCTGTCTAGTCTTGTCTGTCTAGTCTTGTCTGTCTAGTCTTGTCTGTCTAGTCTTGTCTGTCTAGTCTTGTCTGTCTAGTCTTGTCTGTCTAGTCTTGTCTGTCTAGTCTTGTCTGTCTAGTCTTGTCTGTCTAGTCTTGTCTGTCTAGTCTTGTCTGTCTAGTCTTGTCTGTCTAGTCTTGTCTGTCTAGTCTTGTCTGTCTAGTCTTGTCTGTCTAGTCTTGTCTGTCTAGTCTTGTCTGTCTAGTCTTGTCTGTCTAGTCTTGTCTGTCTAGTCTTGTCTGTCTAGTCTTGTCTGTCTAGTCTTGTCTGTCTAGTCTTGTCTGTCTAGTCTTGTCTGTCTAGTCTTGTCTGTCTAGTCTTGTCTGTCTAGTCTTGTCTGTCTAGTCTTGTCTGTCTAGTCTTGTCTGTCTAGTCTTGTCTGTCTAGTCTTGTCTGTCTAGTCTTGTCTGTCTAGTCTTGTCTGTCTAGTCTTGTCTGTCTAGTCTTGTCTGTCTAGTCTTGTCTGTCTAGTCTTGTCTGTCTAGTCTTGTCTGTCTAGTCTTGTCTGTCTAGTCTTGTCTGTCTAGTCTTGTCTGTCTAGTCTTGTCTGTCTAGTCTTGTCTGTCTAGTCTTGTCTGTCTAGTCTTGTCTGTCTAGTCTTGTCTGTCTAGTCTTGTCTGTCTAGTCTTGTCTGTCTAGTCTTGTCTGTCTAGTCTTGTCTGTCTAGTCTTGTCTGTCTAGTCTTGTCTGTCTAGTCTTGTCTGTCTAGTCTTGTCTGTCTAGTCTTGTCTGTCTAGTCTTGTCTGTCTAGTCTTGTCTGTCTAGTCTTGTCTGTCTAGTCTTGTCTGTCTAGTCTTGTCTGTCTAGTCTTGTCTGTCTAGTCTTGTCTGTCTAGTCTTGTCTGTCTAGTCTTGTCTGTCTAGTCTTGTCTGTCTAGTCTTGTCTGTCTAGTCTTGTCTGTCTAGTCTTGTCTGTCTAGTCTTGTCTGTCTAGTCTTGTCTGTCTAGTCTTGTCTGTCTAGTCTTGTCTGTCTAGTCTTGTCTGTCTAGTCTTGTCTGTCTAGTCTTGTCTGTCTAGTCTTGTCTGTCTAGTCTTGTCTGTCTAGTCTTGTCTGTCTAGTCTTGTCTGTCTAGTCTTGTCTGTCTAGTCTGTCTAGTCTGTCTAGTCTGTCTAGTCTGTCTGTCTGTCTAGTCTTGTCTGTCTAGTCTTGTCTGTCTAGTCTTGTCTGTCTAGTCTTGTCTGTCTAGTCTTGTCTGTCTAGTCTTGTCTGTCTAGTCTTGTCTGTCTAGTCTTGTCTGTCTAGTCTTGTCTGTCTAGTCTTGTCTGTCTAGTCTTGTCTGTCTAGTCTTGTCTGTCTAGTCTTGTCTGTCTAGTCTTGTCTGTCTAGTCTTGTCTGTCTAGTCTTGTCTGTCTAGTCTTGTCTGTCTAGTCTTGTCTGTCTAGTCTTGTCTGTCTAGTCTTGTCTGTCTAGTCTTGTCTGTCTAGTCTTGTCTGTCTAGTCTTGTCTGTCTAGTCTTGTCTGTCTAGTCTTGTCTGTCTAGTCTTGTCTGTCTAGTCTTGTCTGTCTAGTCTTGTCTGTCTAGTCTTGTCTGTCTAGTCTTGTCTGTCTAGTCTTGTCTGTCTAGTCTTGTCTGTCTAGTCTTGTCTGTCTAGTCTTGTCTGTCTAGTCTTGTCTGTCTAGTCTTGTCTGCCTAGTCTTGTCTGTCTAGTCTTGTCTGTCTAGTCTTGTCTGCCTAGTCTTGTCTGTCTAGTCTTGTCTGTCTAGTCTTGTCTGTCTAGTCTTGTCTGTCTAGTCTTGTCTGTCTAGTCTTGTTTGTCTAGTCTTGTCTGTCTAGTCTTGTCTGTCTAGTCTTGTCTGTCTAGTCTTGTCTGTCTAGTCTTGTCTGTCTAGTCTTGCAGGTCTAGTCTTGTCTGTCTAGTCTTGTCTGTCTAGTCTTGTCTGTCTAGTCTTGTGTGTCTAGTCTTGTCTGTCTAGTCTAGTCTGTCTAGTCCTGTCTGTCTAGTTTTGTCTGTCTAGTCAAATCAAATCAAATCAAATCAAATTTAATTTATTTCACTATATAAGCACCAATACAATGTAGGTCTAAATGAAATGTGTCAATATAAAAAATTCATAACATGTAGAATACATACAACAAGATGAAAATGATTAATACAGATTCTATATGAGATAACAAAAATAATTGGTATAATCTAAAATACATAATTTGACTACCAATCCATTCAAAAACTTCTGTTGCTAGTGTCGAAATATTCTTGCAGGTTGTACGGTTCCAAATTATTAAGAAAGCTGTATAATTGCGTTTTAAATACATTTTTGTTGGACATTCCTTTTAATTCTTTGGGCAATCCGTTGTACAGTTTTAGATTTATGTATGGAGGATTCCTTTCCGTTAAAGTGAGTTTATGATGAGGGTATGTATATGTTGCATTTTTGTTTCTGGTCCCTTTATCATAACTCTTTAAGTACTCTTTAAACAGGTATCTATATTTAACTAGGAAAAGTATATTCTCATATATAAATGTTCCTGTTGTAAGTATTTTTGCTCTACGAAACTTTCCCCTACATGAATCTTTAAAACTTAATTTAGTTAATATGCGTAGGGCTTCTGTAGTTTAAATATTTTTTGCCAATGTGTTCCATTTCCCCAAAAGATAATACCATAACGCATATGGCTGTGAAAAATAGCAAAATATACCATCTAAAGAGCCTCTGTATCTAAATAACCTTTGAGTATCCTCAGGGCATATAATCCTCGGCTCAGTTTAGACAATAATTTTGTTATATGAGGTGTCCAGTCAAGAGTCCCATCAATATAAATTCCTAACATCTTTATCTCTGATTGAATTGGTATATTTTCGTTGCCCATAATAATGTTTTCAGGGTAATTGATTGTGCTGCGTTTTGTTTTGAAACAGATAACGTTTGTTTTATTTTTATTAATTATAAGTTTATTCCTTATGAACCAAGACTGTAGGGAATTCATGATTAGGTCAGTGTTAGGTGTAATGTCTTCAATGGTTTTATTTATCGATAGTATACTTGTGTCGTCGGCATAATTTATCATGATATGGTCTTTGTTAATTATGTTATTGGGGAGGTCGTTGATGTATATTATGAAAAGTAGTGGACCAAGTATGCTACCTTGCGGAATTTCCATGTTGGTAGTTGTATATTTTGAGATGACTGTTCCTTGGTGGCCTTCTACTTTTGTTGACTGTTTTCTATTTACGAGGAAGGATTTAATCCAGTCAGCTGCAACTCCTCGAATACCATATTTGCACAACTTTGAATATAAGATGTTATGATCGACTAAGTCATATGCTTTTGTTAGGTCTAAAAGTATTCCGCACGGGATATTGTGCAACTCCAGATTTTTTATTATGTGAAATACGAAATCGAAACAGGCGGTACTTACATTCCTTCTTTTAATGAACTCGTGTTGCTGCGCACTTAATTTTTTATATTTTGTGAGAAAATCCATTAGCCTGTTTGCTATTGTTTTCTCGAAAACTTTCGAGAACGTTGGAAGGATGCTTATGGGTAATTTTCGAAATCTTCTTTGTTTCCCTTTTTATACACTGGAGTTATTAATGACACTTTTAAGCTTGCCGGAAAAATTCCAAATTGAATTGAATTGTTTATAATGAATTCCAACGGTGTAAGTATATTCAAGCATGCGATTTTAATCACTTTAATTTGAATTTCATCCTGGCCCGCACTTTTTTTGTTTTTTAAATTCATTATAGTGGAGAAAAGTTCTTCTTTTGTCGTTGGTTGTAAGAAAATTGATTCCAAGCTCTCTTGCAGGTCATCTTCATAGCTAACTAATGCTAACTTATTTTGTAACGTTTCTGCTCTCTCTGCGAAATAGTTGTTGATATTTGTAGCGACGTCCAATGGGTCTATGTTATCTTTTACTGTGTAGTTTTGTTTTGTCTTTTTTAAGTTTGTTATTTCTGAAATTATTTCCCAAGTTGTTTTTTGGGGGTTATCTGTTTCTTTTAATTTCATTTCAAATTTTAGACACTTTTCTTTTCTTATCATCGCCTGATATTTCCTACGTAAATTGTTGTATTTTGTTTTAGTATTATGGCAATACTTTGATATAATTTTCAAGAGTTGCAACTGGTTGCCCATTTCAAAAATTTTTGGGTTCTTAAAGAGTTGTACCATTGGTTTCTTACCCTTGATTTGTTTTAGTGGAAAACATTCATAAAAGTGGGTTAAGAAAATTTTCATGAACTTTTCCCATTGGTGTTCAACATCTGCGTTTTTACTTTGTAAAATCTCTTCCCAAGTTTCTTCTTCGAGGCATTTATTAAATCGTTGCATATTGTATTCATTGTAAAATCGTACTTCTACTTTATTTCTTTTGGGCGCCTCCCTATGTACAGAAAATGTAAGGGTTTGTGCACAATGGTCTGATATATGGTAATCTGAAGTTTCGACATTATACGTCATATTGGTGTGGATTATTACGTTGTCTAAACAGGTTGCTCCTGATGGATGACTTATATTGCTAAATGCAAGTTCTGCGTTGGAGGATTTTAACATGTCTATCAGTTGTTGACTTATTGTTGTAGTTTTTAATATATCAATGTTAAAATCTCCAGCAATGACAAATTGATTCGATTCCTTGTGTAATTTTAGGAGAAGTTTATATAATTTTTCCAAAAACAATGTACTGCATGTCTGTGGAGATCTGTAGATTGCAACAATGACAAAACAATATTTGTTAATTTTAGTTTCGACTGCAGTGCATTCAAATATGTTTTGATCTGCCATTTTATTTATGTCTTCTCTTAGATTCCAGCTTGTTAACTCATTACAGTAGATAGCAGATCCACCATGTGCCCCTTTTTCTCTACAAAACTTTGTGGCCAACTGAAAATGTTGAAGCTTTATAATTTCCAGCTCTAATTCGTTCTTCCAGTGTTCAGTAATAATTAAGTATTTACAATGTTTATTTTCTTCCAACATGTATTCTAGCTTTTCAATTGAATTTCCGATGGACTGTACATTTTGGTTTATGATCGTGACTTTATTTGACATGTTTCTTAATTGTTTTAAATCCCATCTCTCGTTTTTTCCAATTTCAGGAAAATACGGTTGATACAAGCATGTCGTGGCCATAGTTCAGGCTTTTTTAGGTTTTCGTAAAATTCGGTTGGAACTGAAATTTTAAATGAGGAGTACTCCTCAGGGTGTTTTGACAACATTTTTTTGCAAGTTACTGAATTGAACTTTTTACCATGCAAGTACTTGACAATCTCGCCTTCCGATAGATTAGGGTCTAGTCTATAAACATGGAGATGTTCATATTTCACAGCGGCTTTTATTTCACTGCATTCGCTTGTGCCATGGATTATATTTGATTTTCTGCCTCCTTTTTTAAATTTTTGGGACGTCCCTGTATCGTCGTTTCGATTATTTTTGAACGAAATCTCAGTTTGGCATACTGTAGCAAAAACTTTCTTTTTTGCTCCGGTATGCTCTCCTATCTTATTGATTCTTCTACTTTCATTATCAGCGCAAGTTGGCGGCTTATCGCCGGCGATTGGTAGAGGTTGCTCGATTTGTGCAGTTGAAGAACTTGGTAGAATTTTATGTAGCACAGGAGGAGTAGCGGGGTGCGGGAGGTGTTGCTGCTTGTTGTAATTTTGTGATTTTAATTGATTGGTGAGTACTTGTATTTTTTCTAATAAGGGCTCGACCTCCCTTTTTACTATGGCAGATATTAACTTATTGAATTCCGCACTGTAGAAATACGGTGGCATTTTGTCGCCTTGGGATTCTGATTGGGTGTTTGAACGCAATTCTCTGGTCATAATTAATTTGATTGTTGATATTACGACAGCTGTTATTAAATTCAGTAGTATTCTATTTTGTAATATAATTTTAATTGTTACTTATTTTGATTTGCTTAACTCGTGTTTCCGCACTTAAAACGTGAACCACTCGCGTCGAGCTTCAACTCGCGACTTCTGGTCTTCTGTTAGTCTGGTCTGTCTAGTCTTGTCTGTCTAGTCTTGTCTGTCTAGTCTTGTCTGTCTAGTCTTGTCTGTCTAGGCTTGTCTGTCTAGTCTTGTCTGTCTAGTCTTGTCTGTCTAGTCTTGTCTGTCTAGTCTTGTCTGCCTAGTCTTGTCTGTCTAGTCTTGTCTGTCTAGTCTTGTCTGTCTAGTCTTGTCTGTCTAGTCTTGTCTGTCTAGTCTTGTCTGTCTAGTCTTGTCTGTCTAGTCTTGTCTGTCTAGTCTTGTCTGTCTAGTCTTGTCTGTCTAGTCTTGTCTGTCTAGTCTTGTCTGTCTAGTCTTGTCTGTCTAGTCTTGTCTGTCTAGTCTTGTCTGTCTAGTCTTGTCTGTCTAGTCTTGTCTGTCTAGTCTTGTCTGTCTAGTCTTGTCTGTCTAGTCTTGTCTGTCTAGTCTTGTCTGTCTAGTCTTGTCTGTCTAGTCTTGTCTGTCTAGTCTTGTCTGTCTAGTCTTGACTGTCTAGTCTTGTCTGTCTAGTCTTGTCTGTCTAGTCTTGTCTGTCTAGTCTTGTCTGTCTAGTCTTGTCTGTCTAGTCTTGTCTGTCTAGTCTTGTCTGTCTAGTCTTGTCTGTCTAGTCTTGTCTGTCTAGTCTTGTCTGTCTAGTCTTGTCTGTCTAGTCTTGTCTGTCTAGTCTTGTCTGTCTAGTCTTGTCTGTCTAGTCTTGTCTGTCTAGTCTTGTCTGTCTAGTCTTGTCTGTCTAGTCTTGTCTGTCTAGTCTTGTCTGTCTAGTCTTGTCTGTCTAGTCTTGTCTGTCTAGTCTTGTCTGTCTAGTCTTGTCTGTCTAGTCTTGTCTGTCTAGTCTTGTCTGTCTAGTCTTGTCTGTCTAGTCTTGTCTGTCTAGTCTTGTCTGTCTAGTCTTGTCTGTCTAGTCTTGTCTGTCTAGTCTTGTCTGTCTAGTCTTGTCTGTCTAGTCTTGTCTGTCTAGTCTTGTCTGTCTAGTCTTGTCTGTCTAGTCTTGTCTGTCTAGTCTTGTCTGTCTAGTCTTGTCTGTCTAGTCTTGTCTGTCTAGTCTTGTCTGTGTAGTCTTGTTTGTCTAGTCTTGTCTGTCTATTCTTGTCTGTCTAATCTTGTCTGTCTAGTCCTGTCTGTCTAGTCTTGTCTGTCTAGTCTTGTCTGTCTAGTCTTGTCTGTCTAGTCTTGTCTGTCTAGTCTTGTCTGTCTAGTCTTGTCTGTCTAGTCTTGTCTGTCTAGTCTTTTCTGTCTAGTCTTGTCTGTCTAGTCTTGTCTGTCTAGTCTTGTCTGTCTAGTCTTGTCTGTCTAGTCTTGTCTGTCTAGTCTTGTCTGTCTAGTCTTGTCTGTCTAGTCTTGTCTGTCTAGTCTTGTCTGTCTAGTCTTGTCTGTCTAGTCTTGTCTGTCTAGTCTTGTCTGTCTAGTCCTGTCTGTCTAGTCTTGTCTGTCTAGTCTTGTCTGTCTAGTCTTGTCTGTCTAGTCTTGTCTGTCTAGTCTTGTCTGTCTAGTCTTGTCTGTCTAGTCTTGTCTGTCTAGTCTTGTCTGTCTAGTCTTGTCTGTCTAGTCTTGTCTGTCTAGTCTTGTCTGTCTAGTCTTGTCTGTCTAGTCTTGTCTGTCTAGTCTTGTCTGTCTAGTCTTGTCTGTCTAGTCTTGTCTGTCTAGTCTTGTCTGTCTAGTCTTGTCTGTCTAGTCTTGTCTGTCTAGTCTTGTCTGTCTAGTCTTGTCTGTCTAGTCTTGTCTGTCTAGTCTTGTCTGTCTAGTCTTGTCTGTCTAGTCTTGTCTGTCTAGTCTTGTCTGTCTAGTCTTGTCTGTCTAGTCTTGTCTGTCTAGTCTTGTCTGTCTAGTCTTGTCTGTCTAGTCTTGTCTGTCTAGTCTTGTCTGTCTAGTCTTGTCTGTCTAGTCTTGTCTGTCTAGTCTTGTCTGTCTAGTCTTGTCTGTCTAGTCTTGTCTGTCTAGTCTTGTCTGTCTAGTCTTGTCTGTCTAGTCTTGTCTGTCTAGTCTTGTCTGTCTAGTCTTGTCTGTCTAGTCTTGTCTGTCTAGTCTTGTCTGTCTAGTCTTGTCTGTCTAGTCTTGTCTGTCTAGTCTTGTCTGTCTAGTCTTGTCTGTCTAGTCTTGTCTGTCTAGTCTTGTCTGTCTAGTCTTGTCTGTCTAGTCTTGTCTGTCTAGTCTTGTCTGTCTAGTCTTGTCTGTCTAGTCTTGTCTGTCTAGTCTTGTCTGTCTAGTCTTGTCTGTCTAGTCTTGTCTGTCTAGTCTTGTCTGTCTAGTCTTGTCTGTCTAGTCTTGTCTGTCTAGTCTTGTCTGTCTAGTCTTGTCTGTCTAGTCTTGTCTGTCTAGTCTTGTCTGTCTAGTCTTGTCTGTCTAGTCTTGTCTGTCTAGTCTTGTCTGTCTAGTCTTGTCTGTCTAGTCTTGTCTGTCTAGTCTTGTCTGTCTAGTCTTGTCTGTCTAGTCTTGTCTGTCTAGTCTTGTCTGTCTAGTCTTGTCTGTCTAGTCTTGTCTGTCTAGTCTTGTCTGTCTAGTCTTGTCTGTCTAGTCTTGTCTGTCTAGTCTTGTCTGTCTAGTCTTGTATGTCTAGTCTTGTCTGTCTAGTCTTGTCTGTTTAGTCTTGTCTGTCTAGTCTTGTCTGTCTAG
>OX155892.1:52773385-52906840 GCA_944588485.1 Phosphuga atrata
TCTGTCTAGTCTTGTCTGTCTAGTCTTGTCTGTCTAGTCTTGTCTGTCTAGTCTTGTCTGTCTAGTCTTGTCTGTCTAGTCTTGTCTGTCTAGTCTTGTCTGTCTAGTCTTGTCTGTCTAGTCTTGTCTGTCTAGTCTTGTCTGTCTAGTCTTGTCTGTCTAGTCTTGTCTGTCTAGTCTTGTCTGTCTAGTCTTGTCTGTCTAGTCTTGTCTGTCTAGTCTTGTCTGTCTAGTCTTGTCTGTCTAGTCTTGTCTGTCTAGTCTTGTCTGTCTAGTCTTGTCTGTCTAGTCTTGTCTGTCTAGTCTTGTCTGTCTAGTCTTGTCTGTCTAGTCTTGTCTGTCTAGTCTTGTCTGTCTAGTCTTGTCTGTCTAGTCTTGTCTGTCTAGTCTTGTCTGTCTAGTCTTGTCTGTCTAGTCTTGTCTGTCTAGTCTTGTCTGTCTAGTCTTGTCTGTCTAGTCTTGTCTGTCTAGTCTTGTCTGTCTAGTCTTGTCTGTCTAGTCTTGTCTGTCTAGTCTTGTCTGTCTAGTCTTGTCTGTCTAGTCTTGTCTGTCTAGTCTTGTCTGTCTAGTCTTGTCTGTCTAGTCTTGTCTGTCTAGTCTTGTCTGTCTAGTCTTGTCTGTCTAGTCTTGTCTGTCTAGTCTTGTCTGTCTAGTCTTGTCTGTCTAGTCTTGTCTGTCTAGTCTTGTCTGTCTAGTCTTGTCTGTTTAGTCTTGTCTGTCTAGTCTTGTCTGTCTAGTCTTCTCTGTCTAGTCTTTTCTGTCTGGTCTTGTCTGTCTGGTCTTGTCTGTCTAGTCTTGTATGTCTAGTCTTGTCTGTCTGTCTAGTCTTGTCTGAAGAGTCTTGTGTGTCTAGTCTTGTCTGTCGAGTCTTATCTGTCTAGTCTTCTCAAGTTTAGTATGTCTAGTATTTGCTATTTAGTCTTATTTGTGTAACCTTATCCATTTACCCTGGTCTCTCTATTCTTGGGTGTCTAGTCTTGTCTGTCTAATCTTGTCTGTCTGCTCTGGTCTCTCTAGTCTTGTACGTCTAGTCTTGTGTAGTCTAATTTTAGTTTAGGCAAAGGAGGAAAAACAATGTTGAATTTAGCTTTAATGGAATGAACTGGTTTTCAATTTTATTTTATTTCAAAACAAACTATGTCAAATTATTGTTTTAAAGTGTTTGTTTTTGCGGTTTTGTGGAGCGGAACTAAAATTTACCCCCGAGTGTCTCCAAAACAATAAATTATGTTGCTTGTTTTCTTTTTTGCATTGTGCAATAAAAATAAATTTTGCAGCGGACACACAATCGCAACCGCATGAATTATAAATAAAATGAATTCACAAACACAATTAAAATTCCACATAAACACGATAAAGTAATTTATATATATATTCCATAAACATTTTTTTGATGAAATAACAACTCAATTTGTGACATCAGCGCTGAATTTTTTTATAATTAACCATTGATATAACCAATAAAGTAGCGACAAATAGAACGAATGATATTAAACTACTGGTATTTTCCTGCGTCTCTGAATAAAATTCTCTTTACTGGTTTAGAAGAAATACTTCCGACTTGCATATTGGAAACAATTTTAAAGATTTTTATATATGATTTATTTTCAGTCCTATTTCAGAAGAAGTTTCAGGGCAAAAAGCACTTGAAATATGCAGTAAAACTTATTCGGTACAACTTTTCAATTTAAATATTTTATTAGTATTTCTGCCTCCGGAAGTCCCCAACATTTAAATTATATCATTTATAATATTAACAATTATAATTATAACATTTATATTATAATTATACATTTCACAATCTCCAAATAAAACCAGTTAGGAAAAAAACAATTTTCAACGATAGGAACGACGAAAATCATGAGAGTATTATATTTAATATATTATTAGGAATGGGATATAAAAAGTTCTTTTATATATTAATAATTTATTTTCCTTTTTTATATAATAATTAAGGCAATAAATTAATAATTTATTTATAATAACCAACATTATATTTAATTATAAAAAGTAGGAATCTAAAAAGTAGTATCTTCTTTGTGTGTTTATGAATGATATTAATTTTAGAATATTCTTGCAAGTTGTGCATTTTAAAGAATATGGCAAATTTGGTTAAATGTAAGTGAATTCACGTTTCGTACTGTATAAATATGTGTAAGTTTTATGAGTTGTACAGGCAAGGAGTAATTAAATTGCGGACTTGGATTTTAGAATTATGAAATGTTTATTTTAGGAACTATATGATGGAACTAGGAAAACAATTACGTTATTCCAGTTTAAAAGGCAATTTTAGCGAAACGAGTTGAAATAAGTTTCAAGTTAAACACACACATACACACACACCCTCCGACAATGCTCTCTGTGGCCAGAAAAACCATTATTCCGACCAGAATTGATGTGCCCTTAATGTATCATTCAAGAAACAAAACGTTGTTTTAAAACATTTACTGAAATTAGCTCAATTAGTATTACATGTTATTTTTTTCATTGGAATTAGAAAACGGAATATTTTACATTATAACGGAAACAATTTATAATTTTTTATTCTAACGTCAGTTTGGATTGATTTTCAAAAGCCTAATTTTATGGGTCAATATTTAACCAAAGTTTTTCCGACGTCCGCAGAAATATTTCAAGCGAACTGTAATCTCCTTAGATAATCCTGCTGAATAAACTGATGCGTTCCCATTTGTCTCCACTATCATAGCGGCTTCCGAGAAATTGGGGTTTCCAGCAATCAGAATTAACTGTCGCATACCAATGTTTTTATACTCTAAAGTCTTAAAGTCTAGATTTGAAATATTTTTAGATAGAAGTAAGTAGGCAAATCTTGTTTATATAGTTTTATATGAACAATACAAATGCATATTTGAGAAAAACTATAGATATAAAACGAAACAGGATATTTTGGAACATTAAACTTAATTTACAATGGATCTACTTAACTTATTAGTTTATTGAAAATCTACCCCACGTAATCCAATATATCTTAATATAAGTTAAAATAACCGAAGCCACCAAATATACCTAATATGAAACTAACTTAAACCAACATAATTTCGGACAAACATATATAGTTTTTCTTCTATTGTAATATTATGTGTTGATAGTAAACTAAAAAATCTATAAACTGTATATTTTACGGTGTATATGAAATTAACATAATATTTTGTTGGGCGAATATGTTATAAGAAATGCGTCAGGAAAAAACAATTTGTTGTAAAATGAAATTCAAACAATTTGTTGTGACTTAAAACCTCGAGGCTTTAAGACCCGAATTGTAAATATATTATTTCTCCCTATTAATATTAACACGACATTTGCACACGCCGCAGCGCCGCATGAATTGTATTTATACATACATATTATAATGTGCGGCCGCGAGCGCGAAACTTGAAGCCATCATCAAAATAACATAAGCTCAGTGTTTATTTTGGTTCGAATATAGGCGAGCGTGTAAAATATTAATGCTTTTTAGTTTAAATAATTTAAATGTTATAATGGAAAAAAAACACAATTCCAAAGCTTTCCCGAAATTGGATTTGACTAAAATAAATTATTCTTACACGGTTTCACTCTAACACGGCAAGCAACGACTATTCACGTATAGGTACGTTTAGGACTGTAGGCAACCAAATACCATAATCTATGTACAGAATTTTACATTTAGTTAAATGGAATTAAAGATATGTTGTTACTTAGAAACTTTTTAAAACAACGCTTCGCGTATTGGGTAGTAATTTCATATAATACAGCATAAGAAGGTTACTTGCACTTAAATTGCAGGTACTCTTCACTTAACGACTCTCGTTCCGTTTTTCGTTCCCAGTTTCGTTTCTTTGACTAGATCGTTAAGCGTAATGGTTGATAAGTGAAAACTCTTCTTTTTTATTTATTTTGAAGTGATATGTTTAAAACGGATTACACAACATAAAAATACAACCTAATTAGAAGCTGCGGTTAGCGAATCAATGAAAATTATTTATTGAATTAGAAATTTATGGTTTACACTGTTCTTGTTTTTTTAAGAGCTTTCTACAGTAAATTTCACCAGAGAGCTGGTCGTAAGTCTAAGCAGTCTTTAAGCATGTAGGTAGCTAAGTGTGCGGTACACAACCAAAGCAAGAAAATATCATTATTTTATGGAAAGAGGATGAAGGGAAGTTTAGCAGGTGGAGGAGAAGTGGGGAGTGGATGTAAAGTAGGGAGTGTATGTAAAGTGGGATGTTGATGTAAATTGAGAAGTGGATGGAACCGCACAATAAGTGCAAATACTTTTTTAACCCGAATAAAAGACGAGCTTTTTAGCCGAATATAATTATAAAACCATGGTCGTATAATTATTCTGCTAAAACTACCTTCTTATAAACCAACTTCTAACTTCTTATAAATTGTTCCTGGCTATGCAATTTAGTACTAAAGCTACTAGAATTTTTGGACGTACAAACATCAAAGGTACGGACGGTAGTCTCTACTGACTCGATAGATTAGATCAGTGGTAATAATAAATTTAAACTCTGGAATAGACAATCGCCTAATTTTCTAATATTCGAATTAATACGGTAATTGTTGTGATATGCGTTCGGAATGAATTTTTCCTTTTACAAATGCGTCTCTATTTAGAGACCTCGATGGGAAATTATTTCCAAAGGCAAATATAAAACTCGCGCCGACAATAAATTCTAAGAAAACGCGGTGATATTTTTCCAGTCGCCAGTATTTTTCCCCACACCGGCTCTCGCCGTATCGATTTCCACAACGAATCGCATTAACATTCCTCTCGGAGTGGCGATTTTCATCCATCGCGCCCGCATTTTCACGCGGTATAATATACGGACACTAAAAATCTGTATGCACTCATCTAATTAAAACTTTCATTCAACACGTAAAGCGGTGCTATCGCTATATGTATATGAGCGTGAGTGTACGTGGCCGACCGTCAGATATTCACTTAGCAACTCCGTTAATTAGTCCCAACGTTACGGATAAGATTATAGAAAGGGCTTTCCATGTACAGCAACCTTAAATAATTTTCACTAACTGTGTCAAATATAAATTACAGTTAACAGCCAAGAGTCTTTGAGGTAGAGGAAAACAATACATATATGCTAATGATAGTACAAGCGAGAAAGTGAAGTGATTTGTACAGAACCACTAGTATCAATTAAGTTCCTCTGCTATTCATTATATATTATCATTGAATGTAAAATTAAACGTTCTGTATATAAACGTTCCGTACAATTTGGAAAATACGTAAAATTCTTAAGCTGCCTAACATCTACCATCTTAAAAAAAAATTATATAGAGTTTTATATTATTAAGTTTCAGAGGTCGAAGGAACATCTGACCTGTAAGGTTGCATGTATTCAGCACCGGGTAGTGAATAAACCCCGTGTAAAAAATAAAAACTAAAAATTGCTATGTCGTTTTCTGTTCGACGTTTGTCCGTCCGAGCGTCCCGAACAGATTCTGCATTTATACTAAGTTTAGAATACTATTTTTTTTAATACTACTTATTCCATGAAAAGGATGGTTGCGACCGTTACTACGTGGTAATCCATACTTACTCTAAATTGAAAAAATCATGTTTTTACAACCTACTTTGTAAAAATTCTAAATACTTAACACGACTCGAGTTTCGACTTATGAAGGTCAGTTTCAAATGACTTTAAAAAATCCTTCAACAGTCAATACTCAAGTCGTGTAAAGAGTGTAGATTTATATAACTATACAAGTTATATAACATTTTTACAAAAATTAGTGGTAAAAACATAGTAAAACGTTCAATTCCGAGTAATTTAATCTAACTATTAGATTATTATTATTTCAGTGGTTAGTTCGTTTTGTATATTTGGTCGATGAATTTTATTCTAATTTGAAGTTGAAACAAACACGAGAGTTGTAAAATTTCCAATAATAATTTTCGCATGTATTGTGTTTCGACGTTGTGGTGAATTACACCGAATTGTTTTGAATACTTTGCGTTTGCCACTATCAAATATTTAAATGAGGCTTTCTAATTTAAATTTCCTATAAAATAAAACAATATTTGAATAAATGAGGACTCTTGTAGTGTAGATATTAAATTCGCTTCGGAATTATATTATAATACTCTTCGTAATATGTTTCTTAAACATTTTTGGAACGAAGTTCCTTTATTGAGGTCTGGGTAGGAGCGATTCGGCAGAAAACGTTACGTTACGTACGATCCCATCGTCGACCCATCGTCCGTTCGTTATGCGGCATTTCTCTTTCTCTCAGCGTATATTTCTATACCGCGCGCTCTCTCCTTTTCTCTATCTCTCAGTGTATATTTCTATAATGCGTGCTCTGTCTTTCTTTCGCAGAGTGACAGACGAGCGTGGTCTGTTTATAACCTTAAAACTAAACAAGAAGAAGAAAAAAAATTTTCAAACGTGTTTTTCTTTTTTGTTGTTTTATATCATAGGAGAGTTATAATGCTTATATTATACTCAATATTTTAATTAGATTTTGAGAAATGGAAAGTCAAGAAAGGATACAAAATATTGAAAAAAATAAGTTTATAAAAATAAACTGTACAATTTGAAGCAATTGCTAACTGTTTACACATGTTCGTACATGTAATTTGAGTGATTGATATTTAATATATTTATATATGTCGTAGTCATATAGCGAAATCAGTCAGATTGTTTAGAACTGAGCCATTGCATGATCTGTCGGCAGTTCGAGTAGTTCGTCTAATTGGTGTAGCTCATGAAATCTCATGCAAGCTCAGCTCGTGATATTTTATGAGGAACTAGTTTAGTTGGGGTTTACACTAAATTACTTACCAATTCGACGTTTCCAGAAATGCCTAAGTGCTGTCATGTGATAGTATAAAGTACGTGCCTTAATTATGAAACCTATTATTAAAGAGATAAATAAAGAAACATATTTAAGATGGTTTCACGAACTAGTCGTATCAAGTATTTCAACTAGAATACACGAACTGTCGGCAGATCATGCACTAACTCGGTTTTACAAAATCTAACAGATTTCACTTTATCACTATGGCATTTA
Organism: Phosphuga atrata; assembly: GCA_944588485.1. Classification (NCBI taxonomy): domain Eukaryota; kingdom Metazoa; phylum Arthropoda; class Insecta; order Coleoptera; family Silphidae; genus Phosphuga; species Phosphuga atrata. Next base: position 52,780,427 of record OX155892.1, read on the forward strand.
AATTTTAGAGAGACAATAGTGAAATCGCATGCTCAGCGTCAAAAGAGTATCGACAGAGAGAAAAGGAAAAAGAAAAACAAGGAATTATACACAATACAGATTTAGAAAAGTAGGTTACAGTTTTAGAATTTGATGCAATTGTTTACTGTTTACATGGGTTTATCGTACCTGTGATTCAAGTGTGAGAATTTTTTTTTTTACAATATTTATATACATTATAGAGAGACGATAGTGAAATCACAAGCACAGCGTCAAAAAGAGTATCGACAGAGAAAAAAGAAATTTTACAAACTACAGATTTATAACATGCTGAAGGCGTTCAAATATACAAAGATAAATTTAAATCAAACAAGAAATGGGTTGCATCATGACACAATAATTGCTGGCGACGGTAATTGCCTATTTTCATCTCTTATAAGAATTTTACAACTTCAAATATCTGAATCGTTTCCTCGGCAGCAACTTTATAATTCACCTTACTTAAATGCATGTCAAAATCCAACTGGTGCAACAGAAATACTTTGCAGTGGGTTTGAATATGGAGATTTAGATTGTTTATTCACCGGTGTGAAACTGGCAATAACTTTCAGCAATAAAAATTTTGCGTAAAATTTTTATTTCAAAAGGTTATAACTTGCTTATTGATTTTTCAAAATTTTCTTCACAGAACTGTTGCACAGTAAGTCACCTCATAAAATATTCCAACAAAATTTTATTTTCTTTTTACACATAGGCATAATAATCATATTAATGATCAACAAATATTCACATTTACTGACTTCTTAAACGCGGAACGTCAAAGTGTATTATTTTCCAAAATTTTCCATCATAATTTCCACCATCTATTAGGCCACAGTATTACCTTCATTTCTCAAGAAGGAATTTTGCCAAAATTCCTAATAATAAGCGCACAGCGATTATTTAAAAAAGTGCATTCCACGCAGTTGCCATTTAATAGAAAAAAATAGAATAGAAATCCAAAGAGGTAGTAATTTTCAACATTTCCCAATTTTTCTTTCAAATATCACTAGAGAATGAATGTACCTAATAACGAATTAAAACATTTTTCGAAATATAAAAAAAATTGAATAACGACCAAACTTAAAATGCAGCTGCTCCACGTAGCAACGTTTCATAGCCAGAACGTCAAATTGCAGTAAATTTTAATTTTTTTCAAATTATCTTTCATACATCACTAGTGAATAAATGTACTTAGACATGTGTAAAAGATTTTGCAAAAATTCGCAAAAGTAAATGTATTCCACCTCACTTTCGTTCGCCGGGCATTGTTTTATTGCAATAGGAGTAAATAGAAGTAAATTGTACATTTTCTCACATTTTCTTTCAATTACCACTGGGGGATAAATTTATCTACTTATCTATCGAAGCATTAAAAAAAAATCGTACAAATAATAAAATTTCACCAACACTTAAAATACACCAGCTCGACGCAGCACTGTTTTATTGCTGGACCGTCAAATTGCTCTAAATTTTAACTTTTCTAACATTTTCTTTCATTTCCTACTAGGGTATGAATATATCTACTTAACTGTATAAGCATTTAAAAAAATTCGCAAAAATAATTGCATTTGACGATGACTTAAAATGCACCCACTCGACGCAGCACTGTTTTATTGCTCGACCGTCAAATTGCTCTAAATTTTACAAATATACACTTTGACAAGACCCTATTCACAAAAGTATAGTAAACTAAACTATTATGCTCTAAAAAAATGATTAAAAAGCTTTACCTTTGTTGACACAGAATTATTTTTTTGAAAATACAAGAACTGAGGTAAATCTGAGGAAAACTAAAAGTGCACTTTTACGATTTTGCAAAAATCTTTCACACATTTTTCCGTAGATTCATTCTCTAATAACATGTGAAAGAAAATTTAAGAAGAATTAAAATTTACTGCAATTTGTCGGTCCAGCAATAAAACAGTGTTGCGTCGAGTACGTGCATTTTAAGTCATCGTCAAATGCAATTATTTTTGCGATTTTTTTTAAATGCTTATACAGTTAAGTAGATATATTCATACCCTAGTAGGAAATGAAAGAAAATGTTAGAAAAGTTAAAATTTAGAGCAATTTGACGGTCCAGCAATAAAACTGTGCTGCGTCGAGCTGGTGTATTTTAAGTCTTGGTGAAATTTTATTATTTGTACGATTTTTTTTAATGCTTCGATAGATAAGTAGATAAATTTATCCCGTAGTAGGAATTGAAAGAAAATGTGAGAAAATGTAAAATTTACTTCTATTTACCCCTATTGCAATAAAACAGTGCCCGGCGAACAAAAGTGGGGTGGAATACATTTACTTTTGGGAATTTTTGCAAAAGCTTTTACACATGTCCTAGGTACATTTATTCACAAGTGATGTGTGAAAGAAAATTTGAGAAAAGTTAAAATTTACTGCAATTTGACGTTCTGGCTATGAAACGGTGCTACGTGGAGCAGCTGCATTTTAAGTTTGGTCGTTATTCAATTGTTTTTTTATATTTCGAAAAATGTTTTATTTCGTTATTAGGTACATTCATTCTCTAGTGATATTTGAAAGAAAAATTGGGAAATGTTGAAAACTACTACCGCTTTGGATTTTTCTATTAAATGGCAACTGCGTGGAATGCACTTTTTGAAATAATCGCTGTGCGCTGATTATTAGGAATTTTGGAAAAATTCCTTCTTGAGAAATGAAGGTAATACTGTGGCCTAATAGATGTTGGAAATTATGATGGAAAATTTCCGAAAAGAATACACTTTGACGTTCCGCGTTTAAAAAGTGAGTAAATGTGTATATTTGTTGATCTTTAATATGATTATTATACCTATGTGTCAAAAGAAAATTAAATTTTGTTGGAATATTTTATTAGGTGACTTACTGTGCAATAGTTTCGTGAAGAAAATTTTGAAAAATCCCTATCAATAAGAAAGTTATAGCCTTTTGAAATAAAAATTTTACGCAAAATTTTTATTGCTGAAAGTTATTGCCAGTTTCACACCGGTTGTTTATTCATATTTTCCAGAACATACAATCAAAGTATTTGTGTGCACTGTCATTATAATAATAATTCAAAAAGAGGTGTTGTTCGATTCTGTTGAATGCGCGAGGAACTTCTTTCCTGACGGGGGTCCCCTGACCGCATAGGTTTTTATTTTCTAAACATATTTTATTTTCAAACAACTCTAAACATTTTATTTTACTTTAAATATATAAGACAAATCAAACATATTATAGGTATTTATATACACATACCCGACTAGAAATTTTAGTTTGGTTTTAATTAGGAACGAATAAGCAGGTGGAATTCCGTGTTAGTTCAAAATGTGGCAACCGAATTGGGCCGTCATCGTCGTTACATTTGTAACGCACGCGCACGTCCGGTTTCGTTCCTAATTAGAAACTTTGTGCAGATCACATTCGGAAGCCACACAACCTCAACTAGTACGGTCCTACTTCGGTTTCCTCTTTAGGCTAAAGTTCGGATTCGGATTCGAATTCCTCTACAGACATCGGTTTGGAAACCACGCAAGACATTAATTTAATGCAATTATAAAGGTATAATAAAACCTATTAATAGTAATTTAAACACTTATTAGTTAAATGAAGATAGGAAAAAGTAAGCCAAATAATAACTTAAAGCAAATATTTTTATTTCTAAAAAACATTAACAGTAATACCCATTCAATGAGTCAATAAAATATAGGGCTATTATAAGTGGTATATTTAGAACCATTTATCAGTAAATATTCACGAAGTTCCTTTAGGGTGGTTCTAATTTGGCTTCATAATTACGCTTCATTAGTTGCTATTAGTAAAAATTAGTAAAAATAATTTATTAAACTTAAAATTAAGTTTATTGTACCTTACCTTCTTCATTCTTTCATGCTTTTCCAACGGTCCATCCATAATCCCAATCACAACAATGATTTAAAATAGAGGACACACTTTTGTCTACCGATTCTTTAGTCAAGAGATCATCACTCTTCTTTTGGGAACCTAGCCTAATATAATAAAAAATCTCACTATATCTCACTATATATATAGCTCACTATAATATAAAAAAAGCACTAAGGGAAAATATTAATATTACAAGTGCAAAACGAAACAAATGGCTGAAACTGTGCAAAAACCTAAACAATGACATATTTGGAGACGCGTACAAGATAGTAAGTCAACAAATGCACGTTACGTACCCTAAAGACCTACCTACTCTTAAAACGGACCAAAAAGGATCCAAAAAGATCTTTGAAGAACTCTTTATGACGTCTGCAGAAAAAGTAGACCAAAAACAAAAAAACCAAAAACGAAAATAGCATAGACATAACAGAAGACGAGATATACTATGCAGTACACCGCATAAAGACAAAGAAAGCAGCTGGACTGGACGGAAATCCTCCAGAAGTAGTAAAAACAATAACTCAGCAACTCAAAAATGAGATAATGTAGATACTAAACAAGTGTTTACAAGATAGAGTTTTCCCAACACATTGGAAGACAGCAAAGAAGGTAAAAAAAAACTACACTTGCAATATTTGCCGACATCAGAAATGTATTCAATAACGCCGCGTGGAAAATAACAACAAAAAAAACTAATAAACCGAGGAATCGACTCCTACTTAATAGAGACAATTAGATCTTACTTCGAAGAAAGATAAATAGATATTGAAAAGGGACTTACAAAAACGGTAAGCACTGTGTCGATCTCATGGATCGGTGCTGTAGAATATTTTATACGAAGACGTAGTCGACTTGTCCTAGACAGACCAGATTAAACTATATACGTTTAATACAGAGCGTTTACATGCGTTTACAAGCGCAGGTATTATAAGTAAAGCGCAACGTACTCTGAAATTGATAAGCATTGGATAGAAACAAACAAGCCAGAAGTAGTACATGAAACAACGCAGCAGTCGTTTTATCGAACAGCTACAAGAAACGTAGAGAAATAAAAGTCCAATTCGGAGACCATGAAATCAAACCATCGAACTAATGGTGCAAGGTGAACGCATGGTGTAACTATCTAGGTGTAAGTCCTAGACTACGGAATGACTTTGGACAAGCATATAGAGGGTGCAATAGAAAAAGCGGACACAGTTACAAAATCACTTTCAGCAGTACTACCAAACCTTGGTAGTCCAAGCTACTTCAAAAGCTATGGGTACTGGCAGTAACAACACAATCCATTCTATTATACGCGGCAGCTATATGGGAAGAAGACCTACAAAAAATAAAATATAGAAAAAATTAGAAATGTACAAAAGAATAACCCTCTTAAGACTAGTATTCAGAACGATATCGACCGCAGCAGAAACGTCATGTGCGGGAGTTATAACAATGGAACTTCTGATCAAAGAAAGATCTCAGGTAGAAAAAGAACCTATGCGGTTAACAGAATCGAACAACATCTCTTTTTGAATTATTATTATAATAATGACGGTGCACACAAATATTTTGAAGATATGTTTTAAAAAATATGAATAAAAAATCTAAATCTCCATATTCAAACCCACTACAAAGTTTTTCTGTTGCACTAGTTGGATTTTGACATGCAATTAAGTAAGGTGAATTATAAAGTTGCTGTCGAGGAAACGATGCAGATATTTGAAGTTGTAAAATTCTTATAAGAGATGAAAATAATCAATTACTGTCGCCAGCAATGTGTGTGTCATTATGCAACAAGACATTTGGCATAGAACATTCATCATGTCGTCGTATGGGGCTTGGAATTGAGAACTTGGACTAATTACTTGCTGAGTTTCATTATTACCTGATGATTGAATCTTCTTTCGATGATTGTAATGATTCAGGTTCAACACATTTCTTCTTTGATTTAAATTTATCTTTGTATATTTGAACGCCTTCAGCATGTTCTGTTTGTAATTTTTTTTTTCTCTGTCGATCCTGTTTTTGACGCTGTGCTTGTGATTTCACCATCGTCTCTCTATAATGTATATAAATGTATAAAAAAGGTAACACGTGACTCACATGTACGATAAACCCATGTAAACAGTAAGCAATTGCATAAAATTATAAAATTGTAACCTAATTTTCTAAATATGTATTTTGTATAATTCCATTTTTTTTCTTTTTCCCTTTTTTCTCTGTCGATACTCTTTTTGACGCTCAGCTTGTGATTTCACTATTGTCTCTCTAAAATGTAAATGTCATTGTGATATAGTAAGATCTGTTAGATTGTGTAAAAGCGATTTATTGCGTGATCTGCCGACAGTTCGTGTATTCTATTTGAAATACTTGATATAATATTTATTTATCTCTTTATTAATAGGTTTGATAATTAAGACAGGTAGCTTTATACCATCAGATGACAGCACTTGGGCATTTCTGGAAACGTCGAGATATACGACATATATAAATATAGTAAATATCAATCACTCAAATTACATGTACGAACATGTGTAAACAGTTAGCAATTGCTTCAAATTGTACAATTTTATTTTTATAAACTTATTTTTTTTCAATATTTTGTATCCTTTCTTACTTCCCATATCTCAAAGTCTAATTAAAATAATGAGTATAATATATAATAACTCTCCTATGATTATAACTCTCCTATGATTTAAAATATAACTCTCCTATATAACTCTCCTATGATTTAAAACAACAAAAAAGAAAAATACGTTTGAAGTTTTTTTTTTTCTCTTTTTAATTTTAAGGTTATAAGCAGACCACGCTCGTCTGTCACTCTGCGAAAGAAAGACAGAGCACGCATTATAGAAATATAAACTGAGGAAGAGAAAAAGGAGAGAGCGCGCGGTATAGAAATATACACTGAGAGAAAGAGAAATGCCGCGTAACGGAGGGACGATGGGACATAGTACTTAACGTAACGTTTTCTGCCGAATCGCTCCCACCGAGACCTACCTAAAGGAACTTCGTTCCAAAAAATCACTGCGATACAATCAAAAGTTCCACAAGAAATAAAAGCACAAAAAAACATGGCAAATTAGCTGGAATAGTCTCGAAGACAAATCTCAATGGACAAAAAAAAACATAGGCATACAGAACTGGAAGCATGGAGCATAATAAACACGGAAATGTAACATACTACATGACGCAACTCTTCACAGGACATGGCTGCTTCATGGCATACCTGAAAAAAAATCAATAAATGACAAACAGATACCTGCATGTACGATGGAAAAGCAGACAAAACAGAGCATACATTGTTTAAATGCCCACGCTTAGAAAAAGAAACGGAGCACGGTATAAAAATAGGAGAAATAAATAGCGAAAACCTTGTCCAAAAATGTTAGAAAGAAAAGAAAACAGGGAAGTAACGATGTACCTGGGCACCTGGGTAAAAAAGGGCATTAAAGAAAAACAATGAAATAGCCGGTGGCTACCTGAGAATAATGTGGTAAACGGAACCGGGCGGTCGTAGCAGGCAAGGCGGGATTTTATTGGGTATGCCAGGCTACTAGAAACTCTTACACTACCAGACACGTCTAGTGTGCATAAAGCATTTGCCCTCCAATAGTAAAAAAAAGGTTAGGCTGGTTATGGTTAAAAGATCAAGCTCACGTTTCGGATAAATTTTATTATTTATGAGAAATATGTTTAGATGAAACGCAACTTAAAAGTAATACTATAAAGTATTTGAAAGAATAATGAGTAACTGAAACTATGTCTTGGTCAAATAGGGAAATAGTCTTTTGCAAGGATATGCATAATTCAAAATATGGATAATAATCCATAAAAGATATTTTTTAAGTTAGACTATCCTAATAACAACCGAATTTCTCTTACCTAACTTCGATAAACCTATGTTCATACATATAAGATTATAGTCAGGACTTCCAAAGATTTGCCTAAGTTACTTTTACTCTTGACTTTGGTCATAACAATCTAGTTTAGTATATCTTCGGTATTCTTCGGATTTCCTAATTAGAACGGTACAAGGATAGAACGAGGTTCTAACTCTAACAATTTAAGCTCTCATTAGTTTGAAATTAAGACTTCCAAAGATTTGCCAAAGTTAAGCTTTCCTAATTAGGACGGAACAGGGTTCCAATGAGACTTGCCGTAGTTTGGTAACAGTTCGTAAGACATCATAAGGTGGAAGTTAGGACTGCCAAAGATATGCCGAAGTTAGGCTCTACTAATTAGGGAGAAGGTTCGAATGAGGCTTGGCACAGTTCGGTAACAGTTCGAAAGGCCTCATTAGGTGGAATTTAGGTCTTTGATAGCTATCACTAATTTAAGCTTTCATAATTAGGACGGGACAAGGTTCGAATGAGGCTTGCCACAATTCGGTAACAGTTTAGAAATCCTAGCTAGTTGCAAATTAAGACTTACAAAGATTTGCCCGTGTAAAACTTTCCTAATTAGGAAGGGACTAGATTCTAATGATGTTCGGTAACAGTTAGGAATGCCTCATTAGGACCAAATAAATTATAAAATAAAAATTCACTACATTCCTCACTATGCCTCAATACATTCCTTGTCAGGAATATTATATTAAATACATAATGCTACACGTTTAATCAATATGTATATTACATGGATTATATTTGTAACCTTCACTTTAAATCTTCAGGAAAAAGAAGAGGAATCTGATACACAAAGCTATGGTACGACCGAGATTTATCTGCGCTTTCAAGCTACATATTTATAGATTTATAACTCAATTAAAGCTTTATAATATTGCTCTTTGTTGCTAAAATTTGTAAGAATAATAAGCCCAAGACAAGATCAATAATAATTAATCTTTATTTCAACCAAAGCCATGTAATAACGTGTTTTCGTAATTTACACGTTTCAGTTTTTAATTTGTCGCCGTCGTGCGAAATTTTAATAACTTGTATTATCGTGGAGGAATTTGCAGTATACAGGTATACTACACCCACCCCGAACGTTGCATGATCCCCGGGCATTAGCCAGCATTCAAGTGATGTAGTACGGTAATATGTACAAACACGACAGAGCAAGAGTTGCATAACGAGGTACACAATTACAGGGCTCTCTTGTTGCGGCGCCCATGATAAATCCGCCAAGAATTTGCTAACAAGTTTATAATTAATTACATTATTTTAAATAAATAATTCACGGTTTCAATTTTTCCGAAAACTATATATATATATATATATATATATATATATATATATATATATATATATATATATATATATTTATATATATATATATATATATATATATATATATATATATATGTAGTTGTCATGAAACTGTTAAATTTACATTTAGAACTCAATTAAACTTTAAGTTTAATTAAACATCAATAATTATTAAACTGATAACCTTTAACAGTTTTTGAGCTGTGTCAAAATTCTAAGAAAATAAATAAAGACTATAATAATAATTGATGAGATGGGATGGTATTTAGTCGAGGTATAATAAGTATTACCACGCAATGGAAATATGATGTGAAACATACTGATGACTAACTGACAATGCTTTATATGTTAATAGTTAATAACTATAAATAGTTTACAGTTAGATTAATTTGGATATAAAAACTATTGTTTAAAGTTATAATATAAGGATAAAATTAAAATTGCAAAGTTTAATTATTTGCTATGATTGTTTTAATGGCTATGTTATTAGACTATGACGATATTAATTAAAATATGATAGTTGTTACGGTATCCTTTAATTTCAGTCATCTCGTGAAAGTTTAAATTTGTCCTTTAAAACGCCAATTTTTTGTTGGTAATGTCCAATTTTATCTAATTTGTAAGGTAACTATTATATGAATGAAGATTAGTGTATATAAGGCTGAATTTGAACAAGTACGACAAAATACAAATATGAAATTAAAACCCTTTCAAACTACTGGCTATGAAGGTACTTGGCTACTGTTAAACTATGAAGGCCCTTGTTAAGAATAAATGTTTTGACAGTAATTGCGAAACTACAAATATAATTTTAAGCAATTATAAAAATTCTATAAATTTTCTTATAAATTGATTGCAACTTTATTTTTCCACAAATATCATTTTTTTCCAGATCTCGTCTGAATTGAATGTAAATACAAAAAAGGGAATTGTTCTTGCCGCCGGCCTACCAGATAGACGGTACAAATATAACATGTGCCGATATTGAAATACCGGAAATATTTCTCAACTGAATATAAATGTGTATGTTGATGTAACGTTATAAACCAATTTCGGAAAGATTATGTTACATAAGATTATTATATGAGATGGCGGCGGCGAGCTGTATTAGACCGCAAGGCTACTCTCATCATAACTGAATGCCTGTCATCGCAAGTTGAAAATTGTCGAAATAAAGTTAGACTAGTCAGTACTATTGATTGTTGCATAATTACTATTAATAATATAATTAATGCTGGACTGGATTTGAATAAATATATCTGAATTTGTCTTAACTATTCCAATATATCTTGTTTTTTAGAGCTTTTTTAGAGGCACGTGAACAATAATTATTAAAAATAAACGTCATACAACATTAGACTATGTACCAAGCAAGAGATTAGACTAAATTAAGATTAATTTATACTTATTGATTTCTTGTACATCTACCTAGAATTCTTATAAATGTCTTCCTCGTGTTAATGTCCCAATTAATAAATCAATAAATTTAATAAGTATATTGAACAAAGAATATATTTACCAATAAATATCTAGTTTATCTAGTAACGTTTTATTCGCGTTTCTAATATTATCTAGAATAAATTGGCAAGATTAGACCATATAAATATAGGTATGCGGCTGGATAAAGCTTAACCTCCGCAGACCTGACTATTTTATGTAAAATTGTCTTGTTTAGCAACGGCACACGACGAACTCGGCGTATGTGTGTTCTTATAACACACAACATATATAACAGTTGTGCCCTACCAGGATCTGTATTAGCACCCACACTCTAGAACATCGTCTATGACGCTGCGGAAAATGGACTAAAAACATTTGCTGCACTGGAAACAATGTTGCCTAACGACGGAGGATTAAATAGCAGCAAAAGAAACTGTAAAGGTACTGCTTAGCTCGGTAGCGCACTCAACTAAGCTGTATGGAGCTCCTGTGTGGGCAAATGCACTGCTCCTGACAAAAAACAAACCGGTTCTTGCAAGTGTCCAAAGGAAAGCGTCTATAAGAATATGTTGTGCATATTGGAGAGTATATTAAGGGAAGCGACCTTGATAATTGCTGGAATCTGCTAATTCCGGACATATTTAAATTGAAAAACAGAAAATATGGGGAATTAAACTACCATTTGACGCAAGTTTTAACAGGACAGGGATGCTTCAAAGACTATGTACATAATATTAGAACAGCATCAGACTAACTGTGCAACTACTGTAGACAGGAAACCATACTAAAATGTGACAGATGGGAAAAGGAAATAACTACAGCTCTGAAAGACGCTATGGAACCCAGAAAACTAGTAGGTTTCATGCTAGAAAATGAAAATAGAAAACTCTAAGCAAAATGTTTTCGGACATTCTGGCACAAAAAGAAAAAAACGAGAGACATTCTGCAGAGTGGAGAAAACACCGAGAGGCGCATTTACAACAATGATAAAATATACCAAAACCATATACATTACACCCTGAAGTAATGCATACAACGGATCCAGGGTACATGTGTTCATTATTCCAGCGTTTCCAGGGGAGAGACATGACTGCGCAGTGGCTAGCCGCCAGCTACGCTCCCTAAAAAGGCTAATGCCGATGACATTGGTATGCTTAATGCAAACTCAGGGTCATTGTCGTAATTTTGCTTTAAACCATTTGCTTGTAAATTTCGATAAATACACTGGCAGAAATGAAGAAAAAACCTACTCGAGAAATAGCTTGCGTTAACACTTATAGCATTTGTCATTGGAAGCTCAAAATCTATGCAACACTCCGAGGGTTACAGATTGGCTCCATGTCTTTAATAGATCTGAAAGTTGTATATATCATTGCTCAGATTTGTTTGGGAAGAGTGCATAAACTAATGGCAGAGCAGTGTGTTCACGTGAGCCATGTATTGTATACAATTGTTCAAACAAGGGTGGTACAGTTTTAAATTTTCCACCTTCATAGCAGGTAAAATAGGTAATTGTAAATTGCCTCTTGTAGAAAATATCATCATCATATTGTCCTTTTTATAGTTTCAACTGAAGACAATTTACCTTTTACTGCTCGTTTAATATTTATTGAAGCATTTGACACAATATAATTACGAGAATTCCGTGTATTTATAGCATCACTTTTAATTTGAATAATAATTTTATTCACTTCAATGTTTCACCTGCGTGATTATGTTCTCGGCCTACTTTAGCTACTGCATCATTAAGTGATACCTAAACCGATAATACCGTACACTAATTACGATGAAATTAAAGGTAATAGGGTATTAGAAATATTGATGTTTTGTTATTTCTAATAGAATTAAAAACATAAATTTAAAATTCAGACAAACAAATAAAAATAAAAGATAATAAAAACTTATCACAGACAACATATAGCTTGAAAATATAAATATATTCAAAAACAAGTAACTAAGCCCTAAACAAGTAACATTGTTTAAGAGTATTTCTTTCTATTTGAATTAAGTGAATAGCTAATGTTTCAAGATGAGATTTGCTCATAGTCGTTATAAGACTATTATATAGCTACGTACAGGTTGAATATATTTCTATATTCAAGCTATATGTCGTCTTTAATAAGTTTGTATGATTGTATCTATAATTGGCATGGTTTCGCCAATATTAAATTACCATTTAAATCAATATCTGTTACTAAGTTCAGGTTACCAAGTTCACAAATGTCAAATCAAAACCTAACCTCTCCAGTCATCCAAGAGATGTTCACGCTAATGTAAGTATATTCCAATTTATAATTCAAAAAAAGAAATTTTTACTCAAGATAAATCTCGAAACGGGTCTGCAAATGGCAATTCACTTAATTTAAATATAAAGAAATGTTATTAAAAACAATGTCATTTGTCTAGGGCTATTAGTGACATGAAACTGTGCTGGGATTGGTAATAACATGCAAATCTCTGTTGTGTAATTTAACATCCTGTGTGATATTAGCCAGGAAGTAGTTGTTTCAACTTGAGATTTGTTCATAGTGATAATAAGACTTATTATAGAGCTACGACCATGTTGAATATAGTTATATATTCAAGCTATATGTCATCTTTAATGAGTTTGTATCTATAATTAGTATGGTTTCACCAATATCAAAGATACGATATTGCTTTGCAATCGAAAATAATTATAGGAGCTAACAAGTACCGTCAAACTTTATTTAAAAAATGCTTCAAAAAAGCTGCTAAAATCGAATAAATTTCCATTCGAACATATTTTTCTTTCGAACAAAATTCTTTCGAACAAATTACATTCGAAAAAATTTCCTGGAACTCTTTCATCGTCGTGTAAAAGTAGCGTGTACTACTGTTATGCTGATCATTTTCATTAGCTTTCATGTGTCATTTCTTTAGCCATTCACTTTTTTTTAAGTTGATTTGTAGATGTTGTGTTGCTGTTGTTTAATTTAGATTTCATTAAAATTATGTTATGTTCATGTTCTAGTTCGTTTGACTAGAATTCTTATTAAAATCTGTCATGTTAATTTATAATTAATGAATCAATAAATTTAATGAATATGCGTGAATAATGACTATAAAAATATTTACTTCATTTAGAAACATTAACTACAAGTTTCTAGTTTAAATTTGAATTTGGAGAAAATATTTTTAAATGCGAGTAACACAAAGGTATATTGTATCAAACGGGGTGGCACAAAGCGCGTAGGAAACGTTTTCATAATGCCAAATAACGCGCACTCGGAATCAATCAGATTTGCAACCCCGGACGTATTCTAATTGTGTAATTATCAATGGCAGAGGTAACATGCAATGCGGAAATGTTCTTGCCAATAGACAATACACAAAGCAAATTCTCATAATTGCAACTACAAGTGATTAGTTTATTAACGCTATCAAATTATTTCAAAATTAACATCTTCAACAGTAAACATTTTTAACAGTAGTGATTGTCTTAAACTTTGTTAAAACCTTTTAAAATTCTATATATGAATTAGAAAAATACTGAAGAAAATTTGTTAAACTGTGATTTATTTAAATTAAACGCTTTTTATAGCGAGAATGGAATAAGTTAATAGGTGTATAAATATCAATTAATTACACATTTTACGCTAAATGCTTAGGTCGAAATAAATAATGATCCCACAGCGAGAGTTTTTCCACTCCCCTTTCCCTAGTTAGACCAACAGAAAAAGGAAAGCGTTTCTTTTTTTATTACCCATCAGTGAAATAAAATTTCACGGCTTATCAGATTTCCTCAAGAAAATGGTGTTAAGACCACTAGATTAAAACTACCCAATATAAACTAAGCCAGTATATAAAAAATGATTATATAACTCAATAAACAAAGTTAATTTTTGTATATATAAGAACGGTTTTCATGTCACGGTAAAAAAAGCGTATCACCGTTACCCGTTATACAAGTGAAGAAAGTAAGTCTTTGTTATATCGTACCTTCACAGATTTCCGATGAGAACATAAAGATCATAACTGATAAAGAAATGAGAACATAAAGAACATACTCGAATCCAATCCGATTGGTGTACACGGCGGAAAAGGGGCCCTTCGCGCTTCTAAAAGATAACAAGACAGATAACAAACTCATCTCGTGTACTTGTTTAAGTCCCTTTTCCAGCAATATCGTGTAACGTTCAACGTCAGTTATTAATTAAGTTTATTCTCGCTAATAAATTAACCGCCCGACGGGATGATTGATTCGCTAATGGAACCACTTTGTTTTTTTTTGTATGAGGATAATAGAAAATTATTCTTACTTTAAACTGGTGCGCTTTCCTTGCTTCCTCTCCTTAACAAGATAATGGGTCAATTAAAAACAGTGTAAATATTAATTAAGACGTGAAATAACAATAAGTTTAACAGTGAGACCACAATGTGTTTCTCGAGTGATTATACTAAAAGTTTTCTCACTTTTAATTTAATGGCAAAAATATATCTCACAAACAGTATTTTGCTTTATTTCCTACTAAATGTTTTTTCTTTAATGTTCAGTAAATATTTGATGGATGAACATAGTTATTTAAACTTAGGAAGCTTTTACTCTTATTAATCTTTTTTCTATCAGAGATTGGACATCATCATGTAGACAGCTGCTCTAAACCTTTTACTAGACGTTTATTATTCATATAATTCGATCACAACTAAACTTTATACTCAAATTGCACAATAAAATATTATAAATGAATCTCTTATATTGGATTTTTCCGAGGGTTATTCATAAAACTCAATAAACTATAACAAGACAATTTTCAAACTATCATAATAATTCCCAAGCTAGTTTTCTAAATATGTTGTCAATCTATTATATACCTTATAAAAGTAGGGTAATATTGCCACATTATAATTTGAAGTTGTCAAGCTACAATGACATATATCAAACTACGATGACTATTAATGAAAGACAGTTGTTACAAAAAGCGGGTTGTCAAAAAAAGTTATTATCTAATGTGTCATTAAAAAGAAAACAGTCCATAAAAGAATTATCTAATGTTCAAAGACTGGCATGCTTAGCAATTACGAGATTTTTAAGAACCGCACCAAGTGCAGCTCCAGAGGTCATGACAGGCCTGCCTGCCTCGTCTAGATATTTTATCATAGGTACGACAAAAACGGGAGCCTTCAGATGCAGGTTTAATGGCACTTGGGAGGTTCGGGCGAGGTCACGGTACACCACGGTAACGAAGGTAAAATCCAAAGCCTACCCTCAATATTGCGGGAAACTCATTGCCGAAAAGGCTGTCATTCCATTTACCCTTCTAAACACAACTAACTGTTGGGCATATTTCAATTAATTTTTTAATTGAAGAATCAAACAATTACAATTTTAATTGCAACTAAATTTATTACAAATAATTTAATTAAATTAAGCGGTTAATTGTAAGATGCAATTGAAATCAATTGCAATTAAATCCATTAATTGTGGTTTACAATAAATTTAACTGCAATTAAAATTTTAATTGTTAGTTACAATTAACTTAATCATTAATTGTTTATTATAACAATTATAACTATTTGATGGATGTAAAAACTTAAACAGTAGGGAAAGATGGTCGTTCTGGACCCTTCACCTCCACTTCCGGCTCACACCACGCCCCCACTTCTGGTTTCCATCCCACTTCCGGTTTCCACTGCACTTCCGGTTCCCACTCCACTTCCGGTGCACGCTCCCACTTCATTTCCTACGGTTTTCATTTCCTACGCCAACTTCCTGTACCCACCCTCACTTCCGGTTCGAAAACCGGAAGTGGTTGCATTTTTTGAATCAGAAGTGGCGGTGAGAACCGGAAGTGGGGTGGGAACCCGAAGTGGAGGTGGGGGTGGATGACCGGAAGTAGAGGTGGAGGGTCCGGAACGCACCATCATTCCGTACTCTAAAACTATTTGTTTGTTAATCAATAATTGTCGGCGAAGCTAATGCTCCAGCTAAAAACGAGCTGTCGCGTTGTAAAATGAGACTTTCCGCACTGTAATGTAAATAACTATTTCAGTTACGCATTGAGGCAAGTGATACAATGGAGTATAATAAACATATCTTCTAACCGACATTTATTAATTGTTAACTGTAATTGAACCCGTCATTTCGAAAAGGGCACGAGTCACACTTTTTTGAAATATCACTTTTTTACGCCATTTTATTCATTGAAGGGTTTTACATACTCCATGCAAAAAAGAGCAGATGTGTATGCACCACAAGTCAACTTGCAAAAAGCAATGAAAAGGGCTCGTGCCCTGGACTTAAGCCCCTTTCAAGTGAAACGAAACGCATCTGTCAGATATGATATAATATCACTTTATCGTGAACTTGCCGAAAATGCTTTTAAACCTAGAAAAAGAGTCTCTGGTGGCAGGAATAGTGAAAACTATAAACATAATAAAAAAGAAAAAAGCCAAAATTGCTGGAAAATGATGATTAACTAACAAAAATTTTTGATCATTTCGAAAAAGGCATAAGTCCAAAAATTTTAATTCAAAATATCTTGATGAAAATTGTTCTTTTTTAATAAATAAATATTACAAAAAGCGTGTATGTTTTTTTTTATTTAACAACCTCTATATTCAGTTTCTTCAGCATCAATTACTTTTTTAACAAAAAACATATTTTCGTTGATTCTGAAAAGTTTTAATTCATTGACTCATGCCCTTTTCGAAATGACGGGTTCAATTGTAAACGTGCATCAATCAATTAACAATTGATTAATTGTAATTACAAAATTTTACAATTAATAATTAATTAATTGTGTTATCTTGCAATTACTATTAATTATTTTAGTTGTTAGTCGCAATTAAATCTGGCAATTTAATTGTTAGTTGTTAAATGTTTTCACAATTAATTTTTGCCCAACTATGCTGGATTGGCATACAGACAGCTTTAAAAAGGACAGTGGAACTGGCGTTGGAATGCACGGACCGTCCCTGAGGTACAGCTTATCTGTTCCCCTGGGATCACATACCTCGGCATTCGAAGCGTAAATACACGCCATCGCGATCTGTGCCCGTGAAAATCGAAAGATAGACTACAAAAGTAGATACACCCACATTTTCACGGACAGTCAGGCTGCCATAAATGCCTTAGCGTGCCGCGAAATTAATTATAAAAGAACTTGGAACTGCCTCCAGAACCTCAAGGCTGTGGCAAGAGACAACAAGTTCACACTTGCTTGTGTAACGAGCATTATGGGACTGGTAGGAAACTCCTACATTACCAAAACCATAGTCCGTAACAAAAACTGTAAATGGGTAGGTACTAATGCATCGGCTACAGTGGGATAAAACAAATGGCATGAAACATAGGAAGCGAATGCTTTGAAATTCTTCACTTTAACTCCTGCAACTGACAAGGAAGCAGATCACATTTGTGGTCGGCCAACTTACAGGTCACTGCCCTCTACGAGAAAATATGAACAAAATAAAGGTCTGCAGAGATGAACCACTGTGCAGAGTAAGCTACGAAGCAACTGCCTGTAGGAAACACTAGCTGAGCATTACAACAAATGAGATACCCTAATACAGGGGCTGGATCTATTTGCATGAATGGAACATTGTGGGTTAATACAATAGGCTACATTCCGCAGTGTCTTTTAGGGCTTACCCTCCTGGACCGACATTGGTTGTCAAAAAAATGATAATAATTCGCAAACTAGCATGCTAGTTTTCAAGCTATTATTATATTTATTAAATTATTATAATGCTAATAACTAATACAATGCTAATAATTGTCAAGCTATAATGACTAATGGTTAACAAGTTATATTAGTAAATAACTGATATCAAGCTATGCTGAAAATTTTAAAAGTATGATGACAATTGATAAGGAACGATGATAGCTATGATGATAATTATTGTGGTGATACTGACTTATCAGAGATTATATTTCTCCTATAATAATGATTATTGTTACAATATGAGTACAGTTAACAAGATATAACAGTGTTCAATTAAGAAAATATTATCTCTAATATTAAGAAAAATCAGGTTAGGTTAGCACATTTTCTGTAAGGTTAGTACATGTTATAAATAATATTAGATCAGTTTATGTTACGTCATATTAGATTATATGAAGAATAACAACGTTTATTCAATAAAAACTCTTAATAACCCTTAACCGCCTGCCATACGTCTCAGTTGAGAAAATTACTGCTACTTTGGGTCTGAGAGACGTATGTCAGGTGGTTAAGCGTTAAAATTAGTCTTGTTCGACATCGTTATTGTCTAGTTCAAATTAATATTTTCTAATCTTTCTAATTCTTTTCTAATCATTTAGTCTACTTTTGTACTTTTCTATAGTCTCTAATTTTAAGTAATCTTAAATAGTTTAGGCATTTTCTTCATTTAGACATTGTCAAGCTGTGTCAATTTTGTTGAACTCCAAGACTATATACTAAACTGAAGACTATATAGTTGAAAGTTATGCTTTCATCTGTTAAATTGAGAGGGCAGTTATTACGTTATGATACTAGTTATTATAGTAGGATGACAATTCTCAAATTATAACTATGTATATTTGACTTCTATGGCTGTAGCTGTCAATCTTTGATTATAATAATGATAGTTATCAGGTGCTAATAATAGGCATTAATCATGAATACATGAGTTTTTGGGATAGATGATAATTTGATTTTGAAGATAATTGCTAATTTATCCGTCAAGCAATTTTCAGAATTAAATGATTCTAATAATTTAACCAACAATAAAACAATAGCATTTTAAACAGAGAAATAATACAGAATAATAATAATAATAATAAATAAGTAATAACGTCGTAATACTTAACATATCCTGAAGTAATAGGATTATTCAACACAAATGTCTTCCGCAATTCTGCGATCAATCGTTTTCTTAAATCTAATGCTGACAAGTTGCGTAATTCTTCTCGCAGTAATCGACATCTCGATATGGACCCGATGCACCGAGTTTCGTACCATCATTACAAGAGACAAGAAAAAATCAATCAAGCTACTAGTGCTATATCGATTGCAGCAACTCGCCCACACTGTAACTGGAATGCGCAAATTCCTCGTCACAAATTTATCTTAATTCAACTAACAGCAACTCCAAACGCCGGGCTCGCACACAGCGCACATTCTTATATCCCTGATTTAGCTAAATTATTATTGGTAACATTACTGTGGTCACAAATGTAACAGCAAACATTTGTAAGTCTGTGCATTATGTAGCAACATTAAAACTTTCTTCTTAGATTAATGTCATTTTATTAGAACATATTGAGAATGTGATTAAATTGCGCACCCAATAATTATCTATTATGTAAAGTTGATACTAAACCACGGTATAAGTCCTGAAATATATTAAATGTAATCTTTTGAAACTTAGTGTTCGAGTTTGAATCCAATTAAAATTCGCTGCTTTTATAAACGTTCCTAATTACAAACAACCTATTAAAGTCTTGCCTGTCTTGTTTTGTCTTTATAATTTCGTCTATTTACAGCTTTTATCTATCAACTAACATTATTTTATTTTATGTAAGATGATAGTACGCAAACGGTAATTATAACAGCAAAACTATTTCCATACTGAGAAGTATAAAAGTTTATATTTAAAACTCTGTTTATAATCCATTACTGGGCTTCTTAAACTTTTTTTTCACGATCCCATTTACGATTATGATTTTTTTTTATGCCCATCGTTCAATTCTTTTTGTTGTGCAGGGTTGTTGTGGAGGGCCTCCCGATGAATAAGGGAGTAAAAGTTATATAATCATAATGAACATCTTGACAAAAACGATTTAAAACCAATATTTTGGCCGGTTATCGCTTTTCCACCATTTGTGCATACTCCACAGCAATTTTTCTATTCTAACTATTCAGTTCTTAAAAAATCCTTAGCTTTACAATATAAAGGGTATCTCAGAAAGAACTTGAATTTCGATTTACGCGCCAAATCCGTGTGTCAATTGTTGAGTCAGCCATATTTAGTATTTGTTTAATTAAAACTTTAACATTTACAAAAATCGTGCGATATAGTTTGGCCGAACGTTTGTTAATAGTGAAAAGCCATTACAAACAGGGAGAAAATTTTACTGTGACGATTCGCAAGTTACGTGATCATTTCGGCGTGTATAATCGACAGACGAGGCCTGATATTGAAAATTTGATCAGGAAATTTTGAAATCAGAAAGTTTTTATTGAAAGATGAAAGAAACATTATCCGTAATCGGCCACAAAGAACGACAGAAAACATCGCAGCTGTGAATGTTAATGTGGCAGAACGACCAAACACGTCCTTCGTAGCACTCTTCATCGAATTTTGAGAAACGATTTACACTTTCATGCTTACAAGATCCAATTGACTCAAAAAATGCAGCCTAGCGATCGTAGACAGCGCAGAAACTTTACCAACTGGATCTTGGAACAACTGCAAACTGACGTCAGGATCAGTATCAAAATAATCTTTGGTGACGAGGTTCATTTCCATCTCAACGGATTCATTAGCAAGCAGAATTGTCGGATCTGGGGAGATGAAAATTCACATGTCTTTCAAGAACCTTTATTATATCCTCAAAAAATGACAGTTCGGTACCCATGTGGGTAGGAGAGATAATCAGACCGTGTATTTTTGAAAATAATGAAGGAGCCACCGTGACTGTCGACGGCAATCATTACCGGGCCATGTTGACAGACTTTTTCAAGAAAGAATTGAACGTAACTGACTTAAATGAGATGCGGTTTCAACAGAATGGCGCCACCTATCACACCATAGGCGAAATAATGACTTTGTTGCAAACAACGTGTCTAGGTCATGTCATTTTTCGTTTGGAAGACCGAACCGTCTATATACGTCTACATAAATAATTATGGAAGACCGGAAAAGATGTTGCGATTTAACTTGTTTGGATTATTTTCTCTGGTTTTTTTTTTAAAGTAGGCTCTATGCGAACCATACTCAGACAACTGAGGAACTTAAACACGAAATTAGAAGCCAAATTCGTGAAATCCAGCAGCCCATACTGCAAAATGTACTTAGAAATTTCCTCAACAGAGTACACTCCTGCGAACAGAGCAACGGATGCCATTTAACCGATATTTTGTTTCATTCGTAAATGTCACTACTACCTGTGTACATATCAAGAATAAACTGTAAATAAAACATTAAATGTATATATTTTAATAAGTTTTTTAAATTTTAAATTCTAAATTATTATTCTAAATTTTTTTAAATTCTAAATTAGTTTATAAATTAAAAGTTCTTGCTGAGACACACTTTATGTCTTTCCCTCTAGTATGGTTTTTCAAAGGACGACAAATAACAGTTCTTCCTTGACGTTTTTTTTTATAAACGTACCTGATATATAGTTACTAACAACTGATCTAATTTAGTAATAATAGTTGTTTCGTTCAACTTAATACATATTTTGGGCCTTCTTTAATTTCTGTAATAAGTTGATCCTTGTTAATTTCCGAAATTCTATTTGCAACAGTGTCGTTTGACAAAGGAATTTTTCATATCATCGCCATGTTTACTTCCATGTAGTATTTCTACCATTTTTATAGCTGCAGATAATACAAATCCTACTCCAATGATGAAAGGATTTTCATTTTTAGCAATGCATCATGAAACCTCACATAACGCCAGTAAATATTTTTCATTAACTGAATTATTAACATTAAATAAATTTGTAAAAAGATTTTATATCTTCATTTAAAGATCAACTAAAGATCTTTCAAAATATTCTTTTAGTTTATTGGCATACTATGTATGCTTTAATTTAAGTTGCCTTTTTAATTTTAATGGTTTCATACTCTGCTTGGCCAATAATTAATTGCAGATCAAACAAAGAGTGTATTCATTACCATTACAATTTTTGAATGTACAGACAAATTTAAGAAAAGAGTCATTCAATCAGTCAATAATAAGTCCTGCTTGGAGAGACTTTGTAACATTGTCTTCTGCAACATTACTTTTCTTACATAAGTTTCGACATTTATCCATGACATTTATCTAAAAATGATTTGAATCCTAAAAGTCCAATAAATATTTAAAAATAATATATTGTATATAATAATAATAATAATAGTAATAATAATAAGGGATTACCAATTAATTTTTATAAAGGAATTACCAAATATATAAAACAACTATATTATTTTTGCGTCCAGTCTCGTGTTACAATCGAACAGAAACAACTGACTACGCTGAAAAAGCGACAGTATACTAGTTCACACTCATTGCAGTCATTGTAGTGAATCGTTGTCTCGCTGCATCAGAAGTGACACAAAGCACAATTCACGAAACCTGTGATAGAAAGTGCACCATTTTCAAACTCTCACAAATATATTTAAATATTTTACAATAAAATGTCGCGACCCTATGATTTCGCTAAGCGACCCCATATGGTGTGGCGACCGATAGTTTAAGAAGCCCTGATCTAACATAACAATGATCAGGATTGTCCAATATCGGTTGGGGTTTGATGACCGTTATTAGAATATAATTATAGTGCCTATGATGACCTTTACAGCAATTTTTAATACCATTACGACAGTTATCAAACTATGAAAATAGTTAACAAGTTAATATGATAATAGACAGTTACTGGTGCAGTGTAAATGTTACATAATTAGATGTTAGCATGTATTATAATTGAATTAAATTTTTCTCGTAAAAAGTGTAAAATAACTTAAAATTTTATTAGTATGAGAATTGACAAACTATAGTCACAGCCTTATCTGTCCTCATAGCTTTATCTGTCAACTAACATTTAAGATTACTGTTGATAAACTATTGTGATAGTTATCATGCTTTGATAACATTCAAACTATTATGATTGCTTTCAAGCTGTGGTAACAGTTTATATTTATGTCTATATCTGTCAACAACCATATTTCGATTATAAGATTATATGGTACTTGTCAACGTATGATTATATATTAACGTCATATCATTAAATTACCTTTTGTCGTAAAAAATGTAAAATAATTAAAAAAAATATTAGAATTAGAGAAGCATATAGTAACAGTTAATATTTCCAAATCTGTCAACAAATATCATGGTTATATCATAAGATTATATGGCAGTTGTCAAGGTATGATCAGTATAAAGACAGCTGTTAATTAATAATTGTGTATTAAGTTTAATAATATTTAACAAAATAATGATAATAGTTGTCAGACTATAATGTTAGATATTGATCAAAGATAAAGAATTTTAAAGTTAGAAGATATATATATATATATATATATATATATATATATATATATATATATATATATATATATATATATATATATATATATATATATAAGATGAATAAATTAGTTGAGACATTTAAAGGATAGCAAAAGCTAGTAATCATTACGATAATAATAATTGCCGAGCTATGACGACTGAGTCAAACCGCGATAACAATTTTAAATTATTGCATAATAGTCGTCAAACTTATCAGACGATACTTATCAAATGGAGATGATAGTTATTATGAAAATAGTAGTTAGATGTGGTAGCAGTTGTCGAGATGATAATTATGGATGCCAGTTGAGTGTCAAATGTAATCTGAGTATTGTCAGCAATGATATCAGATATAAACAACTACTATTCCTGTCAATAGTATATTAAACAACGAGTTCAATAAATGGTTTTTCAGCACGCGTCCATGTCTAGAAATGAACTAGTGCGAAAAAAGCCTTATGAATGAGTTTTTTATACAATTTTTTATATTATTAAGCCATTTCTAAATAAAAAAATCGCGATACATATTGAGAAAATTGTATCGCACTCGGCGATCCATTAACGAACCCATATGAGTGCTTTAATTACTTCATTATAGATTCAGAATAGAAAAAAAATACATTTTAAAACAGTGTTAGAATAAATTAAAATTGTAATGGCTTTTTCTTGGTTTAAATGGAATGCAACAAAGAGGTATACAAAGATTTATGTTTCTACGTGACATTTAGGAAAGGATCTCTATAGGGATCTAAAGCTTAAATGTAAATGGTAGGATTTCAAAGAAACAAAGCATTAAATGTCTTTTTTAATATTTACTGATTTTGCATTATTGCGTCGCAGTTGATCGAATTGCGCAGGAACAATAACCACAGGTTTATTTCATTACTACCTGCAAGTAGGAAAATATAATTTACAATTAGTCGAGTTAGTTTCATCGAAATTATTGCCGTGTCATCGAATTCATTGCCGTTCCTATGGTATCTATTTTAATATAAATAATTATGACGACGGTAATTGGTTTGAATCCTGAAAATGTAGTTTGCCTGAAAATGGAAAATTAATTTGCCTATCCACATGTAATCTATTATATATCGCAAAATTAATGTTTAATTTTTATATTTCATTTTATTAACAAACAAAACTGTTCGTTTTATAACGGAAAGACCACATCAAAGTTGTCAAAGATCTAGTTTCAGAATGTGTATTTGAGAATGTGAGTTGAGATAATTATCTAAATTAGTAACAAGTGTGTTTAATGCGGCTAAAATGCGGCCAAGTCTAAATTAACAGGGATGTTCATTACTGGTGCATTTTCGGTTAATCAATTTTCAATTATCGGAAACTGTATACGGTGGATGCGGTACTTAAGATGGCATTAATTGTACCCCTGTGTGTGTGTGTAATGGCATTAATTACGCATACAATTATATTCAATGCTTTAAATATTATATGAAAATGAATGTTATATTAAATTATATAGAAATTTCAATTTTGGAATAATTATGAAACACGTGTGATGAAACACGTACGATGATCGATTCGGACTACAATAATAGCCAGTGTTTGATAATAGTTCTCTAAAATGATAAATAATAAATAGTGAATATTTTATAATAATTATCAAATTATGGATAATTTGTCAAAATATTATGATTTGAAACAAATATTTCTTGTGTGCGCATCTGTAAAAACTAGACTGGACTGACTAGAAAGTTTTATCAAGTCTTTAAGTTTTCTCAAAATAGTATAGATCAGCGTTTCTCAAACTATGGAACTATGGGTCTGGAACCAAAATTAAGACGCTTATAAATTATATATATTATTATTATTATTATCGATAATTCCCTAAATAACACAATAAACACAATCAAATAACATGTCATTTTTTTGCCTTCTTCTTTCTGCCCAGAAACCTCTCATATATACACAGTGTTTCTTCTACATTTCTTCTGTTCACTTCTTTCCTGTTTTCTTCTCTTTGAGAGTTTGTTCAAATTTCTGTTTTCTGATTTTTTCTCTGTATTTTTTCCTGTCGGTCATGTCTTCTGTGGAGATGTTGAGTTTCTTGAGGTCTTCCAAGGTTTCCTTTACCCAGTTGGTTTTCACTCTATAAGTCATCACTATGTTAAAAATTTTCTTGGTCAGTCTGTTTTCATTCATCCTATTCATCCTTCATATTTGTGTCCATAAAATTTTGCCTTTTCCTGATGTTCTTTGTAATCGTCTCTGAATGTTCATACAGTTCTTTTGTTGGTCTCTTTATCCAGATCCCCTCTTTCTGAACCGGCCCATAGATCTTTCTTAGTACTTTCCTCTCTTGTTTTTCTATATCCTTGATTTTCGTTCGTCCCTTGATTACCGTTGTCTCTGAGACATACAAAGCCTCTGGTAGAACTACTGTATTCTAGTGTCTTAATTTAGCATTAATAGAGATAGTCCTTTTGTTGTAGTGGTTCCATGTAAGTCTGTATGCTTGTTGTAGTTTTTTGATCCTATCTTCATTGGATTTTGTGTTCAGTCCTGTTTGCATTGATACAATGAAGATACTGTCTACTTGTTTTGTCTTTCCATACTTAGTTATAAGTGGGTGTCTGTCTGTGGATTTTGTGTCCATGTGCTCTGTTTCTTCGTAGGAGATTTGTAGCTCTGCTTTGGATGAGATTTCGTGGAGTGTCTCTAGAGCTACTTTTGCTTCTTTTCTACTATTTGTTATGATGGCTATATCATCAGCGAATGCCGAAGATTTTATGTTGACGATTCTATCCGTGTGTCTCCCCATCTTTACCCCACTGACTTCTTTTTCCCATGTCCTGATTATTTTCTCTAAAACTAAATGAAATAGAATGGGTGAGAGGCCATCTCCCTGTAACTCCTGTCTTGATTGCAAATGTTTCCGAGACGTCTCCCATGAACTTCAGTTTTGATGTGGTGTTGTTAGTGTTTCTTGAAATAGATTTCTGGCCTTTTTGTCCACCTTCATTTCTTCCAATGTGTTTAAGAGTGTTTTTCTATCTATGGAGTCATAGGCCTTCTTGAAGTCGACGAACATTACTGTGGTGTTCCTGGTCTTTCTAGTTGTTAGTATAGTTCTCAAGCACCAGATCTGTTCACCACATGATCTTCCTTTCCTGAACCCTCCTTGGTATTCTCCAATCTGTGGGTCTATCTGAGGTTCTAGCCGATTTAACAGGGATTTGGATAGAATTTTGTATGTCACAGGTAGTAATGATATTTCTCGGTAGTTATTAGGGTCCGTTTTGTATCCTTTCTTGTGGAGGGGATGTATTAGGAGTAACTTCCATTCTTCTGGTATTTTTCCTGCTTCCCAGATGTTTTAGATGATTCTGTGTATTTTAGGTGTAATGTTTTCATGATCTAGCTTCCAGATTTCCGAAATCAGTCCATCTTCTCCAGGTGCTCTGTTATTTTTCAGAAATTATATATATATATATATATATATATATATATATATATATATATATATATATATATATATATATATATATATATATATATATATATATATGTATATATATATATATATATATATATATATATATATATATATATGTATATATATATATATATATGGAAGATGCCACATATGGTACTGGATCTGCTATTCGACCGTACTCTTCTACATAAATTATTCAAGAAATGAAAGAAATACTTTATGAATAGAAGAAATACTAAAGTGTTTCCAAACAAATAATTGAACATGAAAATAAATAGCCGGAACTTATAAATATTTATTTTGATCTGGAGAACAATTTGTGTGTAGTTGAAAATGTTTTTGAAGTTGATAATGACTGTGTTTTACTACCAAATGAATTACAAGTCTCTACACAAATACAAGATTCCAGTAATAATAATGAAAAAACATCAATAATTGCGACTGCTCTAAACAAAGAACCCGAACCGGAAATCCAGAGAAACCTGACATTTCACCCATTAATTCCGTGACTGTGGTATCCTCTTCATTGTCTCCATCCTGAAATACGGATAAATTACCATCTAGAAAAAGAAAGTCTATACCAAAAGACTGGTTGAGAAATATTGCTAAAAAGCTTCGGAATTCAAATTAGCAATATTTTTCAAAACATTCTCTAAAAATAATGCTGTATGTTGTTATCGTTGTACATAAAATTCTAGTGCCGCCTAAAGAAAAGATATATTTAACAGCAATTGGTCTTTGAGAGATTTGACCCGACGGAGAATTCATGCTTCGTAATATAAGAAACGTAAACTGTACCTACTAGTTTCCAAACAGTAAATCTCGAGATACTAAAATTAGAGTATGCATAACCTCTTCCATGTCAACTTCAAACAAACGTCATCGAACAATCTAAACAGCTCGTAAAAAATTGAAAAAAAAGGTAATTGTTCAATCAACGTTGGTCAAAAACTATTGGGCAAACATAATAATGAATCATTATAATGACACTAAAAATATTGACAGCTTGCGTCTACAAATTATGACAATAACGATTGTTAAATCTTGATAATATTAATCATCAATAAATTGACTGGGATGTCATTCTAACACAAGTTAGGTATAAAGTTAGGTATATTGAAATAATGCTTGTATACTTACTAAGAATACGTAAGATTCTTGATATAAATTGCATACAAATTGTTTTATTTTTAAAGGAAAGAATTTAATTTCATTATACGAATTAGCAATTAAACATTTTTTACAGAATTCTCAACGCGATAACTTTTGAACGGTTTATCCCAGAAACTTCTAGTTTTCATTATTAGAATCAGCACACCAAAAATTATGTATAATTCACAAATGGCTTCGACCCAAGGATGAGATTTGGAGGTGATATGGGTTTTTCCGTTAATTTAATTAGGCTCAATAGATGTGTAAGGAATTCTGCTAAATTATTCTATAGGATAAGTTTGCAAAATCTTGAGAAAATGACTCAAAATTGGCGCTGAAAAATTATTAATGGTTCGGCGAAATCTTGTTTATTTGCAAAATTACAGCGAAATAAACTACAAAATCGTTTCCAGCACTTCGATTTCCAGCGGTTAATCATAAAAACTTGCGACCAAATTTTCATCATTTTGTTTAGAAGGAATGTTCGTTTTCGGTTTTTAACACTTTTCTCAAAACTTCCAACTTTCTAAATTGTTTGGAAAGATTTAAATTTTAAAAAATAGCAAAATTTTATATTCAAATTTGTGATGCCTCGAAAACGGCTGGAGACAATTAAAACAGGTTTTTATGACATTGTTTTCAAGCAGTTATTTTCCTATGAGCAAAATTTTCCCTCCTCCATTATTGTTCCTCCGCGTATTTTTTTAAATTTCCATGATCGATATACCAGTGCCAAAATATCCGCAATTTTTTCTAGAATTAATAATCTTAACAGGCAGTAGCTCGCAAAGGGAACTAGCTATCGCAATGCAATTTACGTATTTATAACTAACAGGAATATTAGTTTAAGAAACAATAACGCAAAGTTATCGTTATAAGCTTTCAAATAATACACATAATACCTTTAAAAAAAAATGTGGATTAGATTAAACCATTATCTCCATTTTCCTGTAATAAAATATAAAAAAACAATTTGCTATGTTAATTCGTGTGTTATTCCCTGAATGCATAATACGAATATTCATATATCGCACGCATATTCGTATTAGATGTAATGGTTCGGTGATTATGCAAATCAACACTAATTTTACATCCAGAGCCTCTAATATGATTTTATATAAAAAATACTCAAGCTCTTAATCCAGTCTAATCTAATTGATAGCCGCATTGAAAAGAAAACTAAATTTAATGAATGAATTAAAAGTTAATATTAATTATGCCTTTTTGATTCATATGTTAAAATGATTCATATTAACATATTATATCACGCAATTATTTTATAAATAAGGTGCAAAATAAGTTTGAACTGGCTTTTATGTACCCACATGTTAATTTCGTTCCGCAATGTTTATTTCGTTCCTCAGTTCATTGTTTTGCTGTACAAAGTGCATATTATACAAGATTTTACCCAACACATTAATTTCATTATTCACTTGAAATTCACTTGATGCGAAAATCGTTTATATTATTATTAAATTGTTTAACCCTAATGTCGTTCACCAAAAAATATATCCTTGGACGCAGTTTTTAATAAGGCATAAATATTATATTATATGGCCTCAGCAGGTGAGAATAAGGCCATTACTGATAACACCGCCCCCATTGGTAGGGAAGCTGAAGATAAGGAAATTGTGAGAGCAAATTATTGTAATAAAATTTTATATAATTTCAAGCTTTAGTCGCGGCTATGTAGATAAGTGTGAAACTACAAGTAATTGTCTTTACATTTGGATTTATTATTATATTTTTGTTTCATAAAATAGATAGTGTAAATTGTTCATAAGAATTTTATTTGCTTGCTACAAGTAGCAAGCTCACTTTGAGAAGCCAAACCCTCTCTCCCAAAGCTATAGAATAATTATTCAATTATTCAAAATTAATTTGAATTTTTGTAACGATTCATATACATTTTGTAATGACACAGACGAATGTGCAGGGTGAGAGAAAACTTTTGTCTCAGCTCTATTATAAGAAATGGGAAAACTATACAGAAAATCTCAAGATAGGTTAGAATCAGCACACGCATACGCATATTTTCTAAATTTTCCCTGAATTCTCTCAAACAATTTTTGTTCCCTTGAAAATGTATCGTTATTTGCAAATAAATTGCGTTCCAATCTTACAAATATTAAGCTTAGAATAACACGTTCGGGGGATTCTTCTAGGCTTCTTTCTAGATTCTCCATAAACTAATAACATGCTGATTTTCTTTTTCCTTGTGTAAAAACCTAACTTAAACTTTTTTTAAAGTCAAATGAGAACAAAACAATTTATTAATAACTTATTGTCTATACAAATTATTAATACTTATTGACTATACCACGTATTAACTGACTTCTTAACTATCAACTGCTTAACTTGTATAAAAAAATATCATGGAACAAAACCTGGTTCTATTTTGCAACACGACTTTGCAAAGAATACTTGTTTAAACGTGAGGATTGCGATTTTTCTTATACTTTTTTAAATTAATCTGCTTATAATTTTTTAACGGAAAAAAATAACAATTTTTTTCTGTACAAAATTTGTGCAGAAAAATAGCTCTTTTTAAATATGCCAAAATATATATATGTTTCTGGGAAAACAAAATTCGATGACATTTCATTACTTCATTTTGGAAATATGGAAAAATATGCAAATTCGGAACTTTACTCCTTAAAATGAACCTTACTCAATCCCATTTAAGAACGTCTTTCCAGATTTTTTCTATGGCGTTTTCCATTTCTTATAATACAACTGAGACATTGAGTTTCTCTTACCCTTTACTTGCTGTTTATATTAACTCTTTATATTACAGACGAGGAAGGGTAATTTTAAATTGTTTGTCTGGCTACTTACTAACTTTGCTTGTTAATAATTCAATAAGTTTGTTGGAAATTTATGTGGAGTGTTTAAAAAAATAAAGAGTAGAGTAAGGATAAATAAAGAGAAAAATAAAGTGTGTTCCAAGAAACAAGTTTATTTTTCGGCACATGTCGAAGGATTTTAAAGAAAAATAGTAGTTTATTATACTAGTGTGTGAAGAAGGGCTTTTGTGCGTGAGTTGCGAAGTTTTAAAGCACGTGCTGAAGGCGAGTGCTTTAATCGCAATGAGTGCTTTAATCGCAATATTTTGTATCTACGAGGCTTGTTAAAATACTGTTAAATCTACAAAAAATAATTGTTTCATACCCGTAATATTGAAAAATTTTAATTTTAACGGACAAAATATTTCAAACTGCTGGCACAAGGTTAGAATGTTTTCGCCTCCGTGGCAAAAATTGCCAACTAATAAAATCGCACAGTGACAGTAACATTATTGGGTTGCTGTCCATGTAATCTAGGTTAACCTAGATTTAATATAGATTAGATTATGGTGAGGTTAAGATATATTAGAGCCAGTTAAATCCAGATTGAGAAGCCGAGACTTCTTGATTCAAAATAAGAAAAATTAATTTAATTTTAATATACGTCAGAAAATTTATTTTAACTACGTCTATGTTTTTTCTTTAGTGATGCGAGTTGTTTCCAGAGTAACAATAAACAGAAATCGTTTGATAATGAAACACCACTTAATTTATATTGGACTTTTACGCACGAATTGGATACCATTACACATGATTATAATTATCGCATCCTTCACATACAATAATTTAACTATTAATGTGTTCATTTTGGTGTGCGAGTAGATAAAGTTAATCAAATTCTTACACATAAGTACAGATAAGATCTCACATAAGATCCAAGTTTGCTATACAAAAAAGGAAATTGGGAAGTCGATTTTAACGAGCTGAACTTATATTCATAATTGTTGAAGATTAGTTTCGAATATCTTAAGCGTTTCTTGTTCATTGTTTTTTTTTAACTGCTTTGCAACCTAATTGGGTGCAACAATCAAACATACTTTCGACGCATTACGAGATGTTTCACTTGTTCGAAATAAGCCAAGACTAATATTTTATTTTTCATAGTATATCGGTATTATAATTAACTACTTCTAGTTTGGGCTTTGGCTACGACCATTCGTGATTAATATTAAAGATAACTACAAAAGTACTCGGTACAAAAAGTCTGAAGTGAATAGGCCTTTCGGGTTCGGATGTGTCCCCATAGGAATACCGCTGTCCATTGAATCGGCAACTTTAAATTTGATACCTGTAGCTTTTATCCACGCAAAGAAGAATAAAAAAGAACTTTCCAAACATAAAGCCACAATATCTCGGAAAAGAAAAGTTTTTGCCTTTCTCCGTTAAGTCTTTGTTCGCGAAAAATGTGCTGATCCAAAATAAAATGGCATTTATAAATCAGGTTTAATTAAAAATGTGTTGGAGAGACATAAATGCAGGAATTGTCCTAATTCGAAAACACAAAAATTTCATAAATTGAATCCAAATTGAGATGTTTTGTTAAAAAAACAAAACACGTTTCTAAAAATCAAATAGAAATTTAAATTTATTTTTGAGGATTACATGGGGAAATCCTGGAGGGCAAATCCCAGATTTTAATTGTTAATTAAATTTCAGAAAAAAACAGCTTTATTTTCAAATATTAGCATACGTCAGATGCACGTGAAACTTCCGCCTGCTCATATGTTTGTTTTTTTTTTCGTTAAACAAACAAACAAATAAAAATTTACTTTGTTAATGAAAAGCAACTTTTACCTTTGAATAAGTCTGTATACAGTGCAAAAATTTGTTTAGACTTGCACGAAATACCAAGTTGCGATTCGGCATTTGTAAAAGGAGTAATAGTTGAATAATAAAAGGGACTGCATTTATGTGGCTGTTCTTCTAGTAATCTCTTTTACAAAATAGACTAAATTTATAATGTTCACGACTTGTTGAACTAACTACTGATTTGTCAATTTGGAATATACCATATTAGTTTCAATCTGAACTATAAATTTTTAGGAATTTCAACTTAATAGACAAATAATGCAAAGCTTAGAAAATATTATAAATGTGTGTAAGTTGAATATTTGCAAAAACTTATTTTCATTTAGTTTGAATAGTTTTGTGGATACTCTGAGGAGATCACAGGGGTACTTATGCAACCATAGTACAATTTCAAGTTAGAACCATTGGTTTAGGAGTTCAGGAGTATCAAACCTTTTTGTTCTTCTGATCCACATTTTTAGAAATCAAGGAGTATATTACTAAGTATATTATTATTATTTATAATTGAGTATATTATTCTATTAAGCCACAAGTATATTACTTAAGAGTAAAAAACAACATTATTTGGTCTTCAATCATAAATATCGTATCGTATAAGAATTTGAAAATATTTGCTTTCTATTAAAAAATGAAAAGGTTTACGACTTTGTGAAACTTCTTTATTACTTTATGCCGTTGTTGTGGTTTATAACCATATTTTCGGTATGGTTTTGGGCCGCATTGGAACTTGTCCTATTTCTCAATTAAAAATGTAAATGTGAATTTATCTAGTTTTACTGGCTACGTATATCTGTAGAAGTTAAAAATATATGATGAAAATAATGAAATAACTTAATGTTTATATGTGTTATAATGATTATATGTGTTATAATTAAATATATTATTTATAGTTTGATTTATTAGGGATCATCTAACTCAAAAACGCAAATTAATAATTAGGAACTTACTAATACTAAACTATATATGTTATAATAAAGTGCGTATTTGGGCAAATGTTTAGATATACAAAAATGTCTGTGAATGTGCGTACGAAATTTCGCTCTCGTGTCCAATTGACAACCTACCGCCCTAGTTGCAAAATATACTATTATTATATTTTGTTATTGACAAACTACTTTTACTTCAGTATTGGGCAAATGTGTACATTTGTGCCAGTCAATGTGTAAATAATCATGTCATATACAAAACCTATATAAATTTATCAACATCATTAGGTATATGTACACCTAAGGAAAATCTTAAATTAGTTTTCAGATTATCAAGGAAACTGATAAGGTGTATCTAACTGTTAAGACGTATATATAGGTATAGTGTAGCGGTTGATGTTGTTTTTAGCAACCCTTAGACTATATGAAAGTGAAAATGTAAATAAACCAGTGGCTGAAACACTTTAAAACATTCAAGACTAAGATAACTATAAACTTACAATGCGCGTGCATAATAATACTTGCTCAGAATAATTAATAACAAATACAATATTAAATAGTAATATAAATATAGTTATAAATATTCCAAAATAATGTGTGATTAGGTTAAGTTGTATTAGAGACAGAAAAATCTTGACCACATAACGCGCGGCACCGCGAGGTCTCGATTCAATATACGACATTTTACAATATTCTTTAAATGCATTTTAAATTTCCATACATTTTCACAATTCCAATCTAATTTTAAGGAGGTTCGAGCGAATCCCATATTAAATATTTCTTTATAAGTTTATGCTTTGAAACTTTTATGCATGCAGATCAATACTTTATTTATGTACTCTCAAAAATTTGAAAGTGACCCACCATTTAGTTTATATAAAAAATATCAAATAAGATGTTTTTTCAATTCTTATACACAGGCTCTTATGATCTCCCAAAAGTTGGCGTGGAACTGCAATAATTAAAAAAAACGAGAAACCTCTCTTAATTGCTCACTAAATGTTCAATTAAAATCCGCAATTGTTCATATCATTAATTAATTATTTTATTAGTTATTAACTATGAAGTACAAATCGTTTTTCCCTATTTGCGAGGGAATCATGGAGTTTTTCTGATTAAATTTGCTTTCAATAAATTGCTCACTTTTTGATCATCTAGTTTCAACGCAAGATCTTGGTTATTATTTTTTATTTATTTTTAATTAATTAAAATTAATTATTTCGATTTGAAATGGCGATAAACGTAGTAAAAGACTGGCACCTCATGCGCATGAGTTTATTTATGCGCATGCGCATTTATCACCATTTTAAATCGAAATAATTACTTTCAATTAATTGATAATAAATTAAAAAAAATAACTAAGATATTGCATAGAAACTAAATGAGCAAAAAGTGAGCAATTTATTGAAAGCTAATTTAATAAGAAAAACTCAATGCTTCCCTCACAAATAGAGGAAAAACGATTTACTTTAAATAGTTTAAGTAGTTATTAACTTTAAATAGTTAATAACTAATAAAATAATTAATTAATGATATGAGCAATGGCGGATTTTAATTGAACAATTAGTGAGCAATTAGGAGAGGTTTTTCGTTTCTTTTAATTATTGCAGTTCCACGCCAACTTTTGGGAGGTGCTCTTATGGCTGACAAGCTTCCGTCACGTATTTATTTATTTTATTTGATATTAATTTCGACACTTTAAGGAATAAAAAACTTTATGCAATAAACTTAGATAATTGTAAAACACGATAACATTAAAGCAATGTGACGTAACCGATGTAATTATTTACATAATTGAAGTTAAACTTTATAGTTTGAATCTTATTTATCGACAATAATTCGCGGGAACAGCTGAAAGAAAAGAAAAAGATGGAAACATATAGAGAGAAAAAATACACTCGACTCCTTACAATTACTATTCTTTTCTCTCTCTGTACTATAAACTTTCAAGACGCAATAAAGCGCTGTTGCCAGATCAACAATTTGAATTTCAAACTTGAAAATGACCGTCAAACGTCGAAACTCGAGTCGTGATATGTGTACAAATTTATATAACTGTGAATAATAAGTTATATAATATTTTTACATAATATAAGTGTGGTAAAAAACAAAGTGAATTTTTCAATTCAATGTAAGTATGGATTACCACGTAGTAACTGTCGCAACCATCCTATTCATAAATAAATAATAATTATCAATTTTTAAATTTGTTATGTCATAAATAAAGATAATAAATTTTAAAAACTATTAGGATAATTGAAAATATAGAGAAATTTAAACACTATTTTGACTCATTAGTTACGCTCGAACTTCCTTAAGAGATAGCATTTTCATCGTTTAAAAATTGTGTTTTTACTACTGCCTTACACGTTTACTGCGCATGCGCCATTTTGCCCTCGAAAACTCACGCAATGGTTCCTAAAACAAAAATTTGTCAGTGTAACAATTGTTTAAACTTTGTCTTGGTCTTCAAGGTTTGTCTCATCTAGACTGGATTTTTAATAATAGGTAATATGCAAGTGATTTAAATTTGCTTGATCTTTTTAGCCCCGATAATTTATGATGTCGACATTACACCTATAGCATTATTTTCTCCTTTAGTTTGTATTTAATTCCATAAAACTTAAATCAAAAAGTCCAAAATATGCGAGCGAAATTCAAATTTGTGATACGCATCAACATTGGTTTACATTGGGTTACATTGATTGGGACTTTTTAGTGATTCAAACTGAAAATCCAACACTGAATGACAAACTGCTCCGCAACGTCATCCAAAGTGCACGAAAAATAGAACCATTCAAACAGGTCAAATTTAATCGGTGTTTTATATTCTCTTCTGCTTTCGAATAGGCCTACTTTGGACCACGCTTGTTCAACTGTTGGGCTTTGACCTTTGCCCAGTATTGTCGCATCTTCTGCCGGTGTAACTCCTTTCTCTCTTCTGTCCAGGGGGTACCTTTCCTTCGAGGTTTTTCCTGAAATCCACGGACTTCCATTAGGGCGCGTCTCACAGACTGTCTGTTTTTGAGATCTATTATTCCCAGTTCTTTAATATCCTTCTCGCTCTCTGTCAACCAAGTGGTACGAAGCTTCTTGTTTTGCCAGAAGGTTAACAGAGGGTTGGTTAGTCGGTTTGGAGGCAATCTTGCAACGTGGCCATAGAAAGCTACCCTTCTTTTCCTTGCGCAGTCAAAGAGCATCTCAATATGTTCGTAGAGCTCAGAATTATGCCGTCTTCGGAATTCCCCATCTTCCTTTACAGGGCCTAGGATCTTCCTGAGGATTCTCCTCTCTCTGATTTTCAATTTCTCTATTAGACCCCTTCGGTTCAAGGAAAGACACTCCATTGCATATAGGGCATCTGGTCGTAAGACTGATATGTAGTGCATAAGTTTCAGGTTGCGTGACAGGCATTTCTTATTGTTAGTGTTCTTAGTCAGCCGATAGGCTAGTTCTAACTTGCTGACTCTCTTGGATAATGATGCTCTTTCTGATAAGTTGGGTACAATCCATTCGCCGAGATACTTAAATTTCTCAGTCCTCTTAATGTTTCCCAGTTCCAGTAACAACTCTCTGCTTGCTTCTCTAATGTTGGTGAAGAATTCTGTTTTCTCCAGCGACACTTGAAGACGGTGTTTTATATATTATTTTAATAATTAATTGAAAAACTTTAAACAGTACTTATATTTTTAACTATGTTAAAACGAAGTAAAAAAGTGAATTTAGCAAATAAAAAAAAATGTATGTATATTCTCTATTGAATCTGATTTATAAACTGAACCTGGTTTTCAAGGTTTCATTTAGATTAGATTTCTAATATTGAAATTTGATTTGACTGGGTCTTCCAGGTTTCACCTGGACAAAATTTCTAACAATCTAGTCTGACTATGTAAACTAGACCAGGTCTTCAATGTTTCATCAAGATTAGATTTATAAAAATTTAATTTGATTATATAGACTACATCTGGTCTTCAAGGTTCCATCTAGTCTAAACTCTATACAAAAACATTATTGGGTACTTACGTATTTAAGCCACCACCGCAATATATTTTTAAATGTCCCAATCTACACCTTAAATTTTTATGATAACAATAAAATAAAACATTTTATTTAAAATTAAAACATTTTTAAAATTAAAAAACACTTTATTCCAAAATTTTGAAAATGTTGGTGGAAAATGGGTTGATATGGTATTTAATATAGAATCAAAATTATCTCTTTTTTTAAAATTATGTCTAAATCAGATAAATAAGATTCTAAATGATGTCTCGCTGTTCCCCGATGTTTCTTGTTCCTCCATTTAGCACTGTCCCACATTCTTTCAACTGTTTGTGTAAACTTAACTCGGTAAACTCGGAAATCGAGTTTCTCGTTTTTTAACTTGATTTAAATGATTTAAATGATAGCGCAAAAATGTAAAATGAAGTTTTATTTCATGCAATGAAGATTTTTGTAATCAAAATATTTGACTTTTGAAATTTTTAAAACAACAGATGTGTATTACTGGTCACAAAACTAAAAATATGTAGAAAGATGTAGCTAAACCAGCGTTGTCACTTTTAACTTTTTTAAAGAAAAATTAGAAAAAACATAGGATGTTTTGCAAACACTGTAACAAATATAATGTAAATTTCAGAAATATTTTAACTAATACATAAACTGATACTGAAACTAAAACGATTCAAAGAATATTAACATGAGAACCCTGCGGAGGAATAAAAGTGAAAT
Source organism: Phosphuga atrata (assembly GCA_944588485.1). Taxonomy (NCBI): domain Eukaryota; kingdom Metazoa; phylum Arthropoda; class Insecta; order Coleoptera; family Silphidae; genus Phosphuga; species Phosphuga atrata. Next base: position 52,819,086 of record OX155892.1, read on the forward strand.
TTAATATATTTATTACATATATTAATACTTTGATACGATATTGATAATTGATACGATACAGAGAAGATTAGCATAATACCCCTACGCAAGAATAAAAGTAAGAACGAATGTAAATCAAGGCCATATATTTTCTTGACCATATATGGAGTTAAAATATATTGACCATATATAGGTTCTTGCCACTTTGTCCTATATTAGATCGAGAGTTCGCGCTGCCGCGCGTATGTTGTCTTGATTTATCTGCCCGCCTCGCGGCGGGCAACCTAATCTAACCAGGGTTAAACCAACGGTCCTTGCCACTTTGTCTTATATTGAATCGAGAGTTCGCGCTGCTGCGCGTATGTTGTCTTGATTTATCTGCCCGCTTCGCGGCGGACAATTTAATCTAACCGGGGTTAAACCAACGGTCCTTGCCACGTAGTCATATATTGAACCGAGTGTTCGCGCTGCCGCGCAAATGTTGTCTTGATTTATCTGCCCGCTTCGCGGCGGTAACCTAATCACGCAGCAGCGCAAATTCTCGATCCAATATAGGACAATGTGCCAAGGACCATTGGTTTAACCCCGTCTAGATTAGGTTGTCCGCTGCGAAGCGGGCAGATATATCAAGACAATAAACGCGCGGCAGCGCGAACTCTCTATCCAATATAGGACAAAGTGGCAAGGACCGTTGGTTTAACCCCGGTTAGATTAGGTTGCCAGTCATACACGTCAGATTTTAAATAAACGTCAGAATTATTGTATAGAAAACGGTATTTTTTTTATTACAAAAACCCAAATATTTCTTAACCCGAAATAATAAAAAATATTACACCTTCTAGTTATATAACAAACCATTTACAAAATATATTTATTTCTTACAAGGCCTATGTCTTTCCACCACAATGTAGATGCAATTTATGTGATGGTATTGATCCTGATACAGGAGTTCATACCCAAACAGTTCAGAGAATGTGGGACAGTGTTAAATAAAGGAATAAGAGACATAGAGCGACAGCGAAACATCATTTGCACTCTTATTTATCAGATTTCATATAGTGACAGCATCACGTTTAAGAAAATAGAGATAATTTTGAATCTGTAATTTTCCACCAAAATTCTGAAAATTTTGGAATTAGTTTTGAAAATGAATTAATTTTAAATAAAGCGTTTTATTTTATGATTCATCACAGAAATTTTAGGTGTAGATTGGCGGTTTAAAAATGTAGCGGTGGTGGCGTCAATACGTAAGTACCCATGATTAATTAACAAACATGATACCATCTAGAACTAGATTATATAGATTTAAATCGAGAACTATAAAGAAAAGAGTGAACACTCTAAATCAATAAATATAACATCTAAATTTGAAAACGACGCAAATGAAAGCGATATTAATGAAGTGTAACTATATTTCTTGGGGCCGATTAGTTTAGTAATCAGTAAATGGCAGAGATTTGTAGCGTTTCGCTGGTTTCGTGGCTTTGGTGGTGCAAAAATATAAATAAATCGGGTCGAAGTGAGCGTAATCAGCCAATAGGGTGAGTTTGAATGCGATTCTAAACGTTTTTAGTTATTACCGTGCGCTTATGGTGTGTGTGTATGGGTTTTATTGTGAGCAAAAATTGAGAAAATTTAGTGAGAATTGTGCTAAACGTTTGTAAGATTGTTGTACAACGTTTTTTGAATTTGTTTGAGAAATTTACGTTTTGGTGGGTGTGCTTTTACATTACCCATTGATTTAATATGTACATTTAAGGAAATTTCTTTATATTTCTGTACAAAAAGATAGTTGGTGAAGGAAAATTTCAGGGTTTTCAATTTGTAAAATTTTTGTTGCAATTTAGTCTTTATGAGAATTTTTGGGAATGTGTTGTGAATTTGTGGAAAAATATTAGGGCTATAATCCGATTATTGTGCGGGCGAAGTCCCAAAGTAAATTATTTGAATTATTTTTTCTTATTTTGGTTCGAGAGGTGGCGCTACTGCGCGTTATATGGTTTTGATTTATCTGTTCTAATATTACCCAATCTAACCTTTAACATAACTTGGGTTAAAATTGTCAAATCGGTAAAACATTGTCTTTTTACGTTAGTTCTAATTTCTGCCACGGCTTACATGCACCAAACTCCATATCGAAATGATTTAGCCAATATTGGGAAATCAATAAAATTAACTGATTTTTATATAAATTTAAGAAATCAAAAACCATTTCTCAGAACTAATGGTAAGTTTAAGTAAAACGTTTACACTGTTAGCTAAAATTTGTCAATCAAAATAGGATCCAATAAGATTCTAATAATATTATGTAAATTAAACGTGGAAAATGGTTGGTAAATGTAAGTTAAACTCATTTACTAACTAAACTGGCAAATATATACAAATTTGGTAAATTTGCCTAACATACGTTCTTTTACGATAACAAAGTAACTTTATGTAAAGAAAATTAATTGAAAAATATTGTATTTATTATTAATAAATCTTAACTTAAAAGTAATGTAATTTACTTATTACTCTTGAATTATATTTAGTGACTGTAGTGTACCTGATTTTTTTTACACAATTTTTCTAAGTCTAGTTCTATTGATGCTAGATGTAGTCGCATTTTAGATTCTGCATTTTAGTTTTAGTGTTTGTATATTTAGTTTTGTTGCCACGTACGCTGAGAGAATTTTTTTGCTTACTTAAGTTGTTCCGATTGGCATTAAAATGTTTTCATAGCTGTATGAGTAACTTCTGAGTATTCTGCATAAATCTGTATACAAAAATTTAAGAAGTTCTTCATCCTAAATTTAGATTTTTACGTCTAATCTGATAATATGTCAATATTATAATATAAGTTGCTAAATAGGACAAATATTTGAACCATATTTCTTTCGATAAGCATCGGACTTCTGATTCTAAAAGCAGGTTTTTGTGGTTACTGATTAAGCATAAGCATATTAAAGCAAATAATCTCGAATTTAATAATTCTCTGGCTTTTATAAAATGTATCATCATTTTCACATCATTAACGCCCTTTATTGCATTACATGAGTGTAGCGACGAATACAACAATGAGAATTATTTTCGATTTTTTATTTTGACTAACGGAACCCCCAGTGAGGTGTACGGAACCACGGGGTTCCGCAAAACACAGTCACCTTTTGGCCTTCAGATTATTTTCGAAATTGTTCAGTGAAAGGAAACACACCATTAACACAAGATTTGTTGTTTATTAAAATTAGAAAATCAAGTAAACATTTAGTTTCCTTTCAAGCTGTAATGTAGAATATTTTTAACTAAACTTACAATTTATTTGATTGACATAGAAATTAACTATTCTGTCAGATAAGCTGAATTTTCAAATGATTAAAATGTAATGAATGTAAAAATAAAACTTTTTAAATAAACGAACAAAATAGAACAAAATACTATATTAAAATATCTTAAAAGAACATAATATTCGAGAAGATAACATTAGCCAGAGAATATGCCTCGTGAATGCTCCACGCTTTTATTTGTAAACAAAATGGAAACACATTATTTTCTCCTTTTTAGAACATTTTATTACAAAAGTTTTTAAAAACCTTTTTTTATACATTTTATTTTGTGATTTTTAGTCTTTTGTAACATAATTACCTGGTCTAGATTCTGCTTACACAGCATACTCGAACAGTGTTTTACGTTGTGCAGATGTTTATAAACACATACAACCACACAACACCACGTAACACATTTAAAATGGAATACTTTATCAAAGTAAAAGTAAGTGACTGAAGTATTAAAATTACATTTCTGAGCTGTCATCCAGTTCTGAGCTACGTTTAAAGTTTGAAGTCTCTAGCTCATCGGGGAGTAAGTTTAAAATCGATTATAATTACATATAATTACGTATATTAACAAAATCCCTCCCAACGGAAAAGGGAACTGACAGGAGAACAGGATAAGAGAATGGACAAGAGAGCAGACAACATTACGGACAAGAGAATCTACAATAGAAAGGACAATATAACGCAAAAGAGAACGGAAAAAGAGAACGGACAAGAAAGCGGGTTAATAAAAACGTGGTTAATAAAAAGTTAATAAAAAGCTAAGAAAAGCGTAAGATGAAATAAAATGCAATTTCAAATTTTCATAATCGCAGAATCGTTAAAATAATTAAATTTATAATAACTACTATTTATTTCTTTTATATGGAGCCATTATTTTTATATGGAGCAAACCCCTGGACCGGCTGAACGCTCATCAAATGAAGCTGAACCCACTATAGCCCCCCTAGAAGTATTCTCACTTTGCGAATTTAGGGTTTAGATGGTTCGAAAATTCAAAATTAAGTTTGTAAATCTAGAAAATGTTTAAAGAAGAGAATATTATTAATAGATATAGTTATCCCTAATAGAAAGTAGAGAATCAGAAATATTATTACACCAGGTATGTCTGTATTTACAATCAAACCAAACAAGAATGTAGTGTATTTATATTATATACGGACACAGAAGGTGCATGTAAAATCTATGTAATCTATATGGTGTGAACTTATCTGGAATCACTTTATGAAAATCTGTTCGTATTGTAAAAGGAAATACATAATTTAGCGGTGAACCCCTTTTGGGGTTGATAAGGACGCATGGCGAGCGCCCGATCGCGATTTGCATGATCGCCGACGTATGTAATGCCGTTTGCATTATTTAACGAAATGAAAAGGCCAGCTGCCCACACACAACTTCGTCCAATAATTGGAACGAAGTTCTTTAGGGAGGTCTCGGTATGAGTGATTCGGCAGAAAACGTTATGTTATACGCCGTTTTTTGTTATACGCCTTTCTCTTTCTCTCAGATACCTATCTTCTATACCGTGCGCTCTCTCTTTCTTTCTCTTTCTCTCAGTGTACATTTCTATAATGCGTGACCTCTCTTTCTTTCTCAGAATGACAGTCGAGCGTGATCGGTTTATATCCTTAAAACTAAACAAGAAAAAAAATTGTACAAACGTCTTTGTTTTTTGCTTTAAATCATTCGAGATTATTTATATTATACTCAATATTTGAATTAGGTTTCTAGGAATGGAAAGTTAGGAAAGTATACAAAAGACTGCAAAAGTAAGTTGTCACATTTTTACGTGTGTAACATTATTTATTTATTTATTTACAGCGTATTTTTCCAATATTGGAAATGTTAAGCACTTTGACTCAATTCTTGAAGTTTGCCAGTATTCTTTCATTCTGTTGGAGAATGCCAATTTGCTTTCCTCAGACTATTTAGGTCTGTATGGTTTAGGGTTTGATTGCTCTGGTTGCACTTTCCAGTTGTTCACTTTGTTACGCAAGGAGTCTCTGTCTGATGTGTTGCTTATGTTTAACGAAGAACCTCTAATAGAGGTTCGCTTGTCTTTTTGTACTTCTTTCATCCATGGTGTTGTACTTTTGAGTAATGATATATAATCTAGTATTCTTTTGGTTAGTCGGGTATTCGGTAGTCTATCTATATGCCCGAAGAATTTCATTCATCCTTTTCTGATATCAATTTCGATGTTTGAGTATTTTTCAGTTGTCTTGATTGACTGTAGTCGGTACCCGTCAGGAGTAAGTCTTGCTCCAGTATTTTCCGAATGATTTTTCTTTGTTCTTTCTTGATTTTTTCAAGTTCTTATTTCTTATTGAGTGTAAGAGACTAGCATAGAGACTTGCCGGTTTGATGACAGTGTTGTAGTGTCGATGTTTACTCGAAGTTCTCTGGCAAACTCCCACACAAGACGTTAATGTACATAGTGACAGAACTCGATAGGCAGAAGATACTGATCCTCGCACTGCAAGAATCACAGACTACGGCAAGTACCGCATCTTTAAGAGCCAAACTGAGGCGAGTTGGTAAAGGCGCACCACAGTTGGTGATGGCCTTCGTGGTCCATAAGGCCATACTCGAATCCATCAGGGAAGTCACAACAGTAAACAACCGACTGATGACCCTGCGCGTTCAGTGCGCCAACAAAAATATACCTATTTATCAACGCACAGGCCCCCACTAACCAGAGCAACAAGAAAGACCCAGAGTCTACCGATAAATTCTGGTTAACCCTCGAGAAAGTATTATCCAAAGTCCCCAAGGATAACATCAAACTTCTCCTGGGCGATTTCAATGCACAGATCGTATTTAAATATCGTAAGTAATTAAAAACTGAAAACTTAATTTTTAGTCAACAATCAACAGTTAATAATGAAGCTCAGCAAGTAATTAGTCCAAGTACTCAATCATTACAAGCACCATACGAGGAACATGATGAATGTGCAATGCCAAATGTCTTGTTGCATCGTGACAGAAACATTGCTGGCGACGGTAATTGCCTATTTTCATCTCTTATAAGAATTTTACATCTTCAAATATTAAAAGAGAAGTTGTTCGATTCTTGAACTTCGTTCATGACGGGAGTCCCCTGACCGCATACATTTTTTTACACGAATCTACCGATCCATCGAACATTTGGAAGAATTTAAATGTGATTTATGCTACAATTTTGCGTATTTTCTGTTATTTCAAAAGGAATGAAAAAACTATTTTATTTTCTGTTTGTTATGTGATCTTCAATTGCCTTTCTTTCGGTGGAGCTTCGGTGGAGGTTTGGAATGTTGTGATTATGTGTTTGGTGACAAGACATGTGACAAAATTGATATATGGGATTTACATAACGCCGTAGAATATGTAATTCACTCTGAAACGGCTGGAATCGAAAATCACAATTTCTTTTTACATAAATTCAATTCTATTTTATGATAGTATATATTTTTTAATGCTCAATCTAGGCTGTATATTAAAACTAGTAAAAAGTGATAAAAGTAATCTGAAATTGAATCAACTTAAATGAAGTTTATAGGAAATGAAAGAAAATTGCAACAATTACATTTGGAAAGTAGGGAATTTGAAGCAAAAGGAAATTGATTGAGTTTGTCATGTTTGTCATGTTGATTAAACAGATTAAAAAAAAGCAGATATGATTTCAGCAATAAATTTATTTTTTCTTCAAACGTCAATAAACATAATTTTGGAGGATTAAGCAGAAACTGCTAACGTTTCATATATATTTTCTGACAAATGAATACGAGCGGCAGAATAGTACTTTCACTACAGTTGCACCAATGAAACTCTTTCATTTTCAACGAATATTTATAATTTGTTTTACCAAATTGGAAGAAAAACGAACAAATTTATTTGATACCCTTTTATATTAACAATGAATAACAATATCTCCTTACAGTGGCTTCTTATTTAATTAAATTTTGCTGTATAAATATTACCTTACTCGGTGGATAACAGATCGCTAACTACTACATTGTTCGTTTATTTAAGTTCATTTCTGAGTTTAACAATAAGTAAAAAAAACTAATATCTCATCCCGTAATCGCAGTTCAATGTCAATTTGTTTAATTAAAATTGTAATTCCAAAAAATGGTATATTAAATTGATTGCACCATATCGCTTCTTGGGTAAAACTATGTCTAGTACAACAGCTCTATACCATATTACTATGGTATAGGCGCGTTATGTATTTTATTGACGTGTGAAAACAAAATAGCATACTTTATGACGCTCCTCTGTCAAACAATGCCTTATTTGCCGCAAAAAGTGACACTTTAGCCCCATAAAATGCTATTAAGTGTTAATTTAATTCCCTCGTGTAAAAACACACCTGCATATTTTGTTCCATTTTTGTGTTTATAATTTGTTTTACCAAATTGAAAAAAAAATCGTTTCCAATTATTTGTAGGGAGGGTTAATAGTATTGTTGACATTTAATTAAATTGAAGGGTACATTTTCTTACACATAGAAACAATTAGACACAATTAGTCGTTCTGTGAAAGATAATAACGTTATGTTTACGCAACAAAACAACTCTAATAACCATCTCGTGGCCCACAACGTCCAGGTTTTGTTATTTCTTTGTTAATAATGTGGGTGTTTTTTTGTTTGCTTTTGGAGTAAATCAAAAGCACTTTAAGGTTTTAATCAAAATTACGGGAGGGGAAGTGGCCCACAAAATAAATTAAAACTTTTCCGCATGTCCTTTGCGCAAAAAATATTTCTGGCAATATGTTTGCGGTCGGCTGGTTGCCCAGGGAATATAAAAAAAAAACGTTTGTTTATCTATCATACTCGCGTTTCTTTCAAAGAAAACAAGCTGCGGCGTCGATCGATGTTGGCGTCGCGACGCGTCGGTTACATTTTGCGGAAGAAAACTGAAAAATGCCGCTCGACGGAAAGAAAGTGGAGGCGATTCATTTTGATTTTTGCCCCGTTTATCTTTTTTGATGCCAGAAATTGTTACGAATTTGCCCCCGGCAAGAATTCCCACCAAACTCCATACCCTTTTTCATATTTTTTCACCTAAACCATTTATATCTTTTTTACAACCCCTTTTTGTATTTCCTTCCAAGACGGTAATCAAAATGAGAAAGTCATAGGATCGTATAATTCCAGGACAACTCGATTAATCTTTGCATAGTTGTGCAGAAATTAAATATGCCGAGTTCAATGAATTTTAACCCATTTAAAGTAAAACTTGCAAAAAGTTTGACTGTATGCCAAGAAAATGTATGGGTTTTTGCATCTCCCTAAGAGAAGTAAAAAATGGGATGCACTGTGTGGATGCAGCTTTCAATTAATTTCGCGAAGGCGAAATACCGGCTCGGACTTTGCGAACTATTTTTAATTTATCATTAGACTCCGCCCGAAAAACTTTTGTAAACTATTTCTAAAAGGAAGTTCGTTAAAATATTTAAATTTAACGGGGAGTTTACAATAGTATATTACGTAATGAGAGTTGTAAGAAGCATATTACGTACGAGCGGAACTGTTACGCGACCCGCGTAGCGGGGAGCGCGTAATTCCGCGAGTACGTATTTGCCTTACAACTCGAATTATCTACTATACTTTAGCTACGACCACAATAATTTGTCTCTATTTAATAAGAAAAATATGTTTGATGTAACTGATATAGTGATTCATCGATATAGGCAACACAATGTACACAGTGTCAATGTAAAACGAAATTATTTAAATTTACTTAATAATTTATATTTTATATGTTTAATTTCATTAATTCCTACTAAATAGATATAGGCCCTAAAGAAGGTCAGAATAAAAAAACCCTGAACGTTCGCAAAAATCGACATCATTTGTTTTATTAAAATATATTCATTTTCCCAAGAATAAACTAGAATATAAAAAGAATGATAAGATCTTAAGATATATTTATAATTATTTATTTAATTTTTTTGATTATAGTTTATAATAACGGAAGAATTGTGGAATATTATTGTTGGATTGTTATCTACATCCTTAGTGATTAGATTGATTGCATTATGAGTACTTGAAGTCATATTCGCATGATCTAAGTCGCATGATGTACCTACTTGCACTTGTGGAAGTGAAATTACTGTTTATCTCAGTTGAAATTTTTGTAGCAGTATCATTTTGATTTTTCATGGAGCAGTCTATATAGCCTTCTGCTACTGCAGACGAACGCCAGCCACAATGCCTTTTTAGTGAAAATAAATCACCACCGGAATCCACAAGAATGGTGGTTCACGAACGTCTGAAACAATGTCCTGTATAAAGATTTGCTTCCGACAAATGAAGCTAATTAGCAATTTGTTTAGGAATAGAGCCAATTTGATTTATTCGAACACATTGCTCATTTTGATAATTTAGAAGAAAGGCTGATCATTCTCCATTTTTTGCGGGCGTAGGTTAATATATTTTTTACAGGTTTGGTAAAATTCTTTCGGTACCACAAAAGATTTTTGAGTTTTTGTTTTAGAATCAGGAATTTTAACGATCAGAGATGCTCCGGTGTCTTCTATATGGCAGGGTTTGATATTCCGTAGTTCTTGTTTTCTGCAAGCACCAATGATAAGAATAACCTAAAATTATATAAAAAAATATGTCGTTATGCTCATTAGTGAGCATTATAAGAAAAAAAAAGTAATGAATAACTTCATCAATAAATATTTGTTATCCGGCGAATTATTGAGGAAACTGTTAATTTCTTGAATGGTTAAAATTTTTGATTTCTTGCTTTTAAATCCATCAGTTTTTCTCTTTAGTAAAACTATTGACTTTGTACGATTTGAAATGTCGATGTCGGGATTTATATTAATTGTTGTCTGAACCATTGAATAAATTGCCCAAAGTGTAGATGGTTTCATTGTTTGAGATAACTCATCATAGTATAATAAAACAACATTTTCTGAAAATGATTTAACTTTATGCTTCATTCTCCAGTTTATAAATTTTCTATATGCATCCTCGTATCGATCCCGAGATTTAATCGGTAGTAAATTATGGGCAGCTTGTTTCGCTATTTCAACAATTTCGGGCGGAGTAGCATTTTCTATTTCGCTATCATTGGACATTACTTTAATTGATTTAATTGAAAAGAAATATTGTGTTTATGTTTTGGTTTGACGTTTGATATTTTTGACAAATAACGGAATGTATTAGGTTGCCTATATTAAACGATAGTAGCAGCTCTCAACCAGTCAACGAATCGTAAACCAAACGCACTAGTGTGTTATTGAATCATTAAATAACATTTATCGCGGACTGTTACATACGTGTGTTGTAAGATGTATTTACATAATCCATGAACTGTACAATATTGGGCAATTATAATAGTGGTCGTAGATAAACTAATTGATTTTATTATAACGACAACTTTAATTCTATGACTGTTTCAAATTAAATATATCATGAATTTTATTTTTCTTGCTGTCTTTATCAAATAAAATGTAAAAATCTCCACGAATTGAAAAGTTGAGAATATATTTAGGAATTAGAGAAACAGAAACTTTTCCCTTCCCAAAGTTTTCCTACACTTATTTAAATAATTCATTGCGAAAGTTCCCTCTGGATAAATTATTTAAAAATATTTATGAAAACAAAATTAAATATTGATTTGAGGTAGATTATCATGTATAATTATATCCACAAAATTTAGAGAATTTTTAAAAAGACTAAATATATAAGACTAGACAGACTAAATTAGACAGACAAGACTAGACAGACAAGACTGTACCGACAAGACTAGACAGACAAGACTGTACCGACAAGACTAGACAGACAAGACTAGCCAGACAAGACAAAACAGAAAAGAATACACATACAAGACTAGAGAACAAGACTAGACAGACAAGACTAGACGGACAAGACAAGACAGACAAGACTAGACAGACAAGACTAGACAGAAAAGACTAGACAGACAAGACTAGACAGACAAGACTAGACAGACAAGACTAGACAGACAAGACTAGACAGACAAGACTAGACAGACAAGACTAGACAGACAAGACTAGACAGACAAGACTAGACAGACAAGACTAGACAGACAAGACTAGACAGACAAGACTAGACAGACAAGACTAGACAGACAAGACTAGACAGACAAGACTAGACAGACAAGACTAGACAGACAAGACTAGACAGACAAGACTAGACAGACAAGACTAGACAGACAAGACTAGACAGACAAGACTAGACAGACAAGACTAGACAGACAAGACTAGACAGACAAGACTAGACAGACAAGACTAGACAGACAAGACTAGACAGACAAGACTAGACAGACAAGACTAGACAGACAAGACTAGACAGACAAGACTAGACAGACAAGACTAGACAGACAAGACTAGACAGACAAGACTAGACAGACAAGACTAGACAGACAAGACTAGACAGACAAGACTAGACAGACAAGACTAGACAGACAAGACTAGACAGACAAGACTAGACAGACAAGACTAGACAGACAAGACTAGACAGACAAGACTAGACAGACAAGACTAGACAGACAAGACTAGACAGACAAGACTAGACAGACAAGACTAGACAGACAAGACTAGACAGACAAGACTAGACAGACAAGACTAGACAGACAAGACTAGACAGACAAGACTAGACAGACAAGACTAGACAGACAAGACTAGACAGACAAGACTAGACAGACAAGACTAGACAGACAAGACTAGACAGACAAGACTAGACAGACAAGACTAGACAGACAAGACTAGACAGACAAGACTAGACAGACAAGACTAGACAGACAAGACTAGACAGACAAGACTAGACAGACAAGACTAGACAGACAAGACTAGACAGACAAGACTAGACAGACAAGACTAGACAGACAAGACTAGACAGACAAGACTAGACAGACAAGACTAGACAGACAAGACTAGACAGACAAGACTAGACAGACAAGACTAGACAGACAAGACTAGACAGACAAGACTAGACAGACAAGACTAGACAGACAAGACTAGACAGACAAGACTAGACAGACAAGACTAGACAGACAAGACTAGACAGACAAGACTAGACAGACAAGACTAGACAGACAAGACTAGACAGACAAGACTAGACAGACAAGACTAGACAGACAAGACTAGACAGACAAGACTAGACAGACAAGACTAGACAGACAAGACTAGACAGACAAGACTAGACAGACAAGACTAGACAGACAAGACTAGACAGACAAGACTAGACAGACAAGACTAGACAGACAAGACTAGACAGACAAGACTAGACAGACAAGACTAGACAGACAAGACTAGACAGACAAGACTAGACAGACAAGACTAGACAGACAAGACTAGACAGACAAGACTAGACAGACAAGACTAGACAGACAAGACTAGACAGACAAGACTAGACAGACAAGACTAGACAGACAAGACTAGACAGACAAGACTAGACAGACAAGACTAGACAGACAAGACTAGACAGACAAGACTAGACAGACAAGACTAGACAGACAAGACTAGACAGACAAGACTAGACAGACAAGACTAGACAGACAAGACTAGACAGACAAGACTAGACAGACAAGACTAGACAGACAAGACTAGACAGACAAGACTAGACAGACAAGACTAGACAGACAAGACTAGACAGACAAGACTAGACAGACAAGACTAGACAGACAAGACTAGACAGACAAGACTAGACAGACAAGACTAGACAGACAAGACTAGACAGACAAGACTAGACAGACAAGACTAGACAGACAAGACTAGACAGACAAGACTAGACAGACAAGACTAGACAGACAAGACTAGACAGACAAGACTAGACAGACAAGACTAGACAGACAAGACTAGACAGACAAGACTAGACAGACAAGACTAGACAGACAAGACTAGACAGACAAGACTAGACAGACAAGACTAGACAGACAAGACTAGACAGACAAGACTAGACAGACAAGACTAGACAGACAAGACTAGACAGACAAGACTAGACAGACAAGACTAGACAGACAAGACTAGACAGACAAGACTAGACAGACAAGACTAGACAGACAAGACTAGACAGACAAGACTAGACAGACAAGACTAGACAGACAAGACTAGACAGACAAGACTAGACAGACAAGACTAGACAGACAAGACTAGACAGACAAGACTAGACAGACAAGACTAGACAGACAAGACTAGACAGACAAGACTAGACAGACAAGACTAGACAGACAAGACTAGACAGACAAGACTAGACAGACAAGACTAGACAGACAAGACTAGACAGACAAGACTAGACAGACAAGACTAGACAGACAAGACTAGACAGACAAGACTAGACAGACAAGACTAGACAGACAAGACTAGACAGACAAGACTAGACAGAGAAGACTAGACAGACAAGACTAGACAGACAAGACTAGACAGACAAGACTAGACAGACAAGACTAGACAGACAAGACTAGACAGACAAGACTAGACAGACAAGACTAGACAGACAAGACTAGACAGACAAGACTAGACAGACAAGACTAGACAGACAAGACTAGACAGACAAGACTAGACAGACAAGACTAGACAGACAAGACTAGACAGACAAGACTAGACAGACAAGACTAGACAGACAAGACTAGACAGACAAGACTAGACAGACAAGACTAAACAGACAAGACTAGACAGAGAAGACTAAACAGACAAGATTAGACAGATAAGACTTTTTTTAACGGGACGTAGCAAGCACCAAACGGTTAACTTGTCAAGTGGCCCCCTGAACTCCTCGAGCATCTTGGAACCGCTTCACGCATAACGTCAAAATGTCGTTGTATTAGTTTCGCCTTACATCCCCCTTACACGTCTAGTGATTAGGGGTTCAGGTTCAGTTTCTTGTTTCCCTCGACTTGGAGTCTTTTCCTCTCGTCCTGCTCTTTCAAGTTCATTTCAAGTTCATTCTTTCAAGTTCATTTTTCAAGTTCTTTCATGTTTGTTATCATATCGGTTGTTATTATCCAGATGTTCTCCGACTTAATCATATGGTCGGTTAGGCCTATGGGCTCTAGTTTGAGCTGAGTTTTATTTTCCCTTGTTTCTCTCTCTGGTATCCATCTATGACAGTCGAAGATGGTGTATCGATCGTTATATTCAAGGCCACAATATTCACAGAGACTATCTGCGCTTGTTATGCAGGTAGTCCTTAAAACAACCATGACCGATTAGCACCTGTGTAAGGTGGAAATTCGTTTCACCATGCTTTCGTGACACCCATCGCTCGACGTCTGGTATAATGATCCTGGTCCATTGTCCCCTGTTCGATAGCTGCCACTCTTTTTGACATGCCTTATACGTTTGCGCCCTGGCGGCTTTTTTTTTATCGCTCTTTGTGTAATCGTCGCTTGTTGTAACTCGGTACAGTTCCTCTCTATCTCTCGCACCATAAGCTCTATTGGTACTATGCCAGCGATTAAAAGTGCGGCCTCCATTGAGACTGTTCGGTATGCACTGGACACTCTCATTGCCATTCTCCGTTGAATTAGCGATAACTTGTGCCTGATCGATTTCTTCTCCATGGCAATTGCCCATGCCGGAGATGCGTAGAACATGGACGAATGTACCACCGAGCATAGGAGCCTCTGCTTACTACTTTTGGGGTCACCGACGTTGGGCATTAGTTTGTCTAACGCTGCAGTGGTTTTGAGCGCTTTATCTGCGATTGCAGGACTAGACAGACAAGACTACCCAGACAAGGCAAAACCGAAAAGAGTACACATGTACACATAGAAGACTAGAGAACAAGACTAGACAGACAAGACTAGACGGACAAGACTAGACAGACAAGACTAGACAGACAAGATTAGACAGACAAGACTAGACAGAAAAGACTAGACAGACAAGACTAGACACACAAGACTAGACAGACAAGACTAGACAGACAAGACTAGACAGACAAGACTAGACAGACAAGACTAGACAGACAAGACTAGACAGACAAGACTAGACAGACAATACTAGACAGACAAGACTAGACAGACAAGACTAGACAGACAAGACTAGACAGACAAGACTAGACAGACAAGACTAGACAGACAAGACTAGACAGACAAGACTAGACAGACAAGACTAGACAGACAAGACTAGACAGTCAAGACTAGACAGACAAGACTAAAAAGACAAGACTAGACAGACAAGACTAGACAGACAAGACTAGACAGACAAGACTAGACAGACAAAACTAGACAGACAAGACTAGACAGACAAGACTAGACAGACAAAGACGACACTAGACAGACAAGACTAGACAGACAAGACTAGACAGACAAGACTAGACAGACAAGACTAGACAGACAAGACTAGACAGACAAGACTAGACAGACAAGACTAGACAGACAAGACTAGACAGACAAGACTAGACAGACAAGACTAGACAGACAAGACTAGACAGACAAGACTAGACAGACAAGACTAGACAGACAAGACTAGACAGACAAGACTAGACAGACAAGACTAGACAGACAAGACTAGACAGACAAGACTAGACAGACAAGACTAGACAGACAAGACTAGACAGACAAGACTAGACAGACAAGACTAGACAGACAAGACTAGACAGACAAGACTAGACAGACAAGACTAGACAGACAAGACTAGACAGACAAGACTAGACAGACAAGACTAGACAGACAAGACTAGACAGACAAGACTAGACAGACAAGACTAGACAGACAAGACTAGACAGACAAGACTAGACAGACAAGACTAGACAGACAAGACTAGACAGACAAGACTAGACAGACAAGACTAGACAGACAAGACTAGACAGACAAGACTAGACAGACAAGACTAGACAGACAAGACTAGACAGACAAGACTAGACAGACAAGACTAGACAGACAAGACTAGACAGACAAGACTAGACAGACAAGACTAGACAGACAAGACTAGACAGACAAGACTAGACAGACAAGACTAGACAGACAAGACTAGACAGACAAGACTAGACAGACAAGACTAGACAGACAAGACTAGACAGACAAGACTAGACAGACAAGACTAGACAGACAAGACTAGACAGACAAGACTAGACAGACAAGACTAGACAGACAAGACTAGACAGACAAGACTAGACAGACAAGACTAGACAGACAAGACTAGACAGACAAGACTAGACAGACAAGACTAGACAGACAAGACTAGACAGACAAGACTAGACAGACAAGACTAGACAGACAAGACTAGACAGACAAGACTAGACAGACAAGACTAGACAGACAAGACTAGACAGACAAGACTAGACAGACAAGACTAGACAGACAAGACTAGACAGACAAGACTAGACAGACAAGACTAGACAGACAAGACTAGACAGACAAGACTAGACAGACAAGACTAGACAGACAAGACTAGACAGACAAGACTAGACAGACAAGACTAGACAGACAAGACTAGACAGACAAGACTAGACAGACAAGACTAGACAGACAAGACTAGACAGACAAGACTAGACAGACAAGACTAGACAGACAAGACTAGACAGACAAGACTAGACAGACAAGACTAGACAGACAAGACTAGACAGACAAGACTAGACAGACAAGACTAGACAGACAAGACTAGACAGACAAGACTAGACAGACAAGACTAGACAGACAAGACTAGACAGACAAGACTAGACAGACAAGACTAGACAGACAAGACTAGACAGACAAGACTAGACAGACAAGACTAGACAGACAAGACTAGACAGACAAGACTAGACAGACAAGACTAGACAGACAAGACTAGACAGACAAGACTAGACAGACAAGACTAGACAGACAAGACTAGACAGACAAGACTAGACAGACAAGACTAGACAGACAAGACTAGACAGACAAGACTAGACAGACAAGACTAGACAGACAAGACTAGACAGACAAGACTAGACAGACAAGACTAGACAGACAAGACTAGACAGACAAGACTAGACAGACAAGACTAGACAGACAAGACTAGACAGACAAGACTAGACAGACAAGACTAGACAGACAAGACTAGACAGACAAGACTAGACAGACAAGACTAGACAGACAAGACTAGACAGACAAGACTAGACAGACAAGACTAGACAGACAAGACTAGACAGACAAGACTAGACAGACAAGACTAGACAGACAAGACTAGACAGACAAGACTAGACAGACAAGACTAGACAGACAAGACTAGACAGACAAGACTAGACAGACAAGACTAGACAGACAAGACTAGACAGACAAGACTAGACAGACAAGACTAGACAGACAAGACTAGACAGACAAGACTAGACAGACAAGACTAGACAGACAAGACTAGACAGACAAGACTAGACAGACAAGACTAGACAGACAAGACTAGACAGACAAGACTAGACAGACAAGACTAGACAGACAAGACTAGACAGACAAGACTAGACAGACAAGACTAGACAGACAAGACTAGACAGACAAGACTAGACAGACAAGACTAGACAGACAAGACTAGACAGACAAGACTAGACAGACAAGACTAGACAGACAAGACTAGACAGACAAGACTAGACAGACAAGACTAGACAGACAAGACTAGACAGACAAGACTAGACAGACAAGACTAGACAGACAAGACTAGACAGACAAGACTAGACAGACAAGACTAGACAGACAAGACTAGACAGACAAGACTAGACAGACAAGACTAGACAGACAAGACTAGACAGACAAGACTAGACAGACAAGACTAGACAGACAAGACTAGACAGACAAGACTAGACAGACAAGACTAGACAGACAAGACTAGACAGACAAGACTAGACAGACAAGACTAGACAGACAAGACTAGACAGACAAGACTAGACAGACAAGACTAGACAGACAAGACTAGACAGACAAGACTAGACAGACAAGACTAGACAGACAAGACTAGACAGACAAGACTAGACAGACAAGACTAGACAGACAAGACTAGACAGACAAGACTAGACAGACAAGACTAGACAGACAAGACTAGACAGACAAGACTAGACAGACAAGACTAGACAGACAAGACTAGACAGACAAGACTAGACAGACAAGACTAGACAGACAAGACTAGACAGACAAGACTAGACAGACAAGAAGAGACAAGACTAGACAGACAAGACTAGACAGACAAGACTAGACAGACAAGACTAGACAGAGACTAGAGCAGACAAGACTAGTGAGACAAGACTAGACAGACAAGACTAGACAGACAAGACTAGACAGACAAGACTGGACAGACAAAACTGGACAGACAAGACTGGACAGACAAGACTGGACAGACAAGACTGGACAGACAAGACTGGACAGACAAGACTGGACAGACAAGACTGACAGACAAGACTAGACAGACAAGACTAGACAGACAAGACTAGACAGACAAGACTAGACAGACAAGACTAGACAGACAAGACTAGACAGACAAGACTAGACAGACAAGACTAGACAGACAAGACTAGACAGACAAGACTAGACAGACAAGACTAGACAGACCAAGACTAGACAGCAAGACTAGACAGACAAGACTAGACAGGCAAGACTAGACAGACAAGACTAGACAGACAAGACTAGACAGACAAGACTAGACAGACAAGACTAGACAGACAAGACTAGACAGACAAGACCAGACAGACAAGACTAGGCAGACAAGACTAGACAGACAAGACTAGACAGACAAGACTAGACAGACAAGACTAGACAGACAAGACTAGACAGACAAGACTAGACAGACAAGACTAGACAGACAAGACTAGACAGACAAGACTAGACAGACAAGACTAGACAGACAATACTAGACAGACAAGACTAGACAGACAAGACTAGACAGACAAGACTAGACAGACAAGACTAGACAGACAAGACTAGATAGACAAGACTAGACAGACAAGACTAGACAGACAAGACTAGACAGACAAGACTAGACAGACAAGACTAGACAGACAAGACTAGACAGACAAGACTAGACAGACAAGGCTAGACAGACAAGACTAGACAGACAAGACTAGACAGACAAGACTAGACAGACAAGACTAGACAGACAAGACTAGACAGACAAGACTAGACAGACAAGACAGACAATACTAGACAGACAAGGCTAGACGGACAAGACTAGACAGACAAGACTAGACAGACAAGACAAGACTGAAAAGTCTAAACGGATTAGAAGGACCAGATGGACCAGACTTACCAGACGGACCAGACGGATCAAACGGATCAGATGGACCAGACGGACGTGATGGACCAGACGAGCCAGACGGACCAGGCGGACCAAACGGACCAGACTGACCAGACGGACCAGACGGACCAGACGGACTAGACGGACCAGACGTAGTCGGACTATACAGATAAGGCTAGACAGACGATAAAGAGACAGACTATAACTAAAAATATAAAACTAAAGTTCGTCCTCTTCCTGATCGTCCTGCAAAACTATAAAGAGAAGATGAAGCGGTTTTGTTTCTGTAAGCCTTACTGAAATTTAATGTTTGCTTGGTTTGTATGTTTAGGTAAGCTAGATAACATTTTTTTGTACTAGATTTATACTTGCAAGGAAAAATTAGAATTAATGAATATATTTTTCAACATTAGTGCGGCCAGATACAACACAATTTCTGCACGCGGAAATTACTCCGGTCTTTTTTGTTATTCCAGCACAGTTTTACAAAGCGTTAGATGTTTTTTGACTATAATGTAACTTTTAGCATGCAAATTATGTTCTTCTTTTGTGTTTGTTGCTCTTGTTTTTGTTGAGTAAAAGTTGAATAAAAACTATGCAACGTGTTCGAGAATTTAGTACAACCGTGGAAATATATGTATTTGCATGGATTTTATTTCTTTTAATTAGAAATTTTCACTAAAAAATTGTTTTATATTGGTTCCCCAAACAAGTGTTTTCGAGATAATTTGCATCATGTTGTGGGAATTGAGACTTATTTGAAGATCACAATTTTTCATTTTAATAAACCTATTGCATATCGTTCATATTAGTCGTTTGATTGGCAATTATTATTGTAACATATTATGTATAATAATGTAGGGTTGCTATGTAATTACATATTATCGACTATTGGGTGGGGTGAGAAATGCCAATATTCTCCAATAACAGCATTCACGCTTAAACCAAATGTTTGCTACAATAACCCAAGCAAACTATAATATAATAATAATCTCAATTTATATTATGGAAAAAAAAACTAACTAGAATTTCATATTTTCGCAAATTTCCTACACCAAACCGTTATTATAATAAACTTTTGTTATTTTTTCATTTAACGTGTATTATTAAAAGTTTTTGTTGTTTCGCCTCCGCATAGTTTCATGTTGGCCATGTAGTTAGCAACTATGTTTAGTTCCTATAGTAATTTTAACCAAGTTGTTATTAAAATTTATATAGGCTGCACTTAAAACTTCTAGCGGTAAATTACTGTTTCTAGCGAAATTAATCCACAAAAAGACATTCACAGTTTAGTTTTATATGTGGAGTTTCGGATATAACATGAGTCCCAAAAGTCTTGGAATCAACTCTTGCCATGAATTTGAAGAAGTGTGTCATTTCCTAATTCAGACACATAAATTTAAACAAATTATTAAATGTCATATTTAAGTAGATGCCAGTGGTCTTGAGGTTATGTCGCGTTGTTTTTAGTGTAAAGATCAACAATTTCATTAGTTATAAATAAAATGCCTTCTCATAAATTTAACACTGATTTATTTTAAAGTGTTTTGAATTATAAAATTAACAAAGAACAAACATTACAACAGATGTTGAATGTGGTGTCCATTTTCACAAATACACGAATTAGTTCGCCGTTTTATGTTATCTATATATACATATATATTATCTATGTATACATTGTTTCGCAAATCTTCTACTGTATGCACTGGACTGCTGAATACTGATTTTTTTTTAATATGGAAACAGAAAAAAGTCCAGAGGTGTTACTTTACAAGAACGTGGTGCAAATTGGTCTTTGCTTATTAGCCTCTCGTCGAAGAATACCTTAAGATAATTTAATGTTTCATGGGCAATGTGCGGTCTAGCAGAATCTTGTTGGAAGAACCCGTTTTGGAGTTCATCATCATGAAGTTCAAAATAAAATTGTTGCAAAATAGTGGCTCTATAAGCGGCAGCGTATAAATTTTCATAAAAAAATATTGGCCCAATAACTCCGCGTCTTGACATTGCTAACCACACACCAACTTTTATTGGATGCAGTGAGGTCTCTAAAAAAAATGTCGGTTGTCAACACTCCACATGCGCCTGTTTAGGGAATTAATGTATCCGTTAAGATGAAACCAGGCTTCATCAGTGAAAAGAGTTAAATTTAATACTTCATCGTTCATATTTTCATTGAACCACCGACAGTAGGCCAGTCTTTTATTATAATTGAGTGCTAAAAGTTCTTGGTACATTTGCAACTTATATGGTTTCATGTGAAGATCTTGACGAATAATCCTGTGAGTGGTAGTACGACTTAAATTCATCTGTTGCGCTAGTCTCCTAATTGTAGTGGTAGGTTCGCCTTGTTCATAATATTCTCATTATTAATACAAGGCCTTCCACTTCTTGATTTGTTGTTAATGTTACCAGTTCTTCGAAAGCAATCAACTGATCGTAATACCTGCCTTCTAAACTGATTCCCATTAAATACAGCCATAGGAAAACGTGCCGAGCTTTCAGGCGTCTACCATTACGAAAATAACTTTCGACAATAAAAGTTTTCTATTCTTTTGTGAACATTTATAAATTAAATAAATCAAGTAAGACCGGTAGAAATAACATAAAGCAGTGAATTAATTTGTGTATTTCTGAAAATGAACAACACATTCAACTTCTGTTGTAATGTTTGTTCTTCTTTGTTAATTTTATAATTCACAACACTATAAAATAAATCAGTGCTAAATTTATGAGAAGACGTTTTATTTATAACTAATGAAATTGTTGAACTTGATACTATAAACAATGCGACATAACCACAAGACCACTGATAGCTACTTAAAAATGACATTTGATAGTTTGTTTAGTTTTATGTCTGGAATTAAGAAATGACCAACGTCTTCAAATACATGGCAAGAGTGGATTCCAAGACTTTTGGGACTCACGTATTTTAAAATAGCATTAAAAGAATGTACTAAAAAAATATTGTTTACATTTTTTCTGTACGTGTTTATTATTTCCAAAATCAGAATTAGATGGGTATTCTTGCATAAGCAAGGCAATAGAAATTGAGAGATCTACACTACTTATATCAATTTTCTTAATTGACTACAAACTAATAAACTTAATTTATATATTGTTGAGTTTGAAAATTTTGATATTATTAAATAGTAACATTTGTATCTTTTCTTCAAAGATTATAATTTCTAGGAAATCATTGTATACATATCGTCAACAAAGTTGACATCATTAGTATAACTAATCTTTCTATAAAAAACATTTTTTAAAAACCACTACTTCACTGGCAAACAGCACGACTTACATTGAATTACATTAATAAAGTTTTTGGGTTATAAATAACCCTGCAATTTTCCCAAAATAAAAATCAAATACAAAAGGACGCGTTTCCGCCTTTTGGCTTCATCCCTATGGCTTTATCATTAACAACAAATTAAAATTAGAAATAAAATGAAATATGACAAAAACTTTCTGAATGTAATTGGATTCTGATGAAATGTCAGCCGTGGTGTTTGCCAGTGAAGTTGTTGTTTTTTAGAAATGTTTTTTATAGAAAGATTAGTTATACTAATGATGTCAACTTTGTTGACGATATGTATACAATCATTCTCTAGAAATTTTAACCTTTGAAGAAAAGAAAAGAAAATATTATTATTTAATAAACTAATAAACGTTTAGAAATTCACTGAATCTACATGAATTGGGAGCGGGAAAACTTAACCCTTGTTATAAATTTGGTACTTACCTACCTAACTACCTTAACATAAACTTACCAAATCAAGGCTAAAATAAAATTTATTAAAAATATTGAAAATTGAAATCATTGAAGAGATTTTATAATAGATTATAACATATTAATAGATTATAAATATTAGCAATATTAGTTTGTGCGATTTCATCGCAATGTTTTATTTGTTTGAAAGGCTTATCGATGCCATTTTTTTATTCAGCTGATTTCTACCTTTCAGGTATAAGCCTCCTTCTTATTTTTCCAGTTGTCACGATTTTGTGCGACCTGGTACCAGTTTAGTCCTGCCGCTCGTTTTAAGTCGTCGCTCCATCTCCTTTGCGGTTTTCCTATGCTCCTTTTGTTGCTCCATGGTCTCCATCGAATTAGTTTTCCACTCCACTTATCCTGGTCTCTTGCGACATGTCCCGCCCAGTCCCATTTCTGAGCGGTGGCGCGTCGCACGAGATCATGAACCTTTGTTCTTCTCCTGATCCACTCATTTGTTTTCCTATCTCCTAATGATATCCCAAGTATTCTCCTCTCAATAGCTCTCTGGTTTACTTTAAGTGTGTCATGTATAGCTTTCGTGAAGGTCCAAGTTTGTGACCCGTAATTAGTTACTGGTAGGATACACTGGTTGTATAATTCGGTTTTGAGGTTTAGGGGTATGTCCATATTCAAGATATCTTTTATTTTGGCATATGCCGCCCAGGTTTGCCGTATTTTTTCATTTATTTCGAGTTCTTGGTAAGCCTTGCCTATAGTTAATGTTTGTCCTAGGTATTTGTATGCAGTTACTTTCTCGATTCTGTTGTCTTCTAGGGTAGTTTCTCGATCGTCATCTACGTTTGATTTCATGTACTTTGTTTTGTCAAAGTTGATTTCTAGGCCTATGCGCTTCGTGGCCCTGTAGATGTCATCGATAAGTGTGGCCAGTTCTTCTCTGCTTTCGGCTATCACTACTATGTCATCGGCAAACATTAAGTGGTTGAGTTTCTCCCCGTTGATATTAATGCCTCTGTTTTAGAGGTCGATTGTTTTTAGTGCGTCCTCCAGAACTAGTATGAAGAGCCTGGGTGACATAAGGTCTCCTTGGCGCACTCCTCTGTTAATTGCCACTTTGTCAGATTTTTCGTGTAGCTGAATTTGCAGAGTTGCGTTTCGGTAAATGTTGTTAATTTGGTTTACGTATCTGTGGTCTATTCTGGCGTGTTTCAGGGCTTGCTGTAGTGCCCATATTTCCACCGTGTCGAAAGCCTTTCTAAAATCAATGAATTCTATCCATAAAGGTATATTGTATTCCACAGCCTTCTCGATTAGTGTTCTCACCGTTTGCAGTAGCCCTTCCTAAACCCAGCCTGCTCTTTTGGCTGGTAATAGTCTAACTTTGGTGTGAGACGGTTGGTTAGTATTTTCGCGAATAATTTGTATATTTGGGATAGCAGGCTGATCGGTCTATAATTTTCTAGGTTCTTGGTGACTCCCTTTTTATGAATGATTATCACGAGGGCGTTTGTCTAGTCCTGTGGTATGTCCTCCTTTCCAGGCATTTGTTGTACAATATTTCTAGTTGGTCTTCTAGTATATCACCGCATATCATCGATGCCATTATGTATGGAATATAAGATCCTAAAAATGTTCATCGCAGCTTCGCTGGGTGGCGCGTAGCGCCAAATAGTTACTTTTTCGGGATGCATTGAACGCTCTTGGATCTCAAGTGGATTGGCATCGGCTCAAATTCGACAATTTTGCTTATTGACGTACCCATTCCTCCAGAAATAGGCTTCATCGCTGAAGATGATTTTTTGATGAAAATTAGAGTCAGTTTCCAACTGTTCCAGGGCCCATTCAGTGAACACACGTCGTTGTTTACGGTCGTTTACCTTCAGCCCCGGTGTCAGTTGAATTTTGTACGGCTGCAGGTTTACGACGCCAAATTCGCGAAGTTGTGGTCTGCGAAAGGACGAGTTCTTGCCAGCGACGCGATATCGGCTGCCTCGGATTCTCCTGCATACTGTCAGTGACAGCGGCGATGTTTTCGGCAGATCTTACGTCGTTGCACTGGTGTTGGTTTATTGGTACTGAACCACTGGAATTTATCCATCATATTACGAATAGTTCTCTCGGTAGGACGACTGTAAATGTGTGCAGCGCGCGGAAAGTTGCCCGAATAGAATACCCATTTTGATAAAATAATTTTATCATGTGCACGTGTTGATGCACGCTATATCCATCCATGGTGATTTGGCAAAACAGACCTTTCTAGAGGTGTAGCTTCAACATTATGGCTGCTACCAACTGTCAAAGTTCAGAAGACCCTCCTATCGGAAGACCCTATTTTAGTAGAAATTTATTAATATTCCTTAAGTCCGACATGGACAACCTGTGCCCCTGGGCTGGTTTCAGCGCCGAAATTACTTCCCTGCCTCAAGTTTCAATTAAAAAAGTCAATATGCTCCCCATTCGATATTTTGGCCATGTACTCGAAGGAATAATGGTAATTAACACTAGTCCCAAAAAAGTTTGCTTATACCAGCTCTAAGAAATAGATAATTAATATCTCTTAAAATTGAACCATTAATTTAATGTCTTATAATCCCCCTATAAACGGTAGCATCTTCTAAATATTTTCAATTTAATTCGTCCATGGGAAGAGGATTCTTGCGTGTGCAACGTCGTTAGATTAGAAACATCTTTTTTGGTATTTTAGGGTAATAGATTGGATTGAGTTAATTTAGATGAATGGTCGGAGTTGTACGAATTATTCGTGGAAATTTCTTCGAACACGAAACATCACCATTTATTAGCAGTAGCAAAAGGGTTATTTCAGAGAATAAAAAAATATAATGAAGATTTAGTTTAGATATAGATTTATTGTTGGTCCAACTTACAGGCGATGAGAAATGTGGACTACTAAGACTAATTGCTAATTTTTAGTCTAATATACAGACTAATAAACATGGACAATTCTGGATAAGTTGAATTACTTTTTATTATTTAGACAAAGAGTCATTGACAAAGAGTCAAAAAACTTAACCTACAAACTCATAAACAATGAGAAATATGAAACAGTTGAACTAATTCCTGAGCGATTGATAAACCAAGAAAAGACTGCTTTAGTCAGACAGGTTAAATATCTCCAATAGTTATTCATAGTATCTTATTCAAATATTCGACCGAAATTCTCGTTTATATTGTGCTAAAATGTTTGAGACCACAGGTCTATAATGTCACAACAATAACGTGGCATAAAGTCAAGTGAAAATAAGATGGATGTTTAATGTATTTTTAGATATAAATTGTTATTTTAATTTAGGAATTGATGACTCGTACTAATTGGGGTGTAGCGCACTGGGGGTTATCGAAGCCATTTTTCTAGGTCACGGGCTCAAGATCCCAGGCCAGTTTTAGAGTCCTCGGGCGTAATAAGCACTACCGAAATTCATACTGATCGCCATTCCAGAATGGGTTTCAAGTAGTTCAAAACCCATACATAATTATCTGTAAATTCGAATGTAATCGTTTATCGTAGAATGTTTTGAAAAGTTTCTTTTTGCGCCGATGTGCTTATTTTAGTATCTTTGATATTCTGTTATGAAGAAATTTTTGCGGTGGTGCAAAATAAGGAATGATTTTTATTTTCTGTGTTAGACGATCAAGTTTTTGCGTCGAGTTAAAATTACGGCGTAATGAAATTTCCTGCTGGAATTAGAAGCGCCAACACTCTCGTCACTACATTTTAATATGAAATCCGTCCTGATGCATTCCATCGCATCGGCTGGAAATCCCGAGAAAAATCCGTTTGAAAATTGCATTTTACTTAATTTCGTACTTGACAAATCTAGCAATCAAGGTGTCAAATTCGTCAAGTTTATTTAACACTATATATATATATATATATATATATATATATATATATATATATTATATTACGTTTCGCTTATATACAGAAAGAGTAGTAAACAGTAAAAACTATTTTATAGGGGGCGGGGGGAGGTAGGTAAATAAAAACTTACTTTAAAGTTAGACAGAAGAGCCACATCAAAAGATTAATTTGTAATGTAAAAGATGGATTTAGTTTTAGTGGCTTTGATACTATACTATACTGCGGTCACGTTTAAAACGTTCCGAAGTACATAAAAGCAAATGATATGTTTGTTGTTTTCGTGCAGCTAATGCACTGCACCAAATTGCTTTGTCGTGCAATTTACAACAAAACAATCGAACTCTTCAGGTTTTGAACAATGTAATTAGATTCACAATAAAATAAGTCACAATAAAATATGATGAAATTTCATCATATCATATTTTCTACATTTCCTCTACATATCAATCATTAGATTGTGTACAACTTAAAAAGCGGCCAAACAGTTCAGTTTCCTTGAAATGTATTCATTGGCCCACATTTGAAGGATTTTGTCAATATTTACTTTATAACAAAAGGCTATTTATATATACATAACAGAACACTAACTCTTATTTTATCTTTATTAAATTAAGACCAATTTAATATTTTTTTAATTTTTCGGATTTCATATAAAATTTCTTAATTTATTGTTGACGTAGAAAACTAATCCACTATTAGTCAAATTACTATGCGTTAATCTCATTGCTCTAGATTCTCGAGTAATTAGATTTTCTACAATTGCAGAAATATTCATACTAAACAATATTTGACTAAAATATATTTAATTGGTGTTCGGAAGTCAATCGTTTACAAATTGGCCACAAAAAGTGAAAAATAAATATTGTATGTTTTTCTATCAAATATTTATGCGACAAAAAATATATCAAATTGATATTTTGACATATTGGAATCAATAACATTGAGTTGTGATATGATGCTTTGAGGAAGTAGATAAATATTATAACATTTCTTCCTGTTTACTGATTTTATATATAGTGTTATGTTTCTGGGATATGGGAAATAAGCGTCTATAAATACGACCAAACTGCTTAGATAGAAATATAAAGGCGACATAATATTTTTTCGTGTCCTTCGTTCACGACAATTTATTTTTATAGTGTATTACATTGCACAGCAAGAAAGGAAGCAAGGAGAGGAAAACGGTTTGCCTAATATTGAGGGAATTGAATGTTAGCTGTATGGTATAGGTAGAAAAATCTATTACTGGCAGCGAGTAACATTTCTAAATCCGTATGGAAAATGTCGATATTCATAAATTTACCAATTTCGATTTAATACATTCCCACAAAGAACCTTCCTAGAAATCTTTTTCTATTTTTAATGGCTTTGTATGAACGAGAATTGAAATAACTCCGGATTGAAGGACTACAGAGATTTCACTCGAGGAAGTCTGTCATGTATAGCTCAACACACGAAGGGTTTACTAGTTTCATATCGAAATGTTTCAAATAAACAAATGGATAGGTTTTAGATTGTAAATCTCGGAAAAATCCCGGCATTTAAAATAAATTACATTAAAACGGAAGAATTTTTAGAAACGAACAATAACCTTTTTTTGCATAACATTCTTTTGCATAAATTTTCTGACCACAAAGAACGTTGGGCGCTTAAATACTTAAATTTTTTTTTAACCGAAAAAAATGCAGAATATTTCAAAATAATAGCTCTGTTGGAAATTACTTAAGCAGATTTAAAACTTGTTTTTACTTCAATTATACGCTTAATTTTCAATTCAAAATTCATTTTGGAGCTAAACGACATTATCTATATTAGTTTCTACGATAGCGTCTCTACATTTCCAGAAACTCTCAACTGCGGGTTACGACTTCCAAAGATACAAAAACGTTTTACATGCATTTTCTTCTTTTGTGGCACATATCTTGAATAATATAATGTGCATTAATGTACAATTAACGTTTGTAAATGTATATGAGTTATCGATCGTCTCAAAGAGGGAAATATTTGTTTTGCGCTGAGGATAAAAAGGCGGTTGAAACCACTTTTTGCGTGCGCAATGAGAAATACGACGTGTAAAATTGTTATTCAAGATATAACGTATATCCACTTGGAACACTTTTATGAATATGGTCCATAAATATACTTTTTGAAAAAGATAATATCGCCCTAAAAATTCACCGAAGCTATTATATTAGACCGCGTATAAAATAACCATCAATTTATACTAGTGAGTAAAAAGAACACACCCGCTCACAAACAACCCCCTTGTAAAAATTCTGTTTGTTAAGTGATCGATTAGTCTAGACGGTATAGTGCGGCACGCACGCGTTGACACTCGCGAAAAGGAATGGATGTACTTGTTGCCAGAATAATCTGTGCGCCCCTGAAGTGGAAAGATCCGTGTCAAGAAATGTGAGGATTACAAACTAGGAGACGGTAACATGCTGGTAACGTATATTTCACGTGGAGTCGTTAAGACGGCGATGATTCGCTACGGCGTAAATCGATAAAGGTACACTTATGCGAGCTTTAGTTCACCGCGGCGCTTTTTATAATATTCGGGATGTTGATGGGATTCACAAGTAGGAGAACGCTATTGCGTACTATTCTATGCTGCAGCCAACACATAAGAATACACAACAAACATTTATTTCTATTTTTTGTACTTTGTATAAAAATATAAAATTAGTAATAACTATTCCATATTTTTTTAAATCTATTAGTTTGTATACAAATTTAAAATTAGTCTAATTAGATCTGATCCGACAATTCCGTTTATTAGTTTGTCCTCAAATAATTTGTCCAATTTTCTTAATGTCTACAAATTTCTAGTCTACAAATAAAACAAGAGCTAAGAGAAACGGATACGTATGAGTATAGATGACATTGTTCAATTCAAAATAATAAGGAAAGGTCCTACCGTATTAGTTCAACTTTAATACGAACCCGATTTTTAGAGTCCCTTTTTTACCCAAAAAAATTTTTTAATACGACAATTAAAATGTTTTTGGGTAAAAAACTAAATAAATTATAATGACGTAAATTTCTTAAAAAAATATATTTTTTAATTCTTTCTAAAGAATTCAATTACGAAAAAATATACGGATCACACTCCTCCAATCAATTCCTTTACTCTCCGACAGACACAAACGACTACTGACTAAATACAAAGAGACCAACACTGACTGGACCATCACAAACCTCCTATACATTAGATCCCTGTGTAAGCTGAGATCTAAAGAAATATGTCCATATGTCCAAAAATATTATTAAAATGAATTAGTAATTAAATTCCTGTTCAATACATATTATTTGAAGACTAGGATAAAAATTTTCGTTTAGTATTTTTAAAAAAGTGTTAAAAAAACTTTAGTCCAGAGTCATAAATATGCGTTTTGATTAATAACTTATTAATCGAAATTGAGATATATATTAATTGATAAGATAGAATTGATAAAACCATACTACCTTTTAAGATCATGTTTTTCCGTTAACTTAAGTAAGTAGCCATCTGCAGACGCGTTACGAGATTTATCTCTCCGAGTGCCACGAAGGTGGGCTGAAAGCTATTAAATAACTGACGAATTTCAATAAGATTTGTTTTGGTAGTCACTAAAAAGACTCAGTAATTGTTATAGATCTCCTGAAAGGTTTAGTATATTTACATATTCAGGCTGTGGTCCGACTGTTTTAGGTCGATATTAACTGTTTATAACGTCTTGCTAAAATTAATTCTGCACTATAAAAAGATCTACGCTGCGATATTTTTGCATAGTAAAGTTTCTGTTTTTTTTAAGAACTTTGTTATCAGTAACATTTTTGTACTACATATTATTTATCTTTAGAGACGTGTTAAGAGTTGATTTGTTTAGGGTACTAGCCCGCTTAATAAACTCTTAGTGGTCAAAAGAATGTCACAAAGAGTGATTACTTGAAGCAAGTCATGGAAGGGTTCATGTAGCTTCGTCAGTGTCAAGTGTGGCCATGTTGAATAATTATGATCGCGATGAGAAGTATCTTTGATAGACCGTTTAGCGTTAGGGTCTGGGATACTATCTCGTGAAG
This sequence comes from Phosphuga atrata, assembly GCA_944588485.1. Classification (NCBI taxonomy): domain Eukaryota; kingdom Metazoa; phylum Arthropoda; class Insecta; order Coleoptera; family Silphidae; genus Phosphuga; species Phosphuga atrata. Next base: position 52,850,194 of record OX155892.1, read on the forward strand.
TTAAGTCAAGAAAAGTTATCAGGATACTAGCCCGTATAGCGTTAAGGTCCCAAAGGTGCAACCTTGTTGTAGTAGTGGACCGTATTGTGGTCGATATGTCGTTCCCACTATAAGTCAGCCAGCCGATCAAGTCAAGTAACCCGTTAGTCAAATAAGTATATGACTCTAGAAGGGCAGTAGGAGTTTATCTAGTGTCCGTTATTGTTGTAAATATCGTTGATAAATTATTATTAAGTTATGCTAATGAATTATTACTTCTTCAGTTGTATAAATATTGCATTTAATGTATTTTGAAAATTTATGTAAGATGGAGGAAATTGTTGAAAAAGTTATGTGCCGAAAATTGTAATTATTATTCATTTGTCTAGAGTGTTCAGTGATAAGGGTCTAGTCATTAGTGATAAGAGTATATCCAGGTAGTTCCAGACGAGACTTCGGTTTCTCTGCTCCCAGGCATCAACCTGTTAAGATATCCTACTCACTTTTATATAGACAGTTTTAATATACGCTATTTACAAGCAATAGTTATCATTTAAATACCTCACCACTGACCCAACTGCCTACCTGAAAGAAATTAGTTATATAAAACTATATGGACAAAACTGATTTGCGTAAACCTTACCACACCTTGAAAGGCAAAATTAGATGGACAAAATTGCGAATCTAAACCTATGTTTATCAACCGCCCCACACTGGGCCGGATTTCAAATTTACGGCGACAGAAATAGAATTTTACAATGTATCACAATTAATCAAAACCACCAAAATGTATTGTTTGATAACCCATTCACAATAATACAAATAAATATGCCTAAATAACTAGGCCTATTTTGTGTTTTCGCTCAAAAAGTGTGAACTTTTTAAATATGAGGAATATAGCGTCAACTATGTATTTACATGTAATAATATCAAAATTGTAGAAAGTTTTAATGAAGTGCGTTATAAAATAATTTTTGTTAACGACTAATGTAAATTTAATTAAACTAAACACATTGATATTTTTTTTAAATTCCACATAGTCCCGTTAAACTAAATGGTTTTTTTAAACTAAATGTAAGACAATGTTTTTAAAACATTGACAATTCTAGGAAAGCAATCATCCCTTCCACATCGTTCCACCTTAGTTAAAATTGCACCTTTTTGTCAAAATAATTTCGGCGGAGGTGCTGGGACTTGCGATAAGTGGAACTTCTAAAAGGTTGAGAAGAATGAAAACGCCTCACTATTCATCACCTTCTAAGAAAGTAAGGCCCTACAGTGCTCATAATTGAGAATTCAGCAAGGAGCTTAAACTAGAGGGACTGATATATCCCTCATAACACGTGATGTCGGAAGCAAAAAAATATATTATCGATTACATATCAGTGTATCTAAAAACGAAGCTGTGGTGCTGTTACAGGATCTTTCAGATCATACTTTGCGAAGACTTGCACATATACATTAGGATGAAACATGATAAGAACATGAACCAAACTAGCAACTGTCTTTAAATCAGTTACAAGTGGGGTCTAGACGAGAGTGCAAAAAGTGCACAGTGGTAAAGCAAAAATTTGCTAATAATAATTTTTATGGGGATATAATTTTTAAATCTTATAGAATTTGTGCGCGTGTAAATAAATTATTGGTGCATGGGGCTGACATAATAAAATCACTTTCATTGCCTGTACGCCTCCTCTCAGAAGATGTTATAGAGGCTAGTCATACGATTTACAAACAGTTTAGACATTACCACTCCAGGAAAATGTCAAGAATTAATACGATTACGGACATTTTGAACTGGTTACTTATATCATCAGATCCTCTAATCACTAGTTATACGACAAAACTCACAAGGAAAAAATAAAAATGGAATTAGGTAGTATTAGGAAAGCCTCGAATGCCCAACTATCACAATGAAGAATGTTCACGAGAAACTACTGACGATATCGTTAGAGATGACGAAGAAGGTGCAGATAGTGATGATGATATTGATTTTGATGAAGATCAGTCGTGAACTTGCACAAGAAATATTGCACTAGCACTTTTGTCATAAATATATTTTTCCACTTAATTTTGCATTTTTAATTGATACAGGGAGGGCGTATACATCTAATATAGACTCATTTTTTATTAAGATCATCAGAATGTAATCATAAATTAAAAAATAGTAATAATTTTAAATTATTTAAAAATAGTAATAAAAAAAAATGTAATTTAGAAAATTACAGCACTAAGACAAATTTCTAAAATGGATAATGTTCGTAAATTCAGTAGTTCCATGTATAGGGTCTTCCAATAAGAGGCTTCATTTTCAATAGCCCGCCATTTTAACAGTTGCCATGAGTCAATCTGTAACTACTTAACAGATGACAGTTAAAAACTACGCCATTAATAAAAATGGAACGATATACAAAAACGCATTGAAATTAGTAAAATTGACAACAAATTTCGCGGTCATAGTTCTCAAAACTAAAGCATTTTTGGGTCGTCGTGAAGCACCTTCTTGGCCAGACATTGTGAGACTGGTGGAAAAGTTTGAGCTGCCGCGACAAGTTAGTGATGTGAAGAACCGAACTGCACGTGCACGTCGCTCAAGAACAACTGAGAATATTGCCCTTAGTGTTGAGGGAAACACCGAAACACAGAAACAGACACACAAACAGATTCCACAACCGACATTACACCGTATTTTGCAGACTTATGTCTTAAGGATTTTAAAGTTCAGTTAACACAAGAACTCACGCCTACCGAGTATCAACAACGTCTTGTATTTGTTGATTGGTTCCTTGAAATGCATGAAATCTGATTCGGAATTTAATTGAAAAATCGATGAGGCCATCACTCAAGATGATGAGTTTCACTTCGGAGGCTACGTTAATAAGCCGAATTGTCGCATTTGGGGCTCTGAAAACTCAAGAATTATTGTTGAAAAGCCTCTCCATCATCAAAGTGTGACTGGGTGCTTGGTCTGGGGGCATTGGATCCTTGGACCTTACTTTTTCGAAAATGTGGCTGGAGCAACTATTAGGATGAATGGATTGCGCTATTGAACGTTGATTAATGATTTTGTATGGCGGGAATATGAAGATATTGATGTGGACGACGTTTATTTCCAACAAGTCTATCTCTCCCTCTTGCGTGAAAAGTTTCCTGGCCGTGTGATTTCTGGAAGAGGAGATCACAATTGGTCACGTGAAAGATAACGTCAATAGTTATAGAGAACATACAGCCGCAAATGTGCGAATTGGTGTTAAAAATTTTCATGAAAAGAATATAGTCCTGCAAGCGTAGCCGTGAAGGCCATTTGGATAATATTATTTTCCATTATTAATGACATACCCTCCTCTTTACAATTAAATAAAACTCCGATGATTTCGCTTAAAAAATACTCGTTTTGTTTACATATCATTTGTTTACATATCACAATGAAACCTCTCATTGGAAGACCCATTAGTTGAATGCAGTATACTTATATAAGTAAAATTCATCTGTCCACGAAATATTCTCACAAATTTTACCGATCCGTGAATTTATTTCACAAATATTACCTGTCCGCGGGCCAAAAAAAGCTTAAGAAACGCTGATCTAAACCACACTCGTCGAAAGGACGGCTTTGGTTTTTTTTATTGATATTTCGGGTAAAATGCCTCGCCTTATGTTCGGGTGGCTACAGAAGTATAAATCTTTCATCATAATATTTACATTCGGTACTATCAAATTGTCATAACTTCATAACAGGAAAACATTTGTATGTCAGATAACATATTTGTCAATAGTCCAAAATTTCGCATGGTTGAGCATTATAAATAAAATTATAATTCAATTAAAAACCAAAGTTTGAAATGATTTAATATTAATATTTTATAGTTACATTTGGAAGAAGTAATAGATTAGTAAATTAATAGATTAAAAATTATTTTACTAATGTTTTATAATTCACCATTAGATAATTGCCATTGCATAATTACCGACATTTAATATTTAATGTGTCCTTTATAGTAAGTTAATTAAAATTTCTATAGGTGCTTTTGAGATGCGCTGGATATTATATATTTGCAGGCTTTTTCATCTAATTACTTAGTAGTGAAAATCAATTAATCAGCGGCCAATGATTGCAATTGATGTAGACACCTTGGCACTACATTATTAGACAATTCGCAAAATTAAACTATTAGCACTGTATGACTTGAAATTGAATAAATGAGAGGATATTTAAAAAATTGTATGAAATCATTAAGCGCCTCTAGTGTACAACCGTAACAATATGCACGCTTATGCAATCCGGACAGGTTTTAAAAGAAACATTAAATTTTTATTATGAAAACCAAATTAATTTTTGTTACGTGTTAAACGGATTTACAAAAAATAATATTTTGTGTAGAATGTTTTCCTGGCACGGATTTTAATTATTTGAAATAATGTGATGATCCTAAAAATTTCCGTGCTTACAGATACACTGGGGAAGATGATTTGCAACAGTTAGTTATATCAGATAAAAACCCGACAATCCCAAATTTCAAAAATGATCGTATTCTGAATCCCATTTTGCTTTATGATTCCAAAACGTGTGTTTCTTAATTTGCGCATCTGTGTATAGTTATTCGCGCATCTGTGTTTTATTATTCGACAATAGGGCTACTTTTATTAGACTCACAATCTAATATATTAAATGTATAGGATGTCTGCTGCCGTTACTACGTGGTAATACATACTTACACTGAACTCAAAAATTCACTATATTTTAACCACACTTAATTTTTAAAAATATTACTCCCTCCGTCCGGAAATATGGTATACATTTCAAAAAGAATCGTAGATTGTCGAGAATTTAGAAAACAAATGACGACATTCATTATATTATTATATTATATATTAATGGTAACATAAGCTAATATGAATGGCATGTGTGATGTGATGTTCTTTTTGGCTTAGAACTATCAAAGATTGGTTTTTTTAAGATAAATAAAATTGGTACCGCTACAAAACGAATATGCAAAATTCCGAAGAAGTATTGATAAACTTAGAAAGAAGAGATTCCAAATAAACCATTAACCACAGAACAAGGTCATGGTATCTTAGAAAAATTATTACAGCACATGAAAGAGAACAAGTTAAAACACGGTGCAATTAATGACTTTGGTACTGCGTTTTAAGTTTCCCGGCTAACCGTAAGTAGAATTTGGCATACAGCACAAGCTCAATACAGAGAAGGTAAAATATGTGTCGAAGTTTCTTCAAAAAAAGAAAAGAAAAAAGACTGAAGTGAAAACTTTTGAAAAAAAAACAGCTTTAAAACTGGTTTTGAGGATTTATCAGTATGTTAATTAATCAAATTTGGTACATGGTTTGTTAGTATTGTTTTATGTAATTCTGGAACATAACTCACTTCTGAAGGAGAATGACTTAATGTTATCATCATAATATGAATTTGAATCCGGAATGTTTGGTTGATTCTGTGTTGATACGTCATCAAATGAATTGGTAGGATATATGGCACATTTCTTGTTTATGGGTCTGCAATATGTGAGTCATTGATATTTTGACTTTTAGAAACATGCCTTATAACTGCTTTTGAAGATTTATCTGTATGTAAATTCATTTTTGTTTGGAATATTCTTTACGAGGTTAAATTTTTTCCTCCTTCTCAGCTGTGATTATTCGATGTTTAGAAATTTCTGAATTAACTATTGCAAGAGTTTTTTTCTTATTCTTATCTCTATATCGCTGACTATTAATTTTATTTTGGAGTTTCCTTCCTTTCGAGAGCACACGAGCACATATGGCTGCCTATAACTTTGATGGGTCTGATTCGTGATTTACCATGAATTCTTCGATACAATCCAGTAATCTGTACATTCCAATAGTCTAGCACTAGTATATCTACAAGTACATCAACTAGTACTAGTACGTCAAAAGTACTTACTCTTGTACTGCACACTGATTATAGGGGTTGATATTTCCTTAGATGCGCTGCGTTCTGTCAACACTGCCAAAAACTTTCCAATAATCCGGCACTAGTACATCTACTATTACATCCGGTAAAAGTACTTACTCTTGTACTGAACACAGATTCTACGGGTTGATATGTCCTTATAAACGCTACGTTCTGTCAACACTGCCAAAAACTTTGACTATTAAGTTTGACGTTCAGAGCCAACTTTAAACATATGCGTATAGATGCGTTCTTTTAAACACACCTTTGAGTAAAATAATTTTTTTCTATAGAACCCAGCTATTGATGACGATTACGCAAATCTATGAGTTTACCCTCTACCCAAAAATCATTTAGCGCGGCTATAGAAGTTTTCAATTAAAAAAAAAATGCGGAAGAAAACGTAAAGATTATTCTAACAATTTAGCGCAAATAAAGAATACACCATTAAATCGTCGAAGAACTTTTCGCAGTCTTTCTTTCGCAATTAGAATTCCAAAATCGTATTGGCCAAATCATATTTTAATTAAAATTATTCTTATGTAATTATAGTTTTTCTAAAAAAGTTACTTTTCATGTAAATTTTTAGTTTTATTGTATTTTTTTCGCATATGTATACTATATTTCCGGACAACAAAAATCGCTAAATGTATACCACATTTCCAGACGGAGGGAGTATATATCTTGTCATGCACAGATATATAAATATAAAATTTTAACACGACGCGAGTTTCGACTGGTGAAGGGCACTTTCAAGTGAAAATGACCTTCACCAGTCGAATCTCGAGTCGTGCTAAATGTATAAATTTATAACTGTTTTTAAACAAGTATTTTTACATATTAAGTGTAGTTAAGACATAGTTTACTTTTCAATTCAGTGTATCTAATATTTTTGTAATACATGGAAATATTATAGAAAGTAAAATAATATTTACCTCTTCATTAATCTTAATTCACAGTCTAATAAATTTATAATACATCATAGTATAATGGAAAATAAAATAATGTTTGTATCGTTTTGTACTTTGTGATTTTTATATGTTGCTTTTATTAATTTTTTTGTCAATACTCTCAAATTTGGGGTTTTTCCTCAAACTTTAAACATTTGAATTTCAGGACGAATGTGGATAAAATTTTGTCGAAGTATTATTTATTATAAAAGAAAGATAATTTCTTCAGATCTTTTCACAGATATTAAGAAAAGATTACACATACATATATGAACAGACGAGACTAGACAAACAAAACTAGTCGGACAAGGCTAGACAAGCAAGACAATACTGGACAGTCAAGATAAAACCGAACGTTGATGAGCGATTAAACCGAAATGTCGTCAAATCTGGTACAAATTTAGACACCAAGCCTTAATTTGAATATTTATCTATGAAGTCAACATTTGAGAAATGAATCCAATTATAATCTTAAACAAACATAATTGAGATATTAGCTTGTTTCTATATCAAATTATTTTGTGTCAAATTTATACATGTCTTTATATTACACCTTGATATCTTTAATAATTCGAAATTATTTATTTAAAATTGCTTTATAAATATTTGCTGAAATATTTTACATACTCCACTTGAGAAGTAGCTATATAAAAAATACATTTTAATTTATATTTTCTTATGAATATTTCATCATCTGCGATGATGGAGGTTCGTAAAAGAAAAACACATAAAAAATCGTATATTAGTATATTACAATATTTTAATAGATTCAAATTTATTTAATAATATTCTTATTTATAAGTATTTACTACTGCTCTAGGTTTTTTTAGTTTTATTATTGTACAATTTTTGATAAGTATCCACCCTATAAATTTTTTTTATAAAAAAGATTAGCAAAATAAGTTTTAAAATTTACTTTTTCAAAAATAACAAAATTAACAGAGAAATAGTATATACCTATTTATTGTATATTTTATACAAAGGGTCATCGACCACAAGATCCTTCTGCCCTCTACTGATCTATTCAGCCTGCATTCTAAAAATCTAAATGTAGAAAACGTGCAACACAAAAACAACACATTTTAAGATATTACAAATTTTGTCATAATCGTTACCGCTGAGTTTTATAAAAGAATTATACTTCGTTCTTTCTACTTCGTACTTACTTCGTAAATTGAAGTTTGAACCATTTTTTTAGGACAATAGGTATATAAAATCTCATCCATTTTTTGTTTCTCGCAAATTTCCGCAAAAAATCCGTTGTCTTTTTTCTCCTCTTCTTCTTCTCCTGTTTTCTTTCGCTTTAAAAACAAGCTCGTCTGGCTGCGGCATAATAAATATTGAAGAGATCAATCCATAAATTTAATTTTTATAACCCAACCCAATGCACAATTTTGTTATCTGCATCTGAAAACAATTTACTAAAAAAGCGCCTAATTTTGTCCATTCGCATCTCCAATTTTATCGCTTATCGTTTCATTATGCCGAAACCACGAAATCCAAGTAATCACCCAACAAAAATAGCTTTATTATTTCATGGGCCATTTCAATTCATTGGCCAGTTCTATTCTTTTCTAAATTACGTTTTTCTTTAACCAATAATTCCTCTTAAGTGATAAAACTTAAGGTCAAGTTTTGTCTGTCAAATCTTATCAATCTCCTCTTCTGTTTCTAGCCTTTTTTATCTAGTGTTTCTTATGCAGTATTTTTGTCTAGTCTTTATTATCTAGTCTTATCTATCTAGTATTCTCCGTCTAGTCTTGCCTGTCTGACTTTTCCTCACTGCCTAGATTTGCCTGTCTAATATTGTCTGTCTAGTCTGATATTAGCTGTCCTGTCTTGTCTATCTAATCTTGTCTGTCTAGTCTTGCCTGTCTAGTCTTGCATGTCTAGTCTTGCGTGTCTAGTCTTGCCTATCAAGTCTGCCTGTCTAGTCTCTTCTATCCCGTCTCGTCTGTCTAATGTCATCTATGCAGTCTCATTTGTCTAGAATCGTCTGTTTAGTCTCGTCTGTCTAGTCTCGTCTGTCTAGTCTAGTCTGTCTAGTCTCGTCTGTCTAGTCTCGTCTGTCTAGTCTCGTCTGTCTAGTCTCGTCTGTCTAGTCTCGACTGTCTAGTCACGTCTGTCTAGTCTCGTCTGTCTAGTCTTGTCTGTATAGTCTCGCCTGTCTAGTCTAATCTGTCTAGTCTCGTCTGTCTAGTCTCGTCTGTCTAGTCTCGTCTGTCTAGTCTCGTCTGTCTAGTCTCGTCTGTCTAGTCTCGTCTGTCTAGTCTCGTCTGTCTAGTCTCGTCTGTCTAGTCTCGTCTGTCTAGTCTCGTCTGTCTAGTCTCGTCTGTCCAGTCTCGTCTGTCTAGTCTCGTCTGTCTAGTCTCGTCTGTCTAGTCTCGTCTGTCTAGTCTCGTCTGTCTAGTCTTGCCTGTCTAGTCTTGCGTGTCTAGTCTTGCCTATCAAGTCAACCTGTCCAGTCTCGTCTATCTACTCTCGTCTGCCTAATCTAGTCTGCCCAATCTCCTATATCTAGTATCGTATGCCTAATCCGCTCTGCCTAGTGTCGTATGTCAAGTCTCGTCGGCTAGCCTTATCTATCTAGTATTCTCTGTCTAGTCTTGCCTCTCTGACTTATCCTCTCTGCCTAGATGCATTGCCTGTCTAATCTTGTCTGTCCAGTCTTGTCTGTCTAACATTGGTTGTTCTGTCTTCTCTATCTAATCTTGTCTGTCTAGTCTTGCCTGTCTAGTCTTGCGTGTCTAGTCTTGCCTATCAAGTCAACCTGTCTACTCTCGTCTATCTACTCTCGTCTGTCTAATCTAGTCTGCCCAACCTCCTATATCTAGTCTCGTATGCCTAATCCGCTCTGTTTAATCTGCCTATTAAGTCAACCTGTCTACTCTCGTCTATCTACTCTCGTCTGTCTAATCTAATCTGCCCTTCCTCCTATATCTAGTCTCGTATGCCTAATCCGCTCTGTTTAATCTGGCCTATCTAGTCTCATATGTCTAGTGTCATCTATGTAGTCTCGTCTGTCTAGTCTCGTCTGTCTAGTCTCGTCTGTCTAGTCTTGTCTGTCTAGTCTCGTCTGTCTAGTCTTATCTACCTAGTCTCGTCTCTAGGCCCGTCTGTCTAGTCTTGTCTGTCTAGTCACGTAAGTTTAGTCTTGTCTGCCTAGTCTCGTCTCTCTAGTCTCGTCTGTCTAGTCTCGTCTGTCTAGTCTCGTCCGTCTTGTCTCGTCTCTCTAGTTCCGTATATCCAGTCTCGTCGGCCTAGTCTCGTCTGTCTAGTCTCGTCTGTCTAGTCTAGCCTGTCTAGTCTCGTCTGTCTAGTCTCGACAATCTAGTCTCGTCTGTGTAGTCTCGTCTGTCTAGTCTCGCCTGTCTAGTCTCGTCTGTCTAGTCTCGTCTGTCCAGTCTCGTCTGTCTAGTCTCGTCTGTCCAGTCTCGTCTGTCTAGTCTCGTCTGTCTAGTCTCGTCTGTCTAGTCTCGTCTGTCTAGTTTCCTATGTGTAGTCTTGTCTGTCTAGTCTCGTCTGTCTAATCTCATCTTTTTAGTCTCGTCTGTCTAGTATCGTCTGTCTAGTTTCGTCTGTCTAGTCTCGTCTGTCGTGTTTCGTCTATTTAGTCTATCTGGTTTTCTATGTTCACTATCGTGAACATGAACGTATGTTCAATATCGTTTATCTACTCTTGACTTTCTAGTTTTCTCTGACTTGTATTGTCTACCTCATCTAGTTTTGTGTATTTTGTCTTCTCTGTCTAGTTTTGCCTGTAGAGTCATGTCTGTATAGTCTTGCCTGTCCAGTTTTGTTTGTATAGAACTGTCTAATAACTAATAAATGTCTAATAACTGTCTAAGGGCTATTTTTCATACACAAATATAATAAGTATAAATAAATATGTTGGAGTCCGTAATTTTACAAGATGAATTTTACAGTTAGTAATGAAGCTTGTGTTAAAATTTTTGTCCCAGATGCTTATTACCGACTCACTTTTTTACCCACTTACTTTTCAAATATATTTGAATCTAGTGTGTAATAGACTATATATATATATATATATATATATATATATATATATATATATATATATATATATATATATATATATATATATATATGTATAAAATGAATGGACATATAAAACGCAGTTTCCTTAATATTTATTTTCGTGGTTTATGAAGCGGATCGATACGCAATCCGATAACAGACAATTGCGTCCGCTGGAATGATCCGTGGTAATTTTGAAACCACCCTGTTTCTACTTAGAGCACAGAATGCACTTGCATCTTCATAACGACATTATCATTGCATCTGCATCCACAAAAACAAAATTATGTTTTTCCTCGCTTACTTCTTAGCAAGCGGAAATTAAGGATGAAAATTTTTATTTTTTTGTTTGTTAATTCGAAACTTGGTCGGATTATCTAAATGGATGGCGGAGGATATTTAGATATTGCGAGACGAGAATGTGAACTGCTTTCGGGGCTAAATAGCTATTTTCTGCTTACGATGGTTTTAGGGAAAATCTTGATGTCACGTTTATCAGAACCATGCATAAACACATTAATTGTAATACTAAGAAATTTACCGGTTTCATTAATGTCTACTTTACAGAACAAACTATCACCAAACAATATAGATTACAAATTTAATTGCTTTTGCAATATGTGAAACTAGAATTTAAGATAAAACAAACGACACCATTATACCACTCACTATTTGAAGCTTAACTACACTCACACTTCAAAATGGAAAACTATATTACATGGTTATTAAAGAAATTGTCCTGAAAAGCCTTTTTATTTTATTTTAATAAGTTTGCAAATTTGTTTTAACCAATTCTTTTATTCTAATAAATTAATCTCATAGATCGACGTTGAAATTACAAGCTTCGCTTGGGACAGAATAGAGCAGACTTGATTACAGGAAAGGAAGTTCTCATACTATTCAAATAGATCCGCAATGAATATTTCTAGATAATAATAGCAATTGCTTTAGAAACAGACAGATAAAGGCTAAATTACAATATAGAATTATAACTATTATTATAATCTAGATTGTTAGTTTCGCATATTCAGTATTATTCAGACTTGTTTGTCTACTTTTGTATATATAATTTTGTCTGTATAGATATGTCTAAATGGTTAAAAATCAATTCATTCTTTCATTAATCAAATCATTTCATTATGATTTTTACGATGTCCCTTGCGAAGTAGTTTTATGGTTTTATCTCTCTCTCTCTTTCACTCTTTATATATATATGTATATATATATATATATATATATATATATATATACATATATATATATATATATATACATATATATATATATATATATATATATATATATATAAATATATATATATATATATATATATATATATATATATATATATATATATATAAATATATTATTATTATTATTATTATCCTCGAAATTGCACCCAAAGTGGATGGCGTAAAGAAACATAAAAAGAAACGTAAAAACCTTACCTAAACCTAACCTAACCTAACCTAAGTTTTCATGGTGTTCAAATCTTTTTCTTCTTCTTGGCCCAGATTTCCCGCATTTGTGAGTGTGCCTGTTTTCTTTCTTCGGTCCAGGAGGTTCCAGTCTTTTTCTTGGTCTCCTTCTTCACTTCCCACTGGTGTATTTGATGTCTGAGAGTCATTCTGTCCTGAGTATTTGTGATGTTTGCTGCTTCTAGGTCTTGTGTTCCTTGTGTCATCCACTTGGTACTGACTTTACGTTTCTATAGGAAGTTCAGCATCTGTTTAGTTAGTCTGGTCTGCGGGAGTCTTGAGATGTGTCCGTAGAATCTAAGTCTGCGTTTTCTGATGTCCTTCTCTATGTTAGACAGATTTACGGTAGTTTCTATTGATTGATTGTAGTCTATATCCTTCATCTGTGAGTTTTGATCCAATAATTTTTCTGATGATTCGCCTTTCTTCTTTCTTCAGGGCTTCCATGTCACCTTTATTCGAGGCTATAGTTTCTGATGCGTATAGTATGGCGGGTTTGATGACTGTATTATAATGTCTGATTTTTGTTTGGATGCCAAGGTTCTTCTTGTTGTAGATGTTTGCAGTCATGCCGTAGCCTTTTCTTACTTTCTCTATCCTTGTCTTTTGAGTTTCTTTCTCAATTCCTGTATGTTGTATGATTTCTCCTAGGTATTTGAATTTTGTAACTCTGTTTATTGTTCCGTATTTCGTCTGTAATTGTTGTGTGTCTTTTTTGTTTGTTGACATGTACTCAGTTTTCTCGAACGATATTTGTAGTCCAACTTTTTCAGCGCACTTTTTAGGGCTTCTTGAGGGCGTTTGATCGCTTGTTCCTCAGTGTCTGCTAGAACTGCAAGGTCATCTGCGAATGCTAGGCATTTAAAGGTGATACCGCTTCTGCCTAGAGTGGTGGCTCTTGTGTTCCATTCTCTAATTACTTTGTCTAAAATGAGGTTGAACAGGAGTGGGGAGAGGCCGTCATCTTGTCTGACTCATGTTTCAATTTTGAAAGGTCTTGAAATTTCTCCCATGAATTTCACTTTGGAGTATGTATCTGTGAGTGTTGCCTTTACTAGGTTCAGTGTTTTTGTGACCAGTCCGAGTTCGTTTAGCGTGTTGAATAGTGATGTCCGGTCTACTGAGTCGTAAGCCTTTTTGAAGTCAACAAATGTGCAGACCGTGGGTTTGTTGCTGAGTGTTCTAATTCTTAGGCAGATTTTGAGATTGAATATTTGTTCTACGCAAGATCTGTGAGGCCTGAAGCCCGCTTGGTTCTCGCCTATTTTGCCTTCAAGTTGTGTCTGAACTCGTTCTTGTAAGCATGCTGAGAAAATTTTGTATGTTACTTGAAATTATATATATATATATATATATATATATATTATATATATATATATATGTATATATATATATATATATATATATATATATATATATATATATATATATATAGGCAAGTAGTCCTTAATAATTTACCATGTTTAAACTGCCTACTGCATGATTCCCGGAAGGGTAGATGAAGGAGAATACGTAAGGCGTAATCTTGCTTTTGGACTCTAAAACATTATTTGTATCTCATTGTACATACCTATTCAGGATCCTTAGCACATTAACCGTTTTAATCAGTTTCTTTGCTAGTATTAATGTCTAAGCCAATAATTTTTTTATTAAGGTAGATTTCCAGGAGCCGTGCGATCCTTTGAACTAATATAGCCCCATTTTAAATTTTAAATTCAGTTGGGAAACAGGCACCTTTAAACACACCTTTTGTTTGAAATATTATTGCGTTGGTTTTGTCTTTATTTACTATCCTCTGGGTAACGCGAACCACCGCAAACAAAGGGCTTCTAATGGCTACTAATAATATATTCATATTATTAGTAATGTCTTCTTCTAGTTTATTTATTATTAAAATAGTTATCGGCATAAAATCTCATAGTATAACGAGGGGCTACTCGCGTGTCGTACAAATCATTGATAAAAGTACGAATAATGGTAGGCCCAAAGTACTTCTTGTGGAACACCCACAATTCTACTTGTGAAATATTTATTAACCTAGGGAGTGATTTAATTATTCCTGAAGTTATTCCCGAGTTATTAATTTAGTTGTGAGTATTCTGATATACAAAAATGGTTTGAACGCGACTTCTATACCATAATTCAATAATTTTTGTTAATTAATATGTCATGGTCCACCAGGTTATATGCTTTGGAGATATCCAAAAGTATACCGACAGGTATATTTTCTGCTTCCAAATCTTCAGTCTTGTTTGCTATTCTAATCTGTATAGTCTTGTCTGCGTAGTATTATCTACAATAATTCAATAATTTGTCAAATAATATGCCATGGTCCACCAGGTCATATGCTTCGGAGATATCCAAGATGATACCGACAGGTATGTTTTTTGCTCGTAAATTTTCATACTTGTTTTTCTAGTCTAATCTGTCTTGTCTTGTCTGCCTAGTATTGTCTATCTAGTCTTGTCTCTCTAGTCTGCCTATTAGTTCTTGTCTGTATATTACATAGCATTATGATCATGTATTTCTACAACTAATAATACGAACCTGTGTAGAACCTGAGTGTAGTTTTACGCCAACAAAGCAAGCATAATTTACGGCTCGACTTTACAGAGCTATAAAGTACAGCAACATCCTTATGTGGACGTGACATGCTCCCGTTTAGTTTAACTTGTTAATCAGAAACGTCGTTATTCAAATAATGGAAGACCCACTCCATCGATGTCTTCCACATTTATGTGGCGCAGTCTTTAGAAATAGAGAGTTAGTTGAAGCAACAATAACATTCTTTATAGAAATACATAACAAGATTCATACATTTTGCGGTTACTGCCCTTGAATAGTGTAAACAATTAAGGATATATACATACATATATATATATATATATATATATATATATATATATATATATATATATATATATATATATATATATATATATATATATATATATATATATATGTCAGTCAGTCTATACAGTCGAACTTCTGTAACTCCAATTTTTCTATAACTCGAATATTTTTTGAAATTCATACGTTTAGATAGCATTTTGCATATAAATTAACTTCCAAACTAGAATTTTCATTATTTAGAATTTTTCCATAACTCGTAGTAAAAATTTGTACAATGGTAAAATGTGACATACTAAATAATCTCTATAACTCCAATTTTTTAAACGCCGCGTATTTACCAAAATTTATGACGCCGGCTATTGCCTACAATAAACCGTATAATTGCCTACCTAATAATATATATAAATATATAAATATATATATATATATATATATATATATATATATATATATATATATATATATATATACATATATTTATATATATATATATATATATATATATATATATATATATATATATACATATATATATAAATCTATATAAACCTCGGGCAGATTACCAAACATTTTATATTTCATATTTTATGTCACTAAAAACTCGAATAAAGCAAAACTAAGAATTTACCAGCGGGTGTGCTTTAGGAAGATTACAATGGGATATTATTCTCCCGAGAATCGGTAATCCAAAAAGAGACGATATAATCGAAGATCACCCACAAGCTGCTATATATTATGGAAAACAATTAAAAATTACTGACTTTTTAAACAGATAATATATTAATTAAAATTATTTTTAATTAATTATAATTATATAACACCATATTAATAATGTATTCATATTTCTTTTTTGTTTATAAATATATACATATGTATATACTTTGAATAAATTGTGTATAGTGTATTTTACTCATTTTATAGTAATGTTATTAAAACCCATAACTCGATTTTTTTCATTTGAGTTATGGAAGTTCGACTGTATATATATATATATATATATATATATATATATATATATTTATATATATATATATATATATATATATATATATATATATATATATATATATACAGTCGATCATCCAAAACTCAAACATCTGTAACTCCAATTTTTCTATAACTCAAACTTTTTTAGAAATTCATACGTTTAGAATATTATTTACATATAAATTAACTTTCATTACTCGACTTTTCCTTATCTCGAACTTGTGTTTAGCTCGTAGCAAAAATTTGTACATTGGTAAAATTTTACATAGAAAATAATCTCTATAACTCCATTTTTTTAAACAATGCGTACTTTCCAAAATGTATGGTGCCGGAAATTGCTTATCCTAAACCGTATCGTGTTTCTTATAGCGAAGGTGCTACGTATTAATGAAATATTAGAGTTTAAACTCATTCTTTCTTCTTACCTCTGCAGTTACAATTGCAAATATGAGTGGCCAGAGAAGAAAACTTAACACAATGTCGTTATCTGACAATGTGAGCTTGATAAATGAAGTATTAAAAATAAAAAAATGATTGCTGAAAACTTTCTCGATTCCTCGATTCCTCCAAGTATACTTTCTTCAATTATAAGAAACCCCGAAGAAATTTTGAATTGAAGCCAAAAATGGTGTTATGTGATCTAATGATCGCAAGCGTTTGAAAAAGTGTACCTACGAAGACAAACACAAAGTTACTTTGGAAGATGGTTTAAAATAGTTTAAAATTGCGCGGGACAAAAATGTGCATATGCCTGGACCACTTATTAGAGAAAAGGCTCCTTATTTTGCTGAGAGTCTAGGATACACGGATTCTGTCTGAAGACGAAATCGTGGGACATCGATATTCAGCAAGCAACGATAAAATATTGTTTCAGAAAGGCTGGCTTTAAAAAACAAGGCGAAACAAACTGGAGTGAAGAAGATGATATACTCCTTTGCCAGAATTGAAGTTCGCGTATGACACATATGATCAGCATAACGTGGATAATACAGTGTCTCTTAATGATAATTGATCTGTAGATGAAAATATGGATAACAAGATTATAAAACGCAACATGTATATATATATATATATATATATATATATATATATATATATATATATATATATATGTATATATATATATATATATATATATATATATATATATATATATATATATATATATATATATATATATATATATATATGTTTGTAAAACATTCCTTTTAACACGCGAAATTTATGTATTATGTTTTATTTATTGAAGAAAAAAACTAAAAATAAAATATAAATAAATGTCGTTTCTCCTTTGAAGTATTTCGCAATGAAAGGAGAATTCGTGTCTCTTACACAGGAAACTCTTTTAACCCTGCAACTTTATTTCCCCAGAATGTGCAATGTTATGTCTTTATAAGCAACGATACATCTGCAGACTATAATTTATATAAATTATAAAGTATGCTCCAAGGAGCTGACATTAAATTTTGCACTGTTACTTTAAGAATAATTTCTGCGTGTATTTTCGAGCACTCGGGGGGTAAAACGCATTAAAGCCGAAAATTCCATACTGTTAATCTTCATAAAACACACAAAACTACACACGCAGTTAAAATTAATCTTTTCCTTCTTGAACGAAAAATGATATTTAAATTTTATTTTCCCCAAAACACTCTGTTTTAAAATTACTAAAAAAATTGGTTTTGAAGGTGAGCATACTAAATCTGTTATAGGTGCCTTTCTGAAAACAGTTATAATTATTCTGCTGTTAATCTAGCCCAGGTGTTATTCGCTGCCTTAGTAATGAGCGTTATACATTGAGGGCGGTGTAGATATATTCTTGCCGTAAACAGAGTCGAGGGTAAAATAGAAAACATAATGTAAGTAATATCAAGTAAACAGAAATTATTAAAGCAGCGCGCGCTAATAAAACTTAACGATACATTTTTTATGTACGAACACATATTAAGAAATTTTAAATGCGATGATAAAAAATATCATTGCGGTTGTTAAATGAAGTACTACGAGTAGTTAAAGTGTATGTGGGAAAGGATTTATGGTATTATTAAAATTATTACGCTTCCTTTACCTCCTTCAAAGTTCCACCTTAGACAATTCTATTTAATATCATTTACAAATTATTTTATCTTGCACACTAGATTAAACAACATTTTAGAATGAAATGTAGAAAATTTAAGAAACTTATACTACTAAATAAATTAGGAAAATAGTCGTGATGAAACAATTTAAGTTTGTTAAATGTAATTAATTCTTGTAAATAAAGATCGTTTCGTTTGTAGATAAAGGCTCAATAGAAAGAAAGTTTAATTTATGTTTTTGTAAGCTTATTCGAGATCGCGTTCGTTTTCATCATTAAATGTTTCTGTAAACTAAAATTCGGCTAATTTATGTAAGACTTTCAATCTTATATTACAGAAAGTGAGTATTTTTACTTGGAGAGAAGAAGAAAGAAAATTCCGAATAAAAATAAAAACACACTTTTGGTATTTTACATGAAATCTCCCTTTTTGTGTTTTTCTATCAACACTCCTCCACGCATTAATAGATTTGCCGAGCACAAAAGTGCGTAATAATTACACTTTCTGTCAGTTGACGAGTTTTAATTTTTTTCTTTCATTTGCATATTTTTACATATTTCCTCCATCGTTCCGTGTTTCCGCGAAAGAATTGTAGCCAGCGTCGATATCGCTTGCAAACACACAACGTTGAATATATTTAAAATTGTGTGAACAATAGGAACAACTATTTTTGTGTTTTGGTTGGAAGGATAAAAAAACTAGCTGTATGAGTATTGAATGTTCCATGGGAGGACTGAGCGTCGAGAATAATAGTAATACTATTTTAATACCGTCCGAATGGACAATTAGGGCCGGCGGATTAAACGGCGCCGTCATAATTTTCAAACATGCCGTTAGATTGTAACGCGAGTTTAATATGTTTAATGTATGTGCGGCGGTGAAATGTGCATAATAAAAAACATGTTTATCTTTATCGGTGCATAATTATATTTCTAATTTCCCGTATTTTGCTCCAATTTTCAGTTTTTACTATGAATGGTTCATTTAACTTTTTTTGTTCTTTCATTTAACTATTCATTTAACTTTTTTATGTGAATAACAGCGCCATTCAAATACTGCGGCGAAGTGGTGTATTGTATTTTGCACACATTTTTTATTTCATAGACCCAGAAACCTAGGTGTTATGTAATTGGCGTTAATTAATAGCAAATTTGTCTTATGGTACAAATTTGGCCGACCTTCGCTCCCTGGATTGAACCCTGGACCTCCAGATTTGTTAGTTAATGTTCCAACTCTGTAGACTACGAGGCCGACTCAGGAAGTTTTAATTTAATTATTTTTTTCCACAACTGAAAATTATTTAGGCAACTTTTAGGGTTTTCGGAAGAAAGTTTACGCTTTTCACTATCCGCTCAAAATCTAACTCTAATATAAAATGTTGCTATTTTGGCTGCTCGTTTTGTTGCCATTTACTTTTATACTTTTTATATTTTTTATTATTATTGCATAAATATAGGATTTTCCGATAATCGCTGGCTATCTTTAAAAAAAAACAAAATGTGTGTGAGATTTCATCCATTTTTTTATTTATTTGAAAGGCCTATCGATGTTATGTATGGAATATAACATCCTGAAAATGTCCACCGCGGCTTCGCTGGGTGGCGCGCATCCGAAATGTTCAATTTTCCATAACTCTGGCGCATAAATCAGGCTGAATTTGACCGATGGCATGAGTTATGTTGGCTTTAAAGCCCGCTGTGGTTTGTGGTTTATTCGCATTGACATGCGACTTAGGAAAACCACACAAGAAAAAATGTGGACAGTTCACATCACCTCCAAGTGAAATGATTATGCCCACAAATCGCTGCCAGAGAATATGGCAAGAGCTGTGTGGCACGTAGCGCCGTCCCTTTGAAACCACATGTCGTTGGTATTCCATATTATCTAATTCAGGCCAATTGATTTTGGTAATCATCGACCTATAGCGCTCGCCGTTGACGGTGATAGCCTGGCCAACAACGTTCTCAAAGAAATATTTACCGATGACGCCGCCAGCCCAAAATCCACACCAAACAGTGACTTTTTCGGGATGCATTGGCCACTCTTAGATTTCATATGAATTGGTATCGTCCCAAATTCGATCATTTTTTTTATTGACGTACCAATTTATACAGAAATGGGCCTCATCGCTGAAGATTAATTTTTTATGGAAAAATATTGGTGAGTTTCCAACTGCTCCAAGGCCCATTCAGCGAACACACGTCGTTGTCTCTGGTCGGCGATATTTTCGGCAGATCTTGCATTGCGTCGTCGTACTGGTGTTGGTTTATTGTTTACTGAACCAGTGGACTCTTGAAAATTTATACACCACACTGCGAATAGTCTTCTCGGTAAGAGAACGTTGCCCAAACAGAACACCCATTTGGATAAAATAATTTATAAATCATGATAAATCATTTGCGTACTGTTGAAAGCTATATTCGTGCATGATGATTGAAACAGACCGAATAAATGACAGCCAATTCGATATATATATATATATATATATATATATATATATATATATATATATATATATATATATATATATATATATATATATATATATATATATATACTTTTTCCACTAGAATAAATCCTATCAGTTTTATATGAATGTAGTAAAGTTGTATGAGCTACAAATCGAGACCAAATTAAAATTCCAAAGTTAAGTTGTGAACTCCCCAACGCATATAAATAAAACCACCCCGACTTTATTTATAGAATGCACCCTTTGCCGACGATCCATTCACCCGAGCAAATTATATGTATATGTTGACTCCAACTACACAAACGGCCCATTTAAACGGTTAAAAATAATAATAAACTATCCGACTCCCACACAAGTTTCACAACACGACATTAATTTGGACTCGGAATGCGCCGAAGGGTGAAGTTATACATATTCATAATAGCCAAGAAATTTCAATATCTCACGAGAATAGTATTCGAAAAATTCTATTTACTTGACACGTATGAATATTCCATACGAGGAATAATATTGACACACTACAATGAACTTCAGGAGATTTTCCTTTATATCCAGCTTTGTCAATCTAGTCTTGCTTACCTAGTTTTGGTGCCTATTTCTGTTTGTCTAGTCTTGTCTGTCTAACCTTGCCTGTTTAGTTTTGAATGGCCTGTCTTGTGTGTCTTCAATGTCTAGTCTTCTCTGTGCAGTCTAAGTAATATTGTTTGTCGCGTATTGTGTGTATAATATTGTCTGCTAGTTATTGTCTGTTGGATTTTGTTTGTTTAATTTTGTCTATTTGTATAGTCCAGGAAAGTCTCTCTTATTCTTCAGATTAACTTTTTTTTTTAATTTAAAAATGGTATGTATTTTCTATGCCCTACACCTTCGCCATATTGGCATGCAGGTATAACATTGAAATATTGCGATTTATGGAGAAAAATCTTTAGTTTTGATTTGTTTTCTTTTATGCTATTGTTAACGCGCTCGCTTTCGTTGGCAGGATGTAAATTTTCTTACATGAACCGAAAGAAACATCAAAAGAATACTTAGATGTAGGTACTGCTCTTCCACATACTTACGATAGGTGAATAAAATGTGAATTTTCAACAGAATATGGGATAAATACATTGTGATAGTCGAAAAATAGAATAAGCTAGAAACTTATTAGGTAAAGTAAATTCGGGTGAATTACAAGAGAATTAAAAAAACTGTAGCCTGAAACTTCCACCATATTATAATAATTCTATTTCAATTGCAAAAAAAATTAAACAACCTACCATCAATCATTCCTATCATACGAGGGTTTTTGGTTGGTATATTTTATCCAAACAATGAATTTCCAATCAAATTTTAGCAAGAAAAACTGAAGCAAATAAAAATATTATAGCAAAAACCTTTTTTCAATTTGAAATAACTCGATTAAATGACCTATCCTAAAAAACGACTGACCACTGAATTCAATGCACCCGAATTTACTTTACCTGATAAGTTGCGAGCTTGTTCCAAAAAAAGTTGTCAAGTTGGTGTACAGTGATTTTTTCAAATATATATGTTTACTGTAAATAACTGAAATCTTTAAAATTTGGAAAAAATTCTAAACAAAATATAGAAATCAATCCATTTTAAAATTGTTTCGAATTTGCAGAAATTGATGGATTACTTGCTATTTATGAATTAAAGTTTATTTTTAATTACCTACATTATTTGGGCAAAAATGTCGAATGAAATTAAAAAATATTTTAAACGTTTTAAAATTTGCACATACCTACTAACAATTGATTGCAATTTTAAAAATCTGAAATGTTTCCAATAATGCATTAAAAATAAATCAAATGAGGAAAAATCTGCAATGCAATTTTTCATCAATAAAATATGCCGTATATATTTAATTGAATATTTTAGTAAAAAATCCCAAATACCAAATCGCGAATTAAACCCCACGTAAATTTTGCGAATAAAATTTTCACCTGCAGCTTATCGCAAGGCGGTGCAAAAAATAATTCTTGATAAAACGTTGCAGGAATTTCTAATTTTATTGGATTCCCAATCAGCAAAATATTTGACAATTAAATTTAATTGAAAACTATGAATACGATATGTTTTTCTTTTCTCTCATATCTGTCAAATGTCGCGAAATATGAAGCGTGTCTGTTTAAAATTATAATCGATACATTCACTAATCACGTGCTATGCTATAGATTTTTTAATATATTTTATCAATTTTGAATTTATAATGAAGTCATTAAAGCACTCAAATGGGTTCTTTTATGGATCGCGGAGTGCGATTTAATTTTCTCAATATGTATCGGCGATTTTTTTATTTAGAAATGGCATAAAATGGTGCAAAATAGATAAAATAGTATAAAAAACTCGCTCATAAGGCGTTTTTCGCACTTGTCCATTAGAATCTAAACATGGACGCGTGCTGAAAAACTTATTGAACTCGTTCTTTAATATGCGTTCTTTAATAATATAACCATTTATACTTACAATTAAAAATATTTGCAATTTAACATTCTGTTTAATACTTTTCACATAAAGTTAAATAATATTGAGCCCGTTCGACTAAACCAGGTAAACCAGACTCGTTTTGCCTCCGATCTCTACTCGCAATGTGCGTCTAGGAGAGGAATTTTGCCGAACCTAGAGCTATCTGAACATAGACTCGGGTTTTTTAAGGTGAACCGACATATTGTTAGTATGCAGTATACCAGGCCTGCATTTTGTTTTTGAGCCGAACAAAGAAGCTAAAGTTACATTTACGGTACCTGAGGTTCCTATTTTTCTTACTAGTTAACACTCTAGACTAGAAATACAAGATTAGACAAACCAGACTAAATAGGCGGAAATACACGGAGGTGAGATTAAGTGAAAAAAGATGCAATATCACGATTTTCTTTATTTAGTTAGTTTACAGAATCAGGAGAATCAATGAGTTAAGTTATTATAGTAGTATATATGCAGTTAACTATGAATAAGATTTATAACAATGTCGTTTTTATATTAAATAGAAAGTATGTAGGTGAAAGTATGTCGAGTCCCGGTTAAGAGCTATATAAATTAGAGTGTATTAATATTTGATTTGTGTAGCGTAATTTTTAGGTTCTGTTAGGGTATTCTAATATATTATTTGCTAAGTAACCGTAGAAGAAGAGAATAAGAAAGTTATTCTATAAATAATCTATAGGAAAAATCCGTTTAGTCAGGTAATATATACGTAAGAGCGTGGAAGTCCGGACGGACTTATTTAATAATGCAATTATGGAGCAGTTGGATAGACGCGGGATGTATTCCCCAGTCAAACATCTATTCCCTGCACAATTCCAACAAACTTCTATATAATTAGATGAACGTGAAATATGTTTCTCACTGGTGGACGAGGGAAGTTTTGGGGGTGGCCGAATGCATGCCTTAAACCGACTGTAGATTTAACACTTTTTGACGGCGGGCGCGAATTTAATTCCAATTCGAGAATGCACACTAATTTAAGTAATTCAGGGTGCCGGCTGTGTTTCGAATCCGAAAACGTTCCTAACTCAATTTTATTTTGAGCGAATATCTTTTGCACAGTTCGGCGGTGCGGACTTAAATTCTACATGGAAATGTTTCTCAATTTCTTTCTTTATGTAATTCAATCTTTTATAGACGATAGCGAATATGACATTCCATATAAATTAGGAAAAAACAACAAATAGCAGAATTTTCTATAGAGTGGAAAAACAGTATTTTTCATAGATTGGAAATTGTTTTTGTGGTTCTCAAAATACGTTAGTAAAAAAAAAGTTAGTCAAATTTTCGGGCATTTTAATAACACTGCTTTCATTGAAACCACTGTCGGTTCTCGAAAAATTTTAACATAAAACGAATACAGTGTTTGGTAAAAAATATAGATATTGAAAATTCTCCGTTGTATGATTAGCATACATAGAAAAAAGCAGAAATAAAATTTCATTGTCCACCATAAAAATAACGAAAAAGCGACTTTTTTATTAATCGACACGACGTCATATATATTACACCAAGAAGTGTAAAAAATACATAAAAGTCGCACTTAATACTCAGTAAAACTCATTTACACTCCTCCTCCAACCCGAAAAAAAATATTTCCAAATAAAACAAATCTCTCCCACTCATTGCCATTATTGCAAGCTTCGGACGATTTTCTTGTTTACATTTGCAAGTGCACATGGAAACAACTTTGTAAACACAATCTCTATAATGAACACAAGTTTTTTACGTACTGCCTTAATATATCTTTTCAAACTCTTAAATAATGTGATCTAATCATCTTAAACTTTTACCACCTAGTATTTTCAGTCTAATCGTGTCTATTGTTTCCCAAACTTGTCTGTTTAGGATTATTTATCTAATATTGTAAAGTAATATTGTCTACTGAGAAACTCTAATCATTGTCTAATTAGTATTGTCTATCTGTCTATTTTTATTCGTATAGTCTTATTTGTCGACACTTTTCTGTTTATCCTTGTTTACCTAGTTGTTTGTCTAATCTAATCTCTCTGATAATACTTTTTAAGTCTTGTCTATCTAATATTAGCTATCTATTCCTATTTGTCTAGTTTTGTTTGTTTAGTCTGTCTAGTTTTATCTGACTAGACTTCGTTGTCTAGAATGATCTATCTAGTCTTATCTGCCTAGTCTTGTCTGTGTAATTTTGTTTATCTATTTATATTCTTATACCAATTTGATAAACAAACCTATTTTAGACGCAGGTTTTAGGTATCTTACATAAACTAACTAAATGTGATTATAATTCGCTGCGTGATTATAATCCGCTCCGTTATAATTCGTAATTTAGAGAAACTTCTTCATTACAACTTCGTTACAAAAGTTGATATCATTATAGGCGTCATAACAAAGCTAAATAAAAAATAAAAAATAAACGTTTATTAGTGAAACAATATCACCTCATGGATAATTTAATAGGTGTGTATGGGATCTTGATTATACAAAGGTAAAATTCAAGCAACTATTGTTTTCATTAAGGCTTATTGCATGCATTAACAAAATGAACCTTTAATACCGTTATTTGTGGCAAAGATTAAGTTAGAAACCACCTTCATAATCCCCTTGTTGCTCAGATCATCCAATATTTCGATATAATTTTGACAAATTATCCAAAAAGAATTATACGACTTCATTTCCAAAAACCTTCAGTTGTACTAACAGGCTTTTAAAGTCGCTTTTTAATTATATATTTATATTTCTAACTTAATAAACAATATCTTACCAAAATAATACTGATATGTAACATTTTGTTTGTTTTTGCAAGTGTGGCATGCGTTGATTGATTGATACAGGAGGGCTGTGTTTGCCAATAGCTTTGTACCTACAACAATGATGGACGTAGGAAAAAAAGGTTGGATGATAAATAACGGGAGGACAGACACAAAGACGGAAAGGAATTGATTGGAATTGTGAGGACTAGTAGCCATTTGAAGTCATCAACAAACAAAGGAAACATATATCTCGTGCGCAAGTGAATCAGCTAGAAAAATTTACATTCATCTTTAATTCAAACATCAAGAAAATGCTGTGTTAACATAGAAATGTTTGAAACTTTTTTGTGAATTAAAATAATAAAACGCAGTTAGGGATTGAATTGTTAAAAAAGAGGATCCAATAACAGGAGAAAACTCCAAATTTAACTGAATTGTTAGGAAAATTTGCAGTAAACTGAAGTATTTGTTTGCTGCAATAATTGCGTTTTTTATATTAATTCATTTTCGAGTAGCCAATATTGTGGTGTAAACTTGTGCCGTAAAGTAATTGTTTGTTTCTAAACAGTTTGTATGTTAAAAATCAATAACAAAGTTTTATTACAAATTTTATATTTCAATTGTTAATGATAGAGTAAGCATTAAAATTCCATCTTAAATCTAATATAATAGCAAAATATAATTTAAACTGGTGACTTGGTAAGTGAATTTACTAGTGAAATTTTTCTGTAAATCGTATTAACTGTTTTCTTTTATTTCACTCCAATATCATCAAGTATACCAAGGCAAGAAAACTTGTTTATAAAGATTTAATGAACAGCATGTGCTCCGTTTCAATTTATTTTTCCATTTTAGTCTCCATTGTGCTACCAACAATCAATTCATGCCGTCAGTAATCTTATTTCTTAACAACAACAACCAAATGACAATGTTAATAACGTATTTTTTTTAACCTGCAATTTTAATCAAAATATTATGAGCTATTAGGTAGATATACCTATATATAGTAATAAGAAATCCCAACAAAAAAGAGTGGACAGACAAGACTGGACAGAAAAGACTAGACGGACAAGACTAGACGGACTAGACTAGTCGGATAAAACCGGGCGGGCAAGACTAGATGAACAAGACTAGACGGGCAAGGCTAGACTGGCAAGACTTTCAACAAATTTAAGGAAATAATTGTTGTGGGAGACTTATATATTATATACCCTTTCAAGACACTTCAAAAGTAAATAATTAATCTGCTTAGATAACGTAATGAAATAAAATTGCCAGAAAACAGAGTAAAACAGAGATAACGGCGACGTGCCAAAGTTTCATTGATAACAACTTTACATGTATTAACTTTATGCCTGATATCACAAAACAAAGAAATAATTAAATTAAATATAAACAAGAAATAAGGATAACCATGAGTAGCCAGCAGGATACGCTTCCGACAAGCTCTGATGGAAGAATGGTGGGAAACCAATTGTGAAAGTTTCATGCAAACCCCATTTTAAGGAGGGTGTTTCATAAATTCTAGGATCTGTTTTAGAACCCAAAATAAGAAAAATAGTCCCAATAATGGTATGTCAGCTTCCTAATTGGGGTACAGCCCTTAAAAGAGGGTGGTCTCACACAACATTTTTGCTAATATCTCAGACGCAACTAATGATAATTCATTCAAATTTTGTGTGTACTCGTTACTGGCGACGAACTACCGTATGTGCTTATTTTCGCCGTGACAGTCAACTTGTGGCGGTACATACGGGGAACAGCCCGCTATTTTGTTACCACCACTTTCTTCTATCTGCACATTTAGCAATTGTTTGACTAGATGAAATTGTTTGCAATCAAAAACTACACTGAAAACGTACTTCTGTTTCTGTCGCTGAGGATAAAAGTTTT
The DNA here is from genome assembly GCA_944588485.1 of Phosphuga atrata. Taxonomy (NCBI): domain Eukaryota; kingdom Metazoa; phylum Arthropoda; class Insecta; order Coleoptera; family Silphidae; genus Phosphuga; species Phosphuga atrata. The sequence goes on from OX155892.1 coordinate 52,878,071, forward strand.
CGAGGAAAAAATTAAATTTTATTTCAGTTTTGAATTAGCAAATAAACATAATATTGATAATAGTTGTTCCAATCAGCACGTCGCAGTAAGAATCTTCGAACACATTCAAAGATTCCTGCGGTAGCATGAATGGTTGCACATTTTTCACACGACACAGTTCTCTGAGATCCGCCACTTCCGTTTCATAGACTAAGTTTTTTAAATGATCCCAAAAAGGAGTCCAAACGTTTCATGTCCGGTGACCTTGCTGGCCGAGCAACTGGACTGCCTCGACCTATCCACCTTAACACTTATGTCAATACGCAGTCACTACTACGTTGTTCAATACCCGGGTACCCGTGTACCCGGGTAGGTTTTTCATTCAATAAAATAATTTTAATACCCGGAGACTTTCACATTACAACTCGGGATTACCCATAGAGTATTACAATACCCGAAAAACCCTATTTCTATAAATAAAACCGCCGGGTGGGCAAAGTATGGGATCAAAATATGGTGGATAAGCGACGCCAAAAATTCATATCCATTGGAAGGTCAAATTTACACTGGTTAAATAACAACTGGTCGTGAAATAAATCAAGGCGAAAGAGTGAAAGAGATTAAAAGATTTAGCTGCAAAATATAAAGGATGAAATATTAGAATGGATATTTTTTTTACTACTTTACCTTTAGCAAAGCATTTATTGTATGGAACCTAACAATTGTAGAAACATTGAAAAAAAAAATAAAAAATACATTCTAGTAGACATGCTAAGATCTAAAGATCGGGAAGAATTCTTTTCTCTCTTAGGGTTTCATGAAATACATCTATCTACGATGCAATCAGATTTGAAGCAAAGACAAAAAAAGAAACCAGAAATTGTTCAGTATTATAATAAACCAAAAATTGGTGTGGATATAATGGATAAGATGTTGGGCCGTTACACAATCCACAGACGGACTTTTTTAAATATTTTTAATATCGCCAGTCTTGCCAGCTATATCATTTATCATCTAAATAACGTATTTTTACGAAAATTAAGTGAAGAATTATATATGACAGCTATTCAAGAACGATCTCAAAATATGCAAATTATGAGAAATTTCACCACTAGGATTGCCATAGAAAGCATATATGGAAAACCAATAGATCCTACAAGCAGAGCAACAACATCAAGTGAGCCAGGCGGGTCTACTGAACAGACAGTTTCCACTGGACAAAAATTGTTGTAGAATCATGTCATATTTGTTACCAGGATGTCTATTCCTGTCCTTCGATGAATATTCAAAAGCAATTGTAAAATGTGACGCATGTTGCCAATAATAAATTGAATATAAAAATATGTTTTCTAATAAAATTAATTAAAAGTTAAATTAATCCGTTTATTTATATATTAAGTAATATTTTTTATCCCTAGAAATAAGTTTAATTATATATTTATATATGGGTATCCGGGTACCCCGGGTTTTGAACAACGGGGTATTTGACTTTAAGTCCAAAAATTTATAAATTTTTTGGCACATTTTATTATTTATGTATATGAATCGATTCCAATAGACTCAAATAACAAGGATCTGAAAGGATTTGATGATTTTTCGTTAAATAAAAAAGATATGTAAGTAAGAACATGCAAAAGGGTACCCGGGTACCCGGGTATTGACATAAGTTAAGACAGACGTTATGTAGGTTTTGCACCATGTGCACTATCGTGAATGAACCACATTTGGCGTCTAGTCAAAAGAGGCAAATTCATGTAGCAACCATGGGAAAATTTCTGTTAATAAATGTCGATAAACCTCTCCGGTCAACTGCCCTTGTAGAATATGAGGACCGCTTAATACATCGCCAACAATACCACATCAGACATTAATGGATAATCGTTGCTGATGAGTCCTCACCATAACCGTATGAGGAAATTCGTCCGCCCATCAGTGCATGTTATAGGAATACATAATTCCATCTTGTGCAAAGATTGTTTCATCTGTGAAGAGCACCCGACTAGTAAACAAAGGATCTTAGGCAGAACGAAGCAGCAACCCTCGACTAAATTTATCGATTAGGATAATCTGCAGGAGCCAATGACTGCACTTTTTGATTGCGATACGGATGCAGCTACTGTTTGTCGATAACCCGCCAAGCTTCCCTATGGGGGTATACTTCTATAGTATAGGGTACTACTATATTGTAGTAGCAACTTTTCGAATTCTTTACGCTGGAGTTGCTTCAACAATCTCCAGTATCTGCTCTTCAAAATCAGAATTTTGGGATATTTATTCCCCAAATACAATTGATTTCAATCGACAGTGTTTCCTCAAAAGATTTTCTATCGAGTATTCGTCTATCAGGGTACCTTTCTTGGTCAAGCCGGCTTGCTGTACTTGAGTTTCCAGCTGCCAGACCATATATTAGATGCATGGCTGTGTACTCGGCATTAGCAAAAAAAGCTAACAATTGCAAAATTACAGACAAAAATTGACACTAAGAGTTTTCTACGACGGATTGACACAAAATTTTAAAGCTGCACTAAATCTTTGTTTTTGTCGCAAGTTCTCTACACCCTCTATCTTCGAAACAAAGGGTTTTTCATATATATATATATATATATATATATATATATATATATATATATATATATATATATATATATATATATATATATATATATATATATATGTATATACACTTAGATGCAACAAAATCGGGTCATTGCATCATTTTTTAATTTTGAAGTTGTTTCAGTACTTCGAATAAACTTTCAGTGTTTTACAATCAAAGAGGCCATCAGGATGTAGAAAAAAAAAACAACATATGGTACTTATCAGTTTACTTAATGAACATTAATAAGCGAGAATAAAATTTAAAGGTATTTCTTAGCGTTCTTAACTACCAATTGCTCATTCGACATCAGGCACAGAGGATCAAGGTGGTTTCTGGGTTTACTCATTCGTTTACGTTTACTTGTCATTCTCAGAGCAGATTGGTTTGTTGATTGTGGGTTTAAGTGCTGCAGATGGTGCAAGCACCGTTGCTCTTGTGTCAGATTGAAGAAGTACGTGTCCAGATTTCTTCATGTCAGTCGTTCTACCGTCCAAAGAGCTCTTTAGCGGTTTAGGGAGACCGGCAGAAATACTCGGAGGCTGGGATCTGACAGCAAACGAAAAACGACTGCTACAGATGAACGCTTTATCGTTGGTGCTACTCTACGGAATTGTCATGTGACTTCAGTGGAGACCAGAAACCATCTCCTTGAAGTTGGTGATACAGCTGTGTCTGTGTGCACAGTTCGCCGAAGGTTGCAAGAATCTGGCTTAAAATCCTGTAGACCAGCAACTGGACCAAAATAACTCCCACGTCATCGAGTAGCCAGACTCCAATTTTCTCGCGAACATTTAAATTCGACATTGGCACAATGTAGGTCTATACTGTTTACTGACGAGTCTAGATTCTGCCTACATTCGCCAGTTGGAAGAGAACAAGTATGGAGACGACCGGGAGAATGATTTGCAGAGTCCGACTTAGCCATGTTGGACATTCCCTGATGGTAGGCGCAGGAATATCAATGGACGCCTGCACCGAATTGTTGTGATTGATGCATGATCGCTGACTGCACAGCAGTATATTGAGAAGGTTTTGGAAAATAGTCCCATTTGCTCCATTTATCGGCGATAGCTTCGATATGATGCAGGATAACGCCAGACCGCATTCTGCGAGGTGTGCTTCACAGAATACTTGAATGCAGTTGGAATAAGAAAATTCAACTGGCCTGCATGTAACCCAGATGTAAATCCTATTTTTTTTTTCGGGAGGAGGAGTAAAATACATATACGTACAGCCCCCAGTGCTCTAAATTGCTCTGAGGAGTGTGGGACTACTAGCCTTCGTGGCTAGACTACCCACTAAAAAACCCACTCCTCAATTCTACTCATGCATCCCGGAGACCATCAAGTATTACTTGGGGTGTAGGATTGTCAGTATATTCTGTTTATTTATTTCTATTATTCCTTTCTTCTTAGGCTTTGCTTTCCATAATCTCTCTTATGGTATCCTTGATATCCTTCCAATTGTCAGATGTTTCTAGCATTAGGTTGATGATGTTCTCCGGCGTTAGAGTTCTTCCGATTTTTGACGTAAGGTACCTTCTGTTTTTTTCCCATCTGTGGCACCTGAAAATCGTGTGCTCCGCATCATCCTCCTCGTCGCAGAAGCGGCAGTTCGGTTTATCGGCGAATCGATTATTTTAGATCTGTTTAAATATTTTTGGAAGTCCCCGTGTCCTGATATGGTTTGTGTTGTGTAGTGTGTGATTTCTCCGTGCTTTCGCTCCGCCCATTTTTTTATCACCGGTATGAGTCGTTTTGTCCATATGGCTGTTTGCGGCTGGCTATCCCATCTTTCCTGCCATTTATTTATTATTTTCTCTCTTTATTGTCCTCTGTTTTCAGATCCTGCGTCGTATGTGTTGGTTCTTTCTTCAATTCGGAGGTCTATAGGTGGTGTTCCCGTTATGACTTGTAGCGCTTCGGTAGAGGCTGTCCTATATGCCTGTGCTATTTTGATTAGTAGTTTGCGTTGGACTCTTGTTATTATGTTTGTATATTTTTTAAATTTGAGCGCCTTTTGCCAGATCGGTGCTCCGTATAGTAGTGTGGAATACACAATTGACGTCAGTACTTTCCTTTTCTCCTCCTTTGGTCCTCTTATGTTGGGCAGGATCATGTTTAGTATTTTGACCGTACCTTCCGTTTTCTTGACAGTTTCTATTAGTTTCTTATAGTTTCTTGACAGTTTCTATAATATGTCTTTTCATTCCAAGGTCAGTGTCGAAATAACTCCAAGATATTTTGTCGCAGGAATCGTCTCTATCTCATTATTTCCCACTGTTATCGTCATGTGCCGCACTTTCCCATGTAGAAAGATGTAAATCCTGTAGAACATGTTTGGGACATGCTGGGCAGGCGTGTTAGAGGATGTGCAGTTGCTACAACCACAATAGACGAGCTCCGTGTGGCACTTCAGGAAGAATTTCAGAATATTCCACAAAATGATATTCGAGAGCTCATTATGGCCGCCATATGCAGGCAATAGTTAGGGTTCGAGGAGGCAATACGAAGTATTGTAATCTTATTGAAATAAAATTTTCATTATTAATCTCTGTTAAGTTTATTTTGTAGAAATCCATTTTCTTTCGTGTATACGTATATTATCGTTTTCGCTTAATAATGATCATTAAATAGACTGATAAGTAGTACCTTATGTTGTTTTTTTCTAAATCCTGATGGTCTTTTTCATTGCAAAACAGTAAAACCTTTATTCGAAGTACTAAAAGTATATATATATACATATATATATATATATATATATATATATATATATATATATATATATATATATATATATAATATATATATATATATATATATATATATATATATATTGTTGTATTTGAGGAGGAGGAGAATCCGGTTCTTTTCAGAGCCAACCCTCAGCATCAACGCGGAATCCCCGAGAAAACAATACAACATTTATATATATATATATATATATATACATATATATATATATATATATATATATATATATATAAATTAAGTAGTTAAAGGCAATCTTGAAAGGCATTCCCACACATTGTTAGAATAAGAACTCGTGATCTTTCAGCTTACTAAGCACAGATACACAATATACAGAGTGTTTCACTTAAAGAGTGTTTAATAATTATACAGGGTGAACGGTAGGTAACTAATATATATATATATATATATATATATATATATATATATATATATATATATATATATATATATATATATATATATATATATATATATATATATATATATATATATATAATTTAGATCTTAAATAGAGCGATCTTCCCATCTGCCCAAAAAAAAAGTGTTCGACCAGTGTGTTCTGCCGGTACTCAAGTATGGAGTGGAGACCTTAACCATAACATCATCGAGGAAGCACAACGAAAAATGGAGAGATCAATGCTATATATATATATATATATATATATATATATATATATATATATGTATATATATATATATATATATATATATATATATATATATATATATATATATATATATATACAGGGTCCGCCAATATGCGCGCTCGATCTTTAAAATAAAATAAAGCAAGTTGTGTGAGAGGTATAAATGAAATTTATTTTTTGTTTGAAAGAGTATTCGAAGGCATTATGTATGGAAAATAATATCGTTCAAATGGCCACCTCGGCTTTGCTTGGTGGCGCGCATACGAGAAGTCCAATTTCCAATGACTCTGGCGCACAAATTGGGGTGTATTTCATCGATGGCGTGGCGTATGTTGACTTTGAGGTCATCAGTGTTTTGTGGTTGGTTTGCGTAGACCTGTGATTTAAGAAAACCCCACAAGAAATAGTCTAGTGGGGTTAAATCGCACGATCTCGGTGGCCAGTTGATGTCGCCTCCGCGCGAGATAACCATTCCTCCGAAGCGCTCGTGCAGAAGATCCATTGTGGCGCGCGCTGTGTGGCTCGTAGCGCCGTCCTGCTGAAACCACACATCCTCGACATCCATATTGTCGATTTTATGCCAGAAAAAGTTCGTTATCATGGATCTGTATCGTTCGCCGTTTACCGTGATGGCCACACCATCGTCGTTCTCGAAGAAATACGGCCCGATGATGCCTCCGGCCCAAAATCCACACCAAACAGTTACCTTTGCTGGGTGCATTGCGACCTGGTGGACCTCCTGTGGATTGTTCTCGGCCCAATAACGACAATTCTGCTTGTTGACATTCCCATTTATCCAAAAATGTGCCGCTGAAGATGATTTTGCGACCAAACTCGGTGTCGACTTCCAACTGCTCTAAAGCCCAATCAGCGAAGATACGGCGCTGTCTATGGTCGTTTATTTTGAGCTCTTGTGTCAGCTGGATCTTGTACGGATGCATGCCCAAATCCAGATGCAAGATTCGGCGAAGTGATGTTTCCGAAAGGCTGAGTTCCTGTGCGCGACGTGAAATTGACTGCCGCGGATTTTCACGTACACTATCGCGCACAGCGGCGACATTCGCGGCAGATCGGACGTTTCGACGACGCGTCGGTGTTGGCTTATTGTTCACCGAACCGGTTGCCTCGAATTTGTTTATCAAACGACGGATAGTCGACTCAGCAGGACGACCAATTGCACCTTAAAATTGGCGGAGCGCGCGGAACGTTGCCCGAACCGATGAATGATTTTCGTAATACATTTTAATGATTTGCACATGTTGCTCGCGGCTGAATTGGTTCATGGTAATTTGTGAAGATACACTGAATCATAACAACTAGGTTTGACAACTCTACCACAAACAACATGGTCGCCATCAGCTGTTAAAGATCGAGCGCGCTAATTGTGCGGACCCTTTATATATATATATATATATATATATATATATATATATATATATATATATATATATATATATGTATATACATATAAACAACATATCTCATGAAGCAGAAAATATAAAGTCTTGCCCTACAAGAAACACGCTTCACCGATTCAGAAACGATGGATTACAATAATTACAGAATCTCGAAAGTAGAACAAAGAAGGGGATTTGTAAAGGAGCAGCACTATTAGGATTGGGCTTCTTCAACAATAGACTTATGACTTTAAGAAACAAGTCCAGAACACAACGAGAGATTCTAGAAAGAACAGCCAGAAATCACACCGGAAAATTCGTAAGTAAGAAACTTAAAAAAAAACAATGCATCAGGGGAGGATGCAATTGAAGCTGAACTTCTTGCTTCTAGCTTGACTGGAAGATTGCTCTCATACACCCACTTGATAAAAAAGGCAGCAAGTTAAATGTAAAGAACTATATAGGAATTTCTCTTGAATCTGTCACCTACAAAATACTATCAGCCTGTCTATTGAATAGAACACAAATGCAATAAGAACCCAAACTATCATAATACCAAGTAGGATTCAGACCAAACAGGTGCCCAGAAGAAATTATCAACCTCAAAACCATACTCAAACTACGAGCCCTCAGACAAAAGCCCACAGTATCCTTACTAGTCCAAATTCTAGAAGAGAGAGGACTAGATCCCAAAACCCTAGAACCCAAAAAAACACTTACTGGCACAAAATCTAAAGTGAAATTTATGTGGGAAATTTCAGAACTCTTTGAACTTCGAACACATGACAAGGTGATGGACTCTCTCCTATTCCGTTCAACGTCGTACTGGACAAGATTATAGAAGAATGGGAGAAGGAAATCAAGAAATGTGAGTCTCGGAAACCGATCCGTCTGGGATTTCCCAAAAACAACCTCTACGTACCATACCTCGCATACCTCGATGAGGAGACTGCCGTCAAACAGCTAGAGATACTAAGAAATGTGCAAGAAAAGTGGGACTATAGATCTCATCAAGATCTATAGATCTCAGAGCCCATAGATCTCATTTCCCAAGAGATCCTCGGAGAATTCATCGAACTGACGGTTCGATGTGTCGGTTTGACAAAAAGATTGCTGGAATGGAGACCACGCACTGACGCTGGATCGACGACCTGAAAGGAATTGAAACCAACTTGATTCAGGCGGGCCAAGACAGCCTCCCTCATGGCTTTCCATTCTTGTCTGTCTTGACCCGCTTAAATCAAGTTGGTTTCAATTCCTTTCAGGTCGCCGATCCAGCGTCTGTGCGTGGTCTCCATTCCAGCAATCTTTTTGTCCCCCTGTTGTCCTTCATTTTGGCCAAGTGACCGGCCCAATTTGATTTTGTTGTCGCTATTCTTTAGGTAATGTTTGTCACCTCGGTCCTATGTCGTAGGCTCTGATTCGTGACGTGGTCTCTTAAACCTAAACCTAGCATTGATCTCTCCATTTTTCGTTGTGCTTCCTCGATGATGTTATGGTTAAGGTCTCCGCTCCATACGTGAGTACCGGCAGAACACACTGGTCGAACACTTTTTTTGGGCAGATGGGAAGATCGCTCTATTTGAGATCTAATTTGATCTAATTTAAGAAAACCATATATATATATATAAATATATGTATATATATATATATATATATATATATATATATATATATATATAAATATATATATATATATATATTATATATATATATATTCATAATTATTTTCAAGGGGTGATTAAACTAAAAACAAGATAAATAGTTTTAAATTGTCCTAACAAAAGTTGCATAATAAGAAAGATATTACTGTTAATTTTTTTAAATTCATGCGATAAGTTATCAGTGAATGTCACAATGTCGTGAACGACGGGATGCTGGGTCTGGCCGACACCAAGGAATTTTGGATGCCGAAGAAGAAATCTTAAATCTTGTCGCAGTTGATCCTTCTAGTAGTATTCGACAAATATCTCGCCAAGTAGATGTATCAAATCGAATTGATGAATCGACTTAAGAATAGTGGAAATGCTTTAAAACTTGAAGATCATCCTTTACGTTCACAATTTTGCCGATGGTTTCTACAAAATCATGCTGAAATTCCAAACTTTTCTGCCATTCTATTGGCGACTGACGAAGCAACGTTTACAAGCAATGGCATTAATAACAGTCATAATATTCATGGCTCTGATTCGTGACGTGTTCTCTTAAACCTAAACCTAGCATTGATCTCTCCATTTTTCGTTGTGCTTCCTCGATGATGTTATGGTTAAGGTCTCCGCTCCATACGTGAGTACCGGCAGAACACACTGGTCGAACACTTTTTTTTGGGCAGATGGGAAGATCGCTCTATTTGAGATCTAATTTGATCTAATTTAAGAAAACCATATATATATATATATATATATATATAAATATATGTATATATATATATATAAATATATATATATATATATATATATATATATATATATATATATATATATATATATATATATATATTCATAATTATTTTCAAGGGGTGATTAAACTAAAAACAAGATAAATAGTTTTAAATTGTCCTAACAAAAGTTGCATAATAAGAAAGATATTACTGTTAATTTTTTTAAATTCATGCGATAAGTTATCAGTGAATGTCACAATGTCGTGAACGACGGGATGCTGGGTCTGGCCGACACCAAGGAATTTTGGATGACGAAGAAGAAATCTTAAATCTTGTCGCAGTTGATCATTCTAATAGTATTCGACAAATATCTCGCCAAGTAGATGTATCAAATCGAATTGATGAATCGACTTAAGAACAGTGGAAATGCTTTAAAACTTGAAGATCATCCTTTACGTTCACAATTTTGCCGATGGTTTCTACAAAATCATGCTGAAATTCCAAACTTTTCTGCCATTCTATTGGCGACTGACGAAGCAACGTTTACAAGCAATGGCATTAATAACAGTCATAATATTTATATTTGGGCTACCGAAAATCCACGTGCTGTTCGTCGTAATCATTTCTAATCATTTCTAGCACAGATTTCCGATAAACATTTGGGCCGGTCTGGTCAACGGAAAACTTAATGACCCCCATGTGTTGCCAAATCGATTGACTGGAAATAATTATCTCTCCTTTTTTGCAAAATCATTTGATTGTTGTTGTTGTTCTTTGAATGTACGTCGACAAATGTGGCCTCTTCTAGATGGCGCACCTCCGCATTTTAATTATTTAGTTCGCATTAAGATAATGTGTTTTAAAATAAGTGGGTTGGTCGAGGGGGTCCTGTTCCATGGCTTCCTTGGTCACCCGACCATAACCCCCTTGATTTCTATTTATAGGGCGTTATAAAGAACATGGTGTACACCAGCCAAATAATTGATTTAGATGATCTTCGTAACCGAGTTTAGCTAGCTACGGCGACAATTCGATAGCAAGACTAAGGCCCAATAAATTAGTGAGACTTTGTGTTCCACAACTCGGCGATAACATTGAACAACTAGTGTAAAGTGGATTCCAAAAAAATTGCTTAAATAATATTTATTTAACATGGTTAATCGCCAATTAAAAATAACAACAAAAACTTTAAAACGGTAATATCTCCTTTATTTTACAACACACATTTTTAACTCAACAGTTTTACATTAATGACCTTCTTTTAAGATGTTTAATCACCTCTTAAAAATAAAGTCACAAGACCCTAAACACCATGTATTTACATCAGAAATTGCTTAAAATTATATACACCAAAAAGCAATTACACGCTATGCTCCGGGGAACCCATTAGAATTGGAATAAAAAATAATATTAGCATCCCCATCAAAAAACATCAAAGATGAAAACGCATACAAAACATTGCGTAAAAAATTAAAATGCTTTCTCGTCTAAATGGACTGTAGCATTGAAGAATTTATAAGTTTTGATTGTAAACAGAAACTATATTTAGAACTTGTTGTCTAGAATATGCTAGAATATGTTTAATATTTCTTCTCGTCCGTTATTACTTTACGGTTATTTCAGTTTGGACATACAAAACTAGACAGATATTTTTTTTATTTGTTTTCTTAGAGGTTAGTTAATGTGAAAGTGAATATATTGGTTGTGTGGTCCGTTATTACGTGGTAATCCATGTTTACACTCAATTGAAAAATTCACAATGTTTTAACCACACTTAGTGTGAATTTTTCAATTCAGTGTAATGTGAAAGTATTTGTTGTTTTGGAACGTGACTGGTAAGAAAGGCAAAAGTATTATGTAATAGTGTTTGGATTTGTTTAATTGAAATCAAAGCAATTCTGGGGGCGAACCCGTTTTCGTAAGGGTGTAGGGAGTTTAATAAGAGCCGACGAAACAATCCTGCGGGGATTGGAGTAGTTGGGGCGGCGGTTAATGCGGTTAAGTGGTGCATTGTGTCTCTGCTTCCTTTGTAATCGGGATTTTGATTCTCTTAAGACACAGCGCACGAGGCGTAAGTGCGCTGTGTACTAGCCCTGGCCAGAAAAACAAAGGCGATGGTCTCTCATTATATGTCAAACACAGGTAAATTTTTTGTCCGGTCGTATATCTGTGCTTTCGTAAATGTTCTTATTTAATATGTTGAGTTTGTTTTGTGCAAGGGATAAGATTGTAGGTAATGATTAATTTCCGCAGGGTTATAAAGAGAAGAGAGTTAAAATAATATTTCTTATTAATTCAGCGCTGGGAGCGGCTTTTCTTCCAGGATGATGGGATATAATTCAGCCGATAATTGTGTTACACAGTTCCTGGCCATTTATACAATCCTGCGTTATTTTCAGCGGTATGTGAGTTTAATTCGGCGGTGTCGCCGTCATTGGTAGCATCAATCAATATTTGAGCAATTAATATAAATTCGGATGCACACACACACAGATAGAGAATGCTCTCACGCATATGCACAAAAGCACCTCATAAAATACCCACTTGCTCTATTTTATGAAAACGTGCTCGTAAACATTATTTTATAGAACGCATAAATTATTTTTATGGCCCTATATTTAATTAACCGGCGCATTTATAAATATCGGTGAATTCTTTTCGTCCATTTGGCGCTTTTTGTGTTTTGTAGTTGTCGGATCCTTTTTTGTGCGTTTGTACTATAGCTTAGTTTAGCAATCCCAGCGGATACGAAACAAGGGTCACTGCCCAAAATATCACAAGGGATTCTCCATTTTAAGAAATTTATGTGTGTGTTTTCAACACCTACCAACTGATCTGTTAAACCAAATATTCATGAAATTGTACTGCAGGAATAATAGAAACTACATGAAATAGGACAGCATAACAAATCGAGCGTCAAGAAATATAAAGATAAATAAGTTGCAATTAAATTGCAAAAATATTCCATGCATATTTCCGCAATGAATATAAATCTGTTCTGTGATTGCCGACTGCACGTATATTAAAAATATGGCTCAACATAAAGCCTAAGTAATTAGCCTACATCAAGATACAATTTATCATCATCATCGTCGCTCTGTTTTAAACTAATCAATAACACGTATGTTTTCTAACTATAGTTTCAAAATTAATCGATATTTCGAGATTCGAGTGTAAACGCTATTGTTGCTGGAAACCATAATTATTTTTGCTTTCTTGCTCTTCGTTATAGGAAAATTTTGAATTCATTGTGTAGTCAATTAGAATCCAGAAAGTGACGGGTACAATAGCATGCACTACAGATCTATGGAACGCGAGTCACATTCGAAAACGATTTTCAGCGATTTACCCGTAACATTATTTTTTACTCATTTAGTAAAAATTATAATTACTTATCTTATTAATACATGTGAGAATTGTGTTCTGGCTACTTTATTATGCTGATCTAAACATTTGAAGTCTCTACTGGAAAGTAATACTATAGAAGTAAATAATGAATTTGTAAACAAAAATATGACATCCAAATCAAAGGATTTAAAACAATGCTAATTACAGAAATAATAATCTGCATTTTTCAATTTGTATTGTCGTTTGCGACAACGGAATACAGCGAGTTTAGCGAGTGTTAAGCAAAAACGATACACCAAAAATATATTTTTCTATCGATAATTCAATTTCTTACTTCCCAATGTAAAGGAGATTGACACGAATCTTCTTATCGATGAAATATCGAATTATTTTCACTTCTTAGAAAGAAATACAGCAAGCAACTTTCGTAATTCCATTCATGGTGAATTATACAGGTATAGTAGCACATAACGCAATTATTAATCAATTAATATTGTTATAATTGTATTTAACATAGCCTCAGAACATCCAGTTTATACAATACAACTAGTAGATTTGCTGTACTATTATAACATTGCATAAGAGTATTAGTGTAATATTTAGTTTAATGCGTCGTAATTAACTATTAAGAAAATAATTTTTTAAATTAAATTGAATGTTTAAGTTTTTTTTTTATTTACGTTATAGATTAATTTCTATTTGGTAATTTATTCTAATGGCATTGACATTTCATGTAAGGTATAGATAATTTGCAAATTCAGCAAAAGTTTGCGTGCTTTACAAGAAAATCATCAAGGTTCATTCAAGAACCAACCACATTGAATAACCTAGATGATTTATTACCCTTTAAAAATTAAAACTTTATTTTATTATTCTCCTTTACTTACAAACAAAATATGAAACAATACTGAAACGCAAACAGAAACGTAGTCGAGCTTTATCCTCCTCATTAGTCTATATAGCAGTTAGTTCAAATTGACGTTTATTCGAAGTAAATTTATTAGTTTGACTTACATTCTCCAATTTACCCCCCTTGGAATCAAACGGAAAGCCGCAAGTCGACTCAACAACGATTCACAAGCCATTACATACACGCTGTTTTAAATTCTCTTTGCCTGGCAGAACTAAATTAGGAATATATTCGCGTATGCGAAACACATCAAGATTAGCGCAACAAGTTCGCGTTCTCTTCGCTATTGCTATTAATGTTATGTAATCGTGGGGCGCAGATTCGAATCTAATTAGATATAAATTGTTAATTGGGATTGTGTGCACTAAATACAATAACACGGCTGGGCTTACATATTGATGACTATCTTATTGCAATTTCAAAATTAAGATATTCAATTCACAGTTTTAACTTCTTTCTGTAACTATAATTTTCTTCCATCTCTTCCGCATGTAAAATAAGACTAGGCTGGCAAGGCATGACTAGAAGAACAAAATCCAGGCAAGCAGGACTAGACAGTCAAGACTTGACAGACAAGACTAGATGATCAAGACTAGACAGACAAGAGTAGACGGTCAAGAGTATACAAACAAGGTTCTTCTCCTATGCGTCACCATATCGGGTGCATGAGCCATTTAGCGATGCTTCAATGAACTGAAGAGCAACATCCATCGGCGGGATGTTGGGCTCCCAGCAGAGTCTCCCATGCTTGGAAAAGTAAATGGCGGGAGGCAAAGCAAAGCTAACGACATGCAAAGCAAAGCAGCAACAACAAACGCATGGACATGGATCACGAATACAGTAACAAAATTATGATGCAGGGTTTCGGATACCCAGTGCCGGTCGGACATGGAGTTGTCGTACAGTCCCATACCGACCATCATCCTGAGACTGGATGAATTCCGCGAGCGGGTGACCAGGTCGCGTTGCCTACCGGAGGGTATAGCAAATAACTGCCACAAAATAATAGACCCTATAAAAAAAACGTGATAGCGTTCAATGTAATGAACGCCAAGGAGTAGATTAAATAATATACTATTGAGCTAGGACTGGCTATCGAAGGAACCAGCAACACGAAGAAATAAATCAAAACACTCGCTAAAAAAATTTATCGTAACGCGCAGGTCATCGAAAGAGATGGCGAAGGAGGTTGGAGAAAGAGAAGTGCCGGTCGGACGGGGGGTGGTCATATAGGCCCCTACCGACCGTCATCCTGAGACTGGACGAAATCCGCGAGCGGTCGTGTTCGACCAGGTCGCGTTGCCTACCTTAACGGTGGGAGATGTTACAGAAAAATAAATTACGGAGGGTAGAGCAAACAACTGCCTTACAGCAGACTGAATGTACAAAGCTGGGACTAACGCCATGACATTAGCAAAGAAAAACTAAAACTAGCTGACCTCTATAGGCTATTTGGACAGTGACCAAATAGACCCCATAAGAAGCGTGATAGCATTCAATGTAATGAACGCCAAGGAGATGATTATATAATATACTATTGAGCTAGGAATGGCTATCGAAGGAAGCAGCAATACAAAGAAACACTCTGTAAAAAAATCAAAACACTCGGTAAAAAAATTCATCGTAACGCGCAGGTCATCGAAAGAGATGGCGACGGAGGTTGGAGAAAGTGAAAAATAAACACGCACTTACTATCTATAGGTGTAAGCCCACGTCAAACGTTACACATCGCCTACAGCGAGAATATGTCGAAGAAATACACGAATGACAACTTGCAAGACAACTTTGCTAGACACAGAACGGAAGGAATGGGAAAACGAAATGTACACTCGATCGAAATTTATAACTGGTAACCCGCTGGGTGCAAAAGAAAACGAAGTCAAAGTAGTGCAAGTAGAAGCGGTTGACACACAGATGTAAAAAAGTATACAAAAACCATGCCAACAAAAGTATCCAGAACTACAACACATCACTGAGGACTTCGCAATAATCGAGCAAAATACAAGAATTAGATATGATAAAGGCGTAGAAAACCTAAAACAAATTGAAACGTCCTATTAAGACAGAATGGTGCGGACCCTGACTTCGAAGAAGCTCAGAAGATAATTGGTATTCATCACCAGAAGTATTTGATGTTGTGAGAAATAATGATAGAAACGTAAAACTGTTAGAAAAACTGGCAAAATGTACCATATAATAAAATTTTTATTTCACTAGTGTAATTCACTATATGTATATATTGTTTATTGTAACAAATGTTTATGTTAGGTTCATATAAAGGTTTGTATTAAATGTCGTGATCCGATCGGAATCTGAGCCTCTAGTTTTGTTTATAAATATCAAAATTTATATGAGTAGAATCGAGGCTAGCCTATGAAAAAAAGTTTAAAATAGGTTTTTAAATTTTACACACACAAGACTAAAAAGCAGAAAACAATAAAATTTGTAAATAAGCCTTTTCAAAACCACCTTTATATTAAAATGCACTAAAAAGGAGATAATATTTTTCCAGGTTGATATTGTTAACTAAATAAAAGCGTGCAGCACTAAACTAATATTGATTTAATCTTCATAGGCGCTCCACACTTTTATTTAGTCAGCAATTTCAAGCAGGAATTAGTATATTTTGTAACAAGGGCGGTAAGTTGTCAATTTGCCGCGAGAGCAAAATTGGGCGCAGGAACGAAGTGAGCGTGCACATTCGCTCGAGAGGGAAATTGACAATACCGCCCGTGTTACAAACAATATTTTTTATTACTATTTTTATCTTACAAGTTGAGATCCAGGGACCATCCAATAAAAAAATGGAACAGAAAATGAAGAATTTTCTTCTTCAATTGTCTCCGGTGGCGTGGATTCGTCATAAGAACTCTTCTCAGTCTCACCATAGAATTTACACTCATTTTAAAACGTATTTTTTAATTTTTATTATTATTTTGTAATGAATCAAATTTCTGACACTTTCACGTCACTTTTTTAATATGGACGTACAATACTTTCCAGACAAGACCAAACAAGCTAATCTTTACAAAATATAATTCAAAATGTTTTCAGTATTATGTATCCCAGAATCAACGTTAATGACTGGATAATACGTGATAACACGTGATATATATATATATATATATATATATATATATATATATATATATATATATATTTATAATCGCTTGCAAAGGATTGTATTATATGTAGGTACTTATTATACTAGTTGAAAAATTATTCAAACAAAATTGTTTATAAAATACGGAAATCCATACAGAATACTTAAAAGCTCAAAGATCCTAAATCTTGTATACATTTTAACAAACCAATATCATTTTTCATGAAGGAAATCTCCGTCTCGCTCTCCCTCTCGCTATGTTCTATTAAATTAAATTAAATAAAATTAATTAATAATATATAATTATTAAATTAAATTGCGCATAACTTTAATATGTCACGAAGTCTTTTTCTAAATATTCCTTAATAATATAATACATTTTATGTTTTCGTGGACTAATGCGCTAAATATCTATTAAAGCTAAAACATTAATTAAAACGGGCACATCGTAAATATAAGACGGATATAATTCATACGATTAAGAGTTATACGCTTTTACATTATGACCTGCGTCGAGATTAAAGGTAAATTTTATCATCTTGCCTGCAGTTATCCGAATTGAGCACCAAATAAACATTCTCAGCATTTGTAGTCTGAATGAACAAATTAGAAGTGTATTGTTATCACAGAAGTAGATTTGCATAATAGGTGTCCCCAAAGTGATGTAAAATATGTGATGTATTAAAGAGCCAAATAACACGAAATCGTAACCACGCAGTTTCTCGTTTTATCATAGCGGAAACTAATTTAGCATTAAGGTTATGTAAGATTTGCCGCACGACATCGAACGACCTAAAGTAGGTTTCATACGATCTGATGTTTATCTCCGACCTGTAAAATATGGTACATATTTTGGCTGTAATTTATTATAGAAGTTGTCGTAGACATCGCGTAGGAAATGCAAAATTCATGTTATGGATTTACAATCGTTCAAACTTCCTCTTCGGTGGGTCTGGAATCATAATACTCCTATATCCAATTTAAACGAATCCCAACAGATTCTAGATATGAATATAAAGAAAATAGTTTTTGAGATTCTCACAAAATAAGCAATACAATTTTGAAGGTAAGGAAATAATTTGGAAATTTTTTCTTTCTTTAATTTTTCAATTTCAATCAAAATTTTTATAAAACATAAAACGCCAAATGTTGCTTTAACCAATCATAAGAATAAGAAAAATTTTCAAATTATTTTGTCATAAACTGTTAACAAAATTAAAATAGATTTTAAAACTTATTGAAAATATAAAAATATATTCTAAAATTTCTCAAGATTGCCAAAATTTTAAAAGTTGTTAATCTTCACTTTTATACTGCTTTTATAAATTTCTGAAACTTGCGTGATATTGTTTTGTTGGATATTTTAGAAAATCTACAAAATTGCAGTCTTGTCCAGTCTTGCCTGTCATGTCTCATCTGTTCAGTCCTCACAATCTAGTATTTTCTCCCTAGTTTCGAATGTATCTTGTCCCTCTAGCTCTATAACTCTATCCCTCTATCTCTATTGCCCATCTAGTCTTGTCTTTTTAATCGTATCTGCCCAGTCTTGCACGAACGGTCTAGACAGCCTAGTCAGTCCTGTTTGTCTAGTTTCACCTCTTTAATCTAGTCTGTGTAGTCTTGTCTGACTAGTCGTGTCTGTCTAGTCTTGCCTGTCTAGTCTTGTCTATCTAGTCTTGTCTGTCTGGTCTTGTCTGTTAAGTCTTATCTGTCTAGTCTTGTCTGTTTAGTCTTGTCTGTCTAGTCTTGTCTGTCTAGTCTTGTCTGTCTAGTCTTGTCTGTCTAGTCTTGTCTGTCTAGTCTTGTCTGTCTAGTCTTGTCTGTCTAGTCTTGTCTGTCTAGTCTTGTCTGTCTAGTCTTGTCTGTCTAGTCTTGTCTGTCTAGTCTTGTCTGTCTAGTCTTGTCTGTCTAGTCTTGTCTGTCTAGTCTTGTCTGTCTAGTCTTGTCTGTCTAGTCTTGTCTGTCTAGTCTTGTCTGTCTAGTCTTGTCTGTCTAGTCTTGTCTGTCTAGTCTTGTCTGTCTAGTCTTGTCTGTCTAGTCTTGTCTGTCTAGTCTTGTCTGTCTAGTCTTGTCTGTCTAGTCTTGTCTGTCTAGTCTTGTCTGTCTAGTCTTGTCTGTCTAGTCTTGTCTGTCTAGTCTTGTCTGTCTCCAATGTCGTTGGAAAGAGCGCGTCAAGTCGCGGACGTATTATTCCCAGAGCATGCTCCCTTTGACTGGCTACAACCAGAAGTCGTAAATACGCCCCACTTCACGAAAGAGGAACTTTCTATTGCGAGCAAGCGCATTAGAAACGGCAGAACACCAGGTCCCGACGGTATACCACCTGAGGTAGTGAAGATAACAGCTGCACATCAATCCGACTTCGTCCTGAAAGTCATGAATAACTTACTAACCGCCGGAAACTTTCCAACTAGATGGAAGCGTGCGAAGCTCGCCCTCATCAGGAAGGCGGATAAACCAATAGATGATCCCACATCCTACAGGCCTATTTGCTTACTCGACGTATGTGGGAATCTGTTAGAACAACTTTTACTTACGAGATTGAAGGAAGAGCTCAAGACAGGAGTCGGATTGTCAAAGCACCAGTATGGGTTCAGGGAAGGACGATCTACCATCACGGCCCTAAAAGCTGTACTGGAAATCGCAGAACAGGCCAACAGTGGGTCCCAGAGAACCAAGCAAATGTGTGCTCTCCTAACATTCGATGTTAGAAATGCGTTTAACAGTGCATCGTGGAAGCATATTATGGACTGTTTAACAACTAGAGGCATATCCCCCTATCTATTACAGATGCTGCGAAGCTACCTCAGTGGGAGAAGCATCATACTGCAAGGAGATCGACGGACTGAAGAGAAAAAAATTAGTTGTGGTGTTCCACAGGGTTCGATATTGGGACCCACTTTGTGGAACATACTATACGACGGAATTCTGACAATGAGGCTTCCAGTGGGGGCTACTATAATCGGCTTTGCAGATGATATAGCACTGGTCGCCAGAGCCAGGACAGAACAAGAGCTGATGCAAAAAGCAAACCATGTAACATCCCTAATCAGTGCGTGGTTGAAAGAAAAAAACCTGAGTCTAGCACCAGAAAAAACTGAAGCTGTCCTCCTCACGGGACTGAGACAACTTAGCCCCATATTATTTAAAGTGGAAGAGGCAATAATAAGACCAAAAGAGACCATCAAGTACCTTGGAATAACCATCGACAAAAGGCTTTTGTTCGCTGCACATATAACCGAAGCAGCAGCAAGGGGTTTAAGAACACTGGCAGGGATACAACAACTCATGCCAAATCTGGGGGGGCCAAAGAGTAGTTCGCGCAGAATTCTCAGCTCTGTAGTGCAGGCTACCATGCTGTACGGTGCCCCTATATGGGCCTCTGAACTAAAAAAAGAAATTAACCTGCAGAAGCTCGCACAAGTTCACCGAAAAATGGCACTACGTGTAAGCAGAACTTACAGAACAGTTTCAGGAGTGGCCGCGCAGGTTATTTCAGGTATCCCCCCAATAGACCTGATCGCAAACGAGAGGAAAAGAGTGTATGACTCAGAGGGCGACAAACAAAGTAAACGTTTGGCCAGACAAGAACTCCTCGAGAAGTGGCAAGAAAGGTGGCAGTTAAGCGAACGAGGAGAGTGGACGAGACTGTTAATCCCGGACATACTTCCCTGGATCACCAGAAAACACGGGGAAATTAGCTACCATCTAGCCCAGTTCCTCTCCGGCCACGGATGTTTCCAGGACTATCTGCATAACATCGGCAAGGCAGCTGACGACCTGTGTGTATACTGCGGGGAGAAGGACAGCGTGATCCACACGATATTCGATTGCTGGAGGTGGGAAACAGACAGAGAAAAAGTGGAAAAAAAACTGGGAGAAGCAATCCATCCGAGAACTATAATCGAAAGTATGTTGAAAGATGAGTCACGGTGGAGGAACATCCAAGGGCTGATTCATAAAATAATGAGCGAGAAGGTGGCCGATGAGATCAAATCGAGGAACAACATAAAGTAGATTAAATTTAAGCCATCCGTCACTCTGAGGTTAAGCGACAAGCGGGTCCCGAGTGTACGGATGCGTTCCAGGGGGGCCACTTGCCTGGTTAGGTTAAGTTACCGCCAGCTACGCCCCCCCCCCCCAAAAAAAAAAACGTCTTGTCTGTCTAGTCTTGTCTGTCTAGTCTTGTCTGTCTAGTCTTGTCTGTCTAGTCTTGTCTGTCTAGTCTTGTCTGTCTAGTCTTGTCTGTCTAGTCTTGTCTGTCTAGTCTTGTCTGTCTAGTCTTGTCTGTCTAGTCTTGTCTGTCTAGTCTTGTCTGTCTAGTCTTGTCTGTCTAGTCTTGTCTGTCTAGTCTTGTCTGTCTAGTCTTGTCTGTCTAGTCTTGTCTGTCTAGTCTTGTCTGTCTAGTCTTGTCTGTCTAGTCTTGTCTGTCTAGTCTTGTCTGTCTAGTCTTGTCTGTCTAGTCTTGTCTGTCTAGTCTTGTCTGTCTAGTCTTGTCTGTCTAGTCTTGTCTGTCTAGTCTTGTCTGTCTAGTCTTGTCTGTCTAGTCTTGTCTGTCTAGTCTTGTCTGTCTAGTCTTGTCTGTCTAGTCTTGTCTGTCTAGTCTTGTCTGTCTAGTCTTGTCTGTCTAGTCTTGTCTGTCTAGTCTTGTCTGTCTAGTCTTGTCTGTCTAGTCTTGTCTGTCTAGTCTTGTCTGTCTAGTCTTGTCTGTCTAGTCTTGTCTGTCTAGTCTTGTCTGTCTAGTCTTGTCTGTCTAGTCTTGTCTGTCTAGTCTTGTCTGTCTAGTCTTGTCTGTCTAGTCTTGTCTGTCTAGTCTTGTCTGTCTAGTCTTGTCTGTCTAGTCTTGTCTGTCTAGTCTTGTCTGTCTAGTCTTGTCTGTCTAGTCTTGTCTGTCTAGTCTTGTCTGTCTAGTCTTGTCTGTCTAGTCTTGTCTGTCTAGTCTTGTCTGTCTAGTCTTGTCTGTCTAGTCTTGTCTGTCTAGTCTTGTCTGTCTAGTCTTGTCTGTCTAGTCTTGTCTGTCTAGTCTTGTCTGTCTAGTCTTGTCTGTCTAGTCTTGTCTGTCTAGTCTTGTCTGTCTAGTCTTGTCTGTCTAGTCTTGTCTGTCTAGTCTTGTCTGTCTAGTCTTGTCTGTCTAGTCTTGTCTGTCTAGTCTTGTCTGTCTAGTCTTGTCTGTCTAGTCTTGTCTGTCTAGTCTTGTCTGTCTAGTCTTGTCTGTCTAGTCTTGTCTGTCTAGTCTTGTCTGTCTAGTCTTGTCTGTCTAGTCTTGTCTGTCTAGTCTTGTCTGTCTAGTCTTGTCTGTCTAGTCTTGTCTGTCTAGTCTTGTCTGTCTAGTCTTGTCTGTCTAGTCTTGTCTGTCTAGTCTTGTCTGTCTAGTCTTGTCTGTCTAGTCTTGTCTGTCTAGTCTTGTCTGTCTAGTCTTGTCTGTCTAGTCTTGTCTGTCTAGTCTTGTCTGTCTAGTCTTGTCTGTCTAGTCTTGTCTGTCTAGTCTTGTCTGTCTAGTCTTGTCTGTCTAGTCTTGTCTGTCTAGTCTTGTCTGTCTAGTCTTGTCTGTCTAGTCTTGTCTGTCTAGTCTTGTCTGTCTAGTCTTGTCTGTCTAGTCTTGTCTGTCTAGTCTTGTCTGTCTAGTCTTGTCTGTCTAGTCTTGTCTGTCTAGTCTTGTCTGTCTAGTCTTGTCTGTCTAGTCTTGTCTGTCTAGTCTTGTCTGTCTAGTCTTGTCTGTCTAGTCTTGTCTGTCTAGTCTTGTCTGTCTAGTCTTGTCTGTCTAGTCTTGTCTGTCTAGTCTTGTCTGTCTAGTCTTGTCTGTCTAGTCTTGTCTGTCTAGTCTTGTCTGTCTAGTCTTGTCTGTCTAGTCTTGTCTGTCTAGTCTTGTCTGTCTAGTCTTGTCTGTCTAGTCTTGTCTGTCTAGTCTTGTCTGTCTAGTCTTGTCTGTCTAGTCTTGTCTGTCTAGTCTTGTCTGTCTAGTCTTGTCTGTCTAGTCTTGTCTGTCTAGTCTTGTCTGTCTAGTCTTGTCTGTCTAGTCTTGTCTGTCTAGTCTTGTCTGTCTAGTCTTGTCTGTCTAGTCTTGTCTGTCTAGTCTTGTCTGTCTAGTCTTGTCTGTCTAGTCTTGTCTGTCTAGTCTTGTCTGTCTAGTCTTGTCTGTCTAGTCTTGTCTGTCTAGTCTTGTCTGTCTAGTCTTGTCTGTCTAGTCTTGTCTGTCTAGTCTTGTCTGTCTAGTCTTGTCTGTCTAGTCTTGTCTGTCTAGTCTTGTCTGTCTAGTCTTGTCTGTCTAGTCTTGTCTGTCTAGTCTTGTCTGTCTAGTCTTGTCTGTCTAGTCTTGTCTGTCTAGTCTTGTCTGTCTAGTCTTGTCTGTCTAGTCTTGTCTGTCTAGTCTTGTCTGTCTAGTCTTGTCTGTCTAGTCTTGTCTGTCTAGTCTTGTCTGTCTAGTCTTGTCTGTCTAGTCTTGTCTGTCTAGTCTTGTCTGTCTAGTCTTGTCTGTCTAGTCTTGTCTGTCTAGTCTTGTCTGTCTAGTCTTGTCTGTCTAGTCTTGTCTGTCTAGTCTTGTCTGTCTAGTCTTGTCTGTCTAGTCTTGTCTGTCTAGTCTTGTCTGTCTAGTCTTGTCTGTCTAGTCTTGTCTGTCTAGTCTTGTCTGTCTAGTCTTGTCTGTCTAGTCTTGTCTGTCTAGTCTTGTCTGTCTAGTCTTGTCTGTCTAGTCTTGTCTGTCTAGTCTTGTCTGTCTAGTCTTGTCTGTCTAGTCTTGTCTGTCTAGTCTTGTCTGTCTAGTCTTGTCTGTCTAGTCTTGTCTGTCTAGTCTTGTCTGTCTAGTCTTGTCTGTCTAGTCTTGTCTGTCTAGTCTTGTCTGTCTAGTCTTGTCTGTCTAGTCTTGTCTGTCTAGTCTTGTCTGTCTAGTCTTGTCTGTCTAGTCTTGTCTGTCTAGTCTTGTCTGTCTAGTCTTGTCTGTCTAGTCTTGTCTGTCTAGTCTTGTCTGTCTAGTCTTGTCTGTCTAGTCTTGTCTGTCTAGTCTTGTCTGTCTAGTCTTGTCTGTCTAGTCTTGTCTGTCTAGTCTTGTCTGTCTAGTCTTGTCTGTCTAGTCTTGTCTGTCTAGTCTTGTCTGTCTAGTCTTGTCTGTCTAGTCTTGTCTGTCTAGTCTTGTCTGTCTAGTCTTGTCTGTCTAGTCTTGTCTGTCTAGTCTTGTCTGTCTAGTCTTGTCTGTCTAGTCTTGTCTGTCTAGTCTTGTCTGTCTAGTCTTGTCTGTCTAGTCTTGTCTGTCTAGTCTTGTCTGTCTAGTCTTGTCTGTCTAGTCTTGTCTGTCTAGTCTTGTCTGTCTAGTCTTGTCTGTCTAGTCTTGTCTGTCTAGTCTTGTCTGTCTAGTCTTGTCTGTCTAGTCTTGTCTGTCTAGTCTTGTCTGTCTAGTCTTGTCTGTCTAGTCTTGTCTGTCTAGTCTTGTCTGTCTAGTCTTGTCTGTCTAGTCTTGTCTGTCTAGTCTTGTCTGTCTAGTCTTGTCTGTCTAGTCTTGTCTGTCTAGTCTTGTCTGTCTAGTCTTGTCTGTCTAGTCTTGTCTGTCTAGTCTTGTCTGTCTAGTCTTGTCTGTCTAGTCTTGTCTGTCTAGTCTTGTCTGTCTAGTCTTGTCTGTCTAGTCTTGTCTGTCTAGTCTTGTCTGTCTAGTCTTGTCTGTCTAGTCTTGTCTGTCTAGTCTTGTCTGTCTAGTCTTGTCTGTCTAGTCTTGTCTGTCTAGTCTTGTCTGTCTAGTCTTGTCTGTCTAGTCTTGTCTGTCTAGTCTTGTCTGTCTAGTCTTGTCTGTCTAGTCTTGTCTGTCTAGTCTTGTCTGTCTAGTCTTGTCTGTCTAGTCTTGTCTGTCTAGTCTTGTCTGTCTAGTCTTGTCTGTCTAGTCTTGTCTGTCTAGTCTTGTCTGTCTAGTCTTGTCTGTCTAGTCTTGTCTGTCTAGTCTTGTCTGTCTAGTCTTGTCTGTCTAGTCTTGTCTGTCTAGTCTTGTCTGTCTAGTCTTGTCTGTCTAGTCTTGTCTGTCTAGTCTTGTCTGTCTAGTCTTGTCTGTCTAGTCTTGTCTGTCTAGTCTTGTCTGTCTAGTCTTGTCTGTCTAGTCTTGTCTGTCTAGTCTTGTCTGTCTAGTCTTGTCTGTCTAGTCTTGTCTGTCTAGTCTTGTCTGTCTAGTCTTGTCTGTCTAGTCTTGTCTGTCTAGTCTTGTCTGTCTAGTCTTGTCTGTCTAGTCTTGTCTGTCTAGTCTTGTCTGTCTAGTCTTGTCTGTCTAGTCTTGTCTGTCTAGTCTTGTCTGTCTAGTCTTGTCTGTCTAGTCTTGTCTGTCTAGTCTTGTCTGTCTAGTCTTGTCTGTCTAGTCTTGTCTGTCTAGTCTTGTCTGTCTAGTCTTGTCTGTCTAGTCTTGTCTGTCTAGTCTTGTCTGTCTAGTCTTGTCTGTCTAGTCTTGTCTGTCTAGTCTTGTCTGTCTAGTCTTGTCTGTCTAGTCTTGTCTGTCTAGTCTTGTCTGTCTAGTCTTGTCTGTCTAGTCTTGTCTGTCTAGTCTTGTCTGTCTAGTCTTGTCTGTCTAGTCTTGTCTGTCTAGTCTTGTCTGTCTAGTCTTGTCTGTCTAGTCTTGTCTGTCTAGTCTTGTCTGTCTAGTCTTGTCTGTCTAGTCTTGTCTGTCTAGTCTTGTCTGTCTAGTCTTGTCTGTCTAGTCTTGTCTGTCTAGTCTTGTCTGTCTAGTCTTGTCTGTCTAGTCTTGTCTGTCTAGTCTTGTCTGTCTAGTCTTGTCTGTCTAGTCTTGTCTGTCTAGTCTTGTCTGTCTAGTCTTGTCTGTCTAGTCTTGTCTGTCTAGTCTTGTCTGTCTAGTCTTGTCTGTCTAGTCTTGTCTGTCTAGTCTTGTCTGTCTAGTCTTGTCTGTCTAGTCTTGTCTGTCTTCTGTCTAGTCTTGTCTGTCTAGTCTTGTCTGTCTAGTCTTGTCTGTCTAGTCTTGTCTGTCTAGTCTTGTCTGTCTAGTCTTGTCTGTCTAGTCTTGTCTGTCTAGTCTTGTCTGTCTAGTCTTGTCTGTCTAGTCTTGTCTGTCTAGTCTTGTCTGTCTAGTCTTGTCTGTCTAGTCTTGTCTGTCTAGTCTTGTCTGTCTAGTCTTGTCTGTCTAGTCTTGTCTGTCTAGTCTTGTCTGTCTAGTCTTGTCTGTCTAGTCTTGTCTGTCTAGTCTTGTCTGTCTAGTCTTGTCTGTCTAGTCTTGTCTGTCTAGTCTTGTCTGTCTAGTCTTGTCTGTCTAGTCTTGTCTGTCTAGTCTTGTCTGTCTAGTCTTGTCTGTCTAGTCTTGTCTGTCTAGTCTTGTCTGTCTAGTCTTGTCTGTCTAGTCTTGTCTGTCTAGTCTTGTCTGTCTAGTCTTGTCTGTCTAGTCTTGTCTGTCTAGTCTTGTCTGTCTAGTCTTGTCTGTCTAGTCTTGTCTGTCTAGTCTTGTCTGTCTAGTCTTGTCTGTCTAGTCTTGTCTGTCTAGTCTTGTCTGTCTAGTCTTGTCTGTCTAGTCTTGTCTGTCTAGTCTTGTCTGTCTAGTCTTGTCTGTCTAGTCTTGTCTGTCTAGTCTTGTCTGTCTAGTCTTGTCTGTCTAGTCTTGTCTGTCTAGTCTTGTCTGTCTAGTCTTGTCTGTCTAGTCTTGTCTGTCTAGTCTTGTCTGTCTAGTCTTGTCTGTCTAGTCTTGTCTGTCTAGTCTTGTCTGTCTAGTCTTGTCTGTCTAGTCTTGTCTGTCTAGTCTTGTCTGTCTAGTCTTGTCTGTCTAGTCTTGTCTGTCTAGTCTTGTCTGTCTAGTCTTGTCTGTCTAGTCTTGTCTGTCTAGTCTTGTCTGTCTAGTCTTGTCTGTCTAGTCTTGTCTGTCTAGTCTTGTCTGTCTAGTCTTGTCTGTCTAGTCTTGTCTGTCTAGTCTTGTCTGTCTAGTCTTGTCTGTCTAGTCTTGTCTGTCTAGTCTTGTCTGTCTAGTCTTGTCTGTCTAGTCTTGTCTGTCTAGTCTTGTCTGTCTAGTCTTGTCTGTCTAGTCTTGTCTGTCTAGTCTTGTCTGTCTAGTCTTGTCTGTCTAGTCTTGTCTGTCTAGTCTTGTCTGTCTAGTCTTGTCTGTCTAGTCTTGTCTGTCTAGTCTTGTCTGTCTAGTCTTGTCTGTCTAGTCTTGTCTGTCTAGTCTTGTCTGTCTAGTCTTGTCTGTCTAGTCTTGTCTGTCTAGTCTTGTCTGTCTAGTCTTGTCTGTCTAGTCTTGTCTGTCTAGTCTTGTCTGTCTAGTCTTGTCTGTCTAGTCTTGTCTGTCTAGTCTTGTCTGTCTAGTCTTGTCTGTCTAGTCTTGTCTGTCTAGTCTTGTCTGTCTAGTCTTGTCTGTCTAGTCTTGTCTGTCTAGTCTTGTCTGTCTAGTCTTGTCTGTCTAGTCTTGTCTGTCTAGTCTTGTCTGTCTAGTCTTGTCTGTCTAGTCTTGTCTGTCTAGTCTTGTCTGTCTAGTCTTGTCTGTCTAGTCTTGTCTGTCTAGTCTTGTCTGTCTAGTCTTGTCTGTCTAGTCTTGTCTGTCTAGTCTTGTCTGTCTAGTCTTGTCTGTCTAGTCTTGTCTGTCTAGTCTTGTCTGTCTAGTCTTGTCTGTCTAGTCTTGTCTGTCTAGTCTTGTCTGTCTAGTCTTGTCTGTCTAGTCTTGTCTGTCTAGTCTTGTCTGTCTAGTCTTGTCTGTCTAGTCTTGTCTGTCTAGTCTTGTCTGTCTAGTCTTGTCTGTCTAGTCTTGTCTGTCTAGTCTTGTCTGTCTAGTCTAGTATATGTAGTTTTTAAATTTGATTTAATGTATCAGTTATTGCCTCCGGCTTCGGAATCGTTGGGTGGATTGAGTAGTCCAGCGGCCCGCTGCCGGTCCAACGCCCGGATAAAGGAGGAGGGTTGGGCGCAGGGTTAACAACCCTGCCCCGTAAAGAACCTTTTGTTACCGAAACTCAACGTTATGAAAACCAAACTGATCAATGGAGACAACCTCGACAATGGTAAAGGAAGGATGAGTTGATTATATCCACCTGGAATGTACGAAGCTTGTATAGGGTTGGAGCTATGCAAGAAGTAAAAAATGAACTACTGAAATACAAAGTACAGATAGCAGCACTTCAAGAGATACGATGGAAAGGAGAGGAGATAATGGATCTGATAGAATTTACACCTATTTAACAGCGGTAATAGAAATAATACGCTCGGCACAGGGTTCCTAGTCAACACAAAGATGAAGCACATGGTAAAATAATTCAAAGCGGTAAATGAGAGAATCTGCGCAATAAGAATACAAGGGAAATTTTTCAACACGACATTCGTAAACTGCCACGCACCTACGGAAGAGAAAGAAGCAATAATTAAAGATACCTTCTATGAAACCCTGGAAAGGACATACGAGACAGCCCCAATCGGTAAAGAAATAGGCTACAGACCAACCGTATGCAGACATAGCAAACACGATATAAGCAACGAAACCGGAAGAAGTTTTATAGACTTTGCGATAAGGAAAAATATGATAACCTCCAGCACTTGCTTCCAACAAAAACAGATACATCAAGAGACTTGGACAACACTCGATGGAAACACCCGCAATCAAATAGATCATATTCTCATAGATAAAAGACACGCATCAAACATCATCGATGTTAGAAGTTGCCGTTGCAAACTGCTACTCAGATCATTTTATGGCGAAAGGGAAA
>OX155892.1:52907040-53062882 GCA_944588485.1 Phosphuga atrata
ACAGACAAGACTAGACAGACAAGACTAGACAGACAAGACTAGACAGACAAGACTAGACAGACAAGACTAGACAGACAAGACTAGACAGACAAGATTAGACAGACAAGATTAGACAGACAAGACTAGACAGACAAGACTAGACAGACAAGACTAGACAGACAAGACTAGACAGACAAGACTAGACAGACAAGACTAGACAGACAAGACTAGACAGACAAGACTAGACAGACAAGACTAGACAGACAAGACTAGACAGACAAGACTAGACAGAGAAGACTAGACAGACAAGACTAGACAGACAAGACTAGACAGACAAGACTAGACAGACAAGACTAGACAGACAAGACTAGACAGACAAGACTAGACAGACAAGACTAGACAGACAAGACTAGACAGACAAGACTAGACAGACAAGACTAGACAGACAAGACTAGACAGGACAACACTAGACAGACAAGACTAGACAGACAAGACTAGACAGACAAGACTAGACAGACAAGACTAGACAGACAAGACTAGACAGACAAGACTAGACAGACAAGACAAGACAGACAAGACTAGACAGACAAAACTAGACAGACGAGACTAGACAGACAAGACTAGACAGACAAGACTAGACAGACAAGACTAGACAGACAAGAGTAGACAGACAAGACTAGACAGACAAGACTAGACAGACAAGACTAGACAGACAAGACTAGACAGACAAGACTAGACAGACAAGACTAGACAGACAAGACTAGACAGACAAGACTAGACAGACAAGACTAGACAGACAAGACTAGACAGACAAGACTAGACAGACAAGACTAGACAGACAAGACTAGACAGACAAGACTAGACAGACAAGACTAGACAGACAAGACTAGACAGACAAGACTAGACAGACAAGACTAGACAGACACGACTAGACAGACAAGACTAGACAGACAAGACTAGACAGACAAGACTAGACAGACAAGACTAGACAGACAAGACTAGACAGTCAAGACTAGACAGACAAGACTAGACAGACAAGACTAGACAGACAAGACTAGACAGACAAGACTAGACAGACAAGACTAGACAGACAAGACTAGACAGACAAGACTAGACAGACAAGACTAGACAGACAAGACTAGACAGACAAGACTAGACAGACAAGACTAGACAGACAAGGCTAGACAGACAAGACTAGACAGACAAGACTAGACAGACAAGACTAGACAGACAAGTCTAGACAGACAAGACTAGACAGACAAGACTAGACAGACAAGACTAGACAGACAAGACTAGACAGACAAGACTAGACAGACAAGACTAGACAGACAAGACTAGACAGACAAGACTAGGCAGACAAGACTAGACAGACAAGACTAGACAGACAAGACTAGACAGACAAGACTAGACAGATAAGACTAGACAGACAAGACTAGACAGACAAGACTAGACAGACAAGACTAGACAGACAAGACTAGACAGACAAGACTAGACAGACAAGACTAGACAGACAAGACTAGACAGACAAGACTAGACAGACAAGACTAGACAGACAAGACTAGACAGACAAGACTAGACAGACAAGACTAGACAGACAAGACTAGACAGACAAGACTAGACAGACAAGACTAGACAGACAAGACTAGACAGACAAGACTAGACAGACAAGACTAGACAGACAAGACTAGACAGACAAGACTAGACAGACAAGACTAGACAGACAAGACTAGACAGACAAGACTAGACAGACAAGACTAGACAGACAAGACTAGACAGACAAGACTAGACAGACAAGACTAGACAGACAAGACTAGACAGACAAGACTAGACAGACAAGACTAGACAGACAAGACTAGACAGACAAGACTAGACAGACAAGACTAGACAGACAAGACTAGACAGACAAGACTAGACAGACAAGACTAGACAGACAAGACTAGACAGACAAGACTAGACAGACAAGACTAGACAGACAAGACTAGACAGACAAGACTAGACAGACAAGACTAGACAGACAAGACTAGACAGACAAGACTAGACAGACAAGACTAGACAGACAAGACTAGACAGACAAGACTAGACAGACAAGACTAGACAGACAAGACTAGACAGACAAGACTAGACAGACAAGACTAGACAGACAAGACTAGACAGACAAGACTAGACAGACAAGACTAGACAGACAAGACTAGACAGACAAGACTAGACAGACAAGAC
Source organism: Phosphuga atrata (assembly GCA_944588485.1). Classification (NCBI taxonomy): domain Eukaryota; kingdom Metazoa; phylum Arthropoda; class Insecta; order Coleoptera; family Silphidae; genus Phosphuga; species Phosphuga atrata. The sequence continues at coordinate 52,909,237 of OX155892.1, forward strand.
TAGACAGACAAGACTAGACAGACAAGACTAGACAGACAAGACTAGACAGACAAGACTAGACAGACAAGACTAGACAGACAAGACTAGACAGACAAGACTAGACAGACAAGACTCAGACTACTAGACAGACAAGACTAGACAGACAAGACTAGACAGACAAGACTAGACAGACAAGACTAGACAGACAAGACTAGACAGACAAGACTAGACAGACAAGACTAGACAGACAAGACTAGACAGACTCGCTCGACCCGTGGAAGCGAGCGGTCGGGTTATGAGTGCTCCGTAAAGTCCAGGCGAACAGTGCTAAATTTTAGTGGAAAGGACCAGAAAAAAAATTCCTATTATGGCATCAGCCGTTATAGAATTTTGACTGATTAAAGTAGTTATAGTTTTAGTGTGAGAAAGGACTCCGTAATTGTGTAAATTTAAGTATAATAAGAGACAAAGACTCGAAGTGCTGTGTTTTTGTTAGTTTTATTTAGTGTTTAGTGCAGACCAACAGTGCTAAATTTAATGGAAAGGACCAAAAAAGAAAAATTCCTATTATGGCATCAGCCGGTATAGAATTTCGACTGATTAAAGTAAGTAAGTAGTTATAGTTTTAGTGTGAGAAAAGACTCCGTAATTGTTAAATTTAAGTATAATAAGAGACAAAGACTCGAAGTGCGGTGTTTTTAATCTTTGCCGTTCTCACGTAGCGATAAGGATATAAATATATTTCTAAACAAGAAAAATTTTTTGCTCTCAAAAAATAAAGAATTTAATCTCGCCGATTAAAAAGGTGTATACAATACCAGACGAAAGTCTGGCCGTTGTAAACATACAAACGACGAAAGTAGGAACAGACATCACGTCTGTCCGTTTTTTATTTCTTTCTCTCTTCTCTTGTACTACCATTCAAACATGGGAGATAATAAGGATGTAACGGAGGAAGATAACCCTTTCCTAAAAAAGACCAGTGTCCAAAGAACGCCGCCAGGTAAAACAGCATTTAGGGAAAGATCAATTTCCCTGACTGTTAAACCAATCAGCGACACTGCTTCTTTCGCGGACGAACAACAGGCAAAGAGGAAAAGAGAAGACAATACCAAGCAGGAACGAACCCCGGAGATGGAAAAGGAGTTAGAGAAAATAACTAGGAAAATAATTGTACGATCTCAGGAGTTGAGAACGTTAGTTAAAGCCAGCCCCAGCACAAAGAACGAGATCAAGAAAATCACCGAAGAGATGTGGGCTTTAACCGCGTCACTTGAGAGAATATGGGTTAGTGGACAAGTAACACATTCTACTCTGACCAAGCAAGTTATAACCAGAGACATCACAGAATCTGTCAAGACACGAGATGCATCTACACAAACCATTAATACAAAGGAGGAAGAACAACTTGAAGAGCTACATCACCAAATTGAAATCGGCAAAACCTTTGAAGATTTCCAGATGGCGTCTGAAAAAATATGGCCTCCCAAGGCGTACAGGAAGGTTAAAGAAGGATACGGTGACGTGCTGGCCGCAAACACAGAGTGGGACATCATCTGGTGCGTTGACGAAAACCTGCACCCAAATCAGGGAGTGCCTAAAGCACTCACTCAAGCTTATGCAAGGCCAGGAGAAACATCCAAACAAAATGCAAAGGCGGGAAACGTGGTTTATCTGAGACACACTATAGGAATACCAGATCAAAACGGCGACATTACCGATTCTCACAGGTATATTCACCAAATGATAACGAAGGATCCAGATTCAGAGCAGGTAGACCCAAAAAACTTGTTCCATTGTCTACAAAAGTTAAAAACCATCACCGAAAAAAATGGTAGAAAAAAACTAGCTTTCTTTAAACCCACAAAAGTGGATTGGATAACTGCCAAGAAAGCGATCGAATTTGTATTTGCAAATACAGATATTTCGCTAAGGGTGTACTGCCGAAAAGACCACACAGGCGTAACAAGAGAACCACAGCAGGAAAAAACACTGGCAGATAAATGGACTGACAAAGAGGATACACCCAAAACCTCCGTGGGAAGGGAAAAGACAAAAACTACAGAGGCTGTCTTTATAAGAGCGGAAGACCACTCATATGCTGACCTATTAAAAATGGTTAGAACCGAAGTAGACACTAAAACCACAGGAAATATGATCACTAGTGCTAGGAAAACCAAATCAGGAGATCTTTTGCTGGAAGTTAATGGGGGAAAAGCAGAAAGGTTAAAGGAAGAAATTGCACAAAAACTGCCGATGACCCAAGTACGACTAAAGTCGACGGAAACCAAATTACATATAAAGGATCTAGACGCGATCACAACGCCCGAAGAAATCACCCAAGCGATTAAAGAATTCCTTGGCGGACAAAAATGCGATATAAGGATAAGGAACTTAAGGCCTGCCAACGGAGAAAGGCAAATTGCAACGGTCGCGCTCCCCAAGCCCTTAGCAGACAAACTGGTACAAACGGGAAGAATACGGATTGGAATGGTTCAATGCAGGATCCAGGAACGGATAACCGTCCTCAGATGCCATAGATGCTGGGAGACCGGACATTTTGCAAAGGAGTGCAGCGGACCGGACAGACAGAACATGTGTTTGAGATGCGGACAAGAGGGACACTTTGCACAAAACTGTAAAGAGGAAGAATACTGCCCGATATGCAGTATTAATTGTCACAGGGCTGATTCCGACATGTGCCCGGCATTCCAGAAGGCACTGTCAGAGGCAAGACGAAATAAAAGACTAGTTTATCGAAATGACACTAAAAGTCATACAAATAAATCTTAATAGATGCAAAGTTGCACATGACCTATTAGAAAGTACTATCAGTGAATTAAAAATAGATCTAGCAATCGTGAGCGAGCCGAATAAAAACAAAATAAGGCAACAAAGTGCATGGATAAACGACCTAAATTTAGACGCTTCCATTAAAGTGATTAACAAAAATATAATAGTAGAGCAAACAGGAAATGCAGAGGGCTACACCTGGATTAAAACAAACAATATGAAAATTTTCAGCAGCTACATTTCGCCAAATACTAAAATAAATGAATTCCAGGAATACATCGCAAGACTTGACGGAGATACAGTGCACAATGATAAGATTATAATAGCGGGTGACCTAAATGCACACTCCCCCGAATGGTCTGAAAATTACGAAGATCGCAGGGGACAGATATTAACAGAATGGTTAGCCGTAAAGGGAATGATAATTCAAAATACAGGCAACAAAAACACTTACGAGAAAGGCGACAAGGGATCCAAAATAGATATCACAGTTACCAGCGAGAACATAACCATAAACAACTGGAAAGTATTAGACTTAGAAACACTCAGTGATCATAAATATATATACTATGAAATAGAAGCCCAACCAATGAACACACGGCAAATTCACAATACAGCCAATAAGTGGAACACGAAAAGACTGAATAGAACAAAAATAGACGATGCTTTGAAGTCCTTATCAGAACAGACAACAGACGTAACAGCAGCGAACTGTACGCTCATTATTTCTAAAGCCTGCGATGCTTCCATGCCCAAGAATTCAAAAATATACGGGAAACGAAAACAAGTATGCTGGTGGACAGACAGCATTAAATCAATGAGAATAAAATGCACAACGAGCAAAAGGAAGCTGACAAGAATCAGAAAGAAAAGACAAACAACCCAGGAGGAAATAGAAACCTTACAACAAGAATACAGAAACACAAGGAAGGTTCTCAGAAACGAAATAAAGACATCAAAAAGAAACCAATGGAAAAAACTTTGTGAAGAAATAGAAAATAACGTATGGGAAGAAGGATACAAAATAGTCATGGGAAAGATGAGGCTACAAGACAACACACTTACACCGGAAAATAAAATGAAGATAGCAAAACAACTATTCCCGCAGCACCAGGACGTGACATGGACCCCCCCGTTTGTTCCTCATATCAACCTATACAGAATGGAAGAACTAACGACAGCTGCAAAAAAATTGCGAAATGGGAAAGCCCCCGGAATAGATGGCATACCACCAGAAATTATTAAAATCGCCGTAGAACAGATACCAGACTATATATTAGAGGTTATAAACAATACATTAAAAGAAGGAAAGTACCCACCTATATGGAAAACAGCCAAACTTATACTTGTAAAGAAGCCAAGCAAAATTAACGAAGCGACTAAATACAGACCGATATGTTTACTTGACACCATGGGAAAACTATGTGAGCATATGCTAATAAGCAGGATAATGGAAGAAATAAACAAAAACGGCGGAATCTCAAATAAACAATTTGGTTTCCGAGAAGGAATTTCGACAATACACGCAATTAGAAAGGTACACGATCTCGCCAACGAAGAGTTAAAGAAGAAATCCAAACAAAGAAAATTATGTGTTCTAATTACATTAGATGTCGAGAACGCCTTTAACTCAGCGTCGTGGCAGAAAATACTGGATGAACTGCAAAAAAGAGAAATATCGCCATATCTTTTGAAAATAGTTCACAGTTACTTCTCAGAGAGATACATCGAAATAGAAAAAAATTACACACTAAAAATAAATAGCGGCGTACAACAAGGATCAATCATGGGCCCAAAACTTTGGAACATACTGTTTGATAGCCTACTTAGAACGCAGCTACCAGCGGAAGTGGAGATATTAGCCTATGCAGATGATGTAGCAATCGTGGCGAAAGCGAGTACAGAAGAGGACCTAATGGAAAACGTTAACGAATCACTGCGATTGATTAAGAGATGGATGCAAGAAATGAAACTTAACCTAGCAAAACAAAAAACAGAAGCCATCATGATAGTGGGCAGGAAAAAATTTAAAAGGGTTGAATTCAACCTAGAAGGTGAGAAAATACTACCGAAAAAGAATCTTAAATACCTCGGTGTAACTTTTGATGGAGCATTAAAATATGGAGCACACATAGCAGAGAGGACAAAGAAGGCAAGCAGATGTGCTGCCGCCATAGGAAGGATCCTACCTAATCAAGGAGGGGCCGGAGAACAGAAACGCGCAATTCTCTGCAAAGTAGTGGACTCTATAATACTGTATGCTTGCCAAATATGGGGGCACGCCCTCCAAACCAAAAAATACAAACTGATGATTGAGAGAATACGGAGGAAGATGGCTCTCAGAGTATGTAGAGGATTCCAAACAGTAAGCATGGAGGCAGCATTGGTGCTGGCCAGAACACCGCCAATCGATCTACTTGTTCAAGAGAGGCAGGAAACATACAAGGCGTGCTCAATGGACAAAAGCAAAAAAAAAAAAAACGGAAGCCAAGAAGACGGCGCGTCAAAAACTAATAGAGCGATGGCAAGAGAGGTGGGACTCGACCATAACCGGTCGTTGGACACACCGCCTAATACCAAATATGAGCATGTGGTGCGAGAGAATACATGGCGAAATGAGTTTTGAACTCACTCAAGCTTTCACCGCACATGGATGTTTCATGGCGTACTTGGAAAGATTCAAGAGAAGCGAAACAGCGACTTGCTTACTATGCGGACATCCCAATGATGATGCATACCACACAGTTTTTATTTGTCCCAGCACCGAAGAGGCAAGGAATCAATTAGAGGAAAAACTGGAAGAGAAAATAAACATAGAAGGACTCGTTCCTGCAATGCTATGCAATGAAAATAACTGGGTGTCAGTGGCGGCCTATATACGGCTCGTCATAGAGAAGAAACGAGCAGCGGAGGAGAAACATAAAACAACTAAAACTGTTCCCTGAACTCCTAATCTCAGGAGAGGACGGGGGAAGTAAGGAAACGGTAACAAATGACACCACCCCGAAGTAATGCGTGAGAGGTTCCGGTGTGGTCGATCTATTCAGGGGGGCCACTTGTCAAGTTAACGAAAGTGCTTGCTACGTCCCCCACAAAAAAAAAAAAAAAAAAAAAAAAAAGACAAGACTAGACAGACAAGACTAGACAGACAAGACTAGACAGACAAGACTAGACAGACAAGACTAGACAGACAAGACTAGACAGACAAGACTAGACAGACAAGACTAGACAGACAAGACTAGACAGACAAGACTAGACAGACAAGACTAGACAGACAAGACTAGACAGACAAGACTAGACAGACAAGACTAGACAGACAAGACTAGACAGACAAGACTAGACAGACAAGACTAGACAGACAAGACTAGACAGACAAGACTAGACAGACAAGACTAGACAGACAAGACTAGACAGACAAGACTAGACAGACAAGACTAGACAGACAAGACTAGACAGACAAGACTAGACAGACAAGACTAGACAGACAAGACTAGACAGACAAGACTAGACAGACAAGACTAGACAGACAAGACTAGACAGACAAGACTAGACAGACAAGACTAGACAGACAAGACTAGACAGACAAGACTAGACAGACAAGACTAGACAGACAAGACTAGACAGACAAGACTAGACAGACAAGACTAGACAGACAAGACTAGACAGACAAGACTAGACAGACAAGACTAGACAGACAAGACTAGACAGACAAGACTAGACAGACAAGACTAGACAGACAAGACTAGACAGACAAGACTAGACAGACAAGACTAGACAGACAAGACTAGACAGACAGGACTAGACAGACAAGACTAGACAGACAAGACTAGACAGCCAAGACTAGACAGACAAGACTAGACAGACAAGACTAGACAGACAAGACTAGACAGACAAGACTAGACAGACAAGACTTGACAGACAAGACTAGACAGACAAGACTAGACAGACAAGACTAGAGAGACAAGACTAGACAGACAAGACTAGACAGACAAGACTAGACAGACAAGACTAGACAGACTAGACAAACAAGTCTAGACAGACAAGACTAGACAGACAAGACTAGACAGACAAAACTAGACAGACAAGACTAGACAGACAAGACTAGCTAGACAAGACTAGACAGACAAGACTACACAGACAAGACTAGACAGATAAGACTAAACAAACAAGACTAGACAGATAAGACTAGACAGGCAGGCCTATTCAGACAAGCCAAGACCGACAAGTCTATACGGACAAGGCTAAACCAACAAGACTAGACATAAAAGACTAGACAAACAAGACTAGACAAATTATCTTAGAAAATTAAATCCAGCTGCAGGCCGGACTTATTGCCTTGCAATATTAAAAGAGAATTTAGCAATATACTGGTTGCGCCAATAACAGATATAATAAATTGTTCATTTAATGACGAGATATATCCAACAGCTCTTAATATATCCGTAATTATTTCTGTCCATAAAAAGGGCTACAAAACAAATCTTGAAAACTCTCGCCAATATCTCTAGTATCTGTAATCGCTAAAATACTGGAATATTTCATGGACTAGACGGATGAGATTAGACAGACGAAACTAGACCTACGAGAGTAGGCATGCCTGACTAGACAGATGAGACTAGATAGTCAGGACTAAACAGGCAAACCTAGACAAATAATACTAAACCGACAAGACTAGGCCGATAAGTCTAGACAGGCAAGAGTAATCAGACAAAACTAGATGCTGATGGTGTAGATGTCTAGATGAAAATGTGTTATTATTATAGTTAATTTAGATAATAATGTTTCCGTATGTACACCAAACGTATGTATACGTAGTATTGAAACCTACTAAAATTTGCAAGGCAGTTATTAATATGCAGGAGCAATTCCGGAAACAGGAACTAGTAAACGCTGCACGATTTGATAAGTCTACTAAAGCATTTATTCGATCGATAAATATAAAACGATTGCCCTCTCCCGCGGCCGAAATTAATATGAGCCAACAATGGGATATCAAATGGCAATCTAACATGCATTCAAACTGTTTAGTTTCAATATTACCCTCTATTAGACAAGACTAATAGCGTAATTTAAGTCAAATTGTAATTTCTAAAATTTCACCGAAGCCGTATCACAACGGCACGAATTTCAAACGAAAATATTATTTGTGATATTATTTGTGTAAATAATATTTTATACTTGTTTTATAATTTACTACTCAGGTTTGGTATATGTAGTCTTAGGAAAACTTCCTTAAAAAAAACTGAGCAAAAGCAACCAATTTCTATATGATTATGAATGGAAATATATTATTACTTGCTTGTTTAGTATGTTGTGTAGATTGATTTCATCGCAAAGCAGTTGCAATTTAATCAATGAAATAAGATACTTGTATCAGGATTTAATATCAGATATATTCACGTTTAATCATAATACAGCACTTACTACCATCAATAGTGAAGTAATTTCTAAACTAATTTCATTACACAAGGTTTAGTACTAATTACCTGTAGTGCAGTATATGAATGATTTAGTATACTTATATGCTTATACATTAATTAAGATTTTGTAGTTGACATCAAAGTAATTAGAGTTCACTTTAACGACCTTACGCGTGGTCAGCTCTATATATATATATATATATATATATATATATATATATATATATATATATATATATATATATATATATATGTATATATATATATGTATATATATATATATATATATATATATATATATTTAATCAAATCAATGTATCTTTGTCTCTCTTTTGTAGAAGCCAGTTCATTTGGATCCGTCTCCGTAGCCCTCGCTGATCTTGTCCGGCATATTTGATATTAGTCACCCATATTCCTTACCGTTGTTATTTATTAAACATTCGATATTTCCGGAATTCCCTTTTTGTCTGGCCGATTGAAGATTAATATAAACCTTACGGGGATATTAATATCAGATTTTTCACAAAGATGGTTATATAGAAAAACAGGAATGCGTTTTATTACATATCAAAATGTGTATCACAAAAAAATAAAACCATTATTTATAAGATTTTTCAATGTTCTAATCTTTCTTTATTTATCGTTATACGCAAAATTTATTGCGCTTAACGAGGATCTAGATTATATTTCCTATAAAGCAATTAGAGAGAAAGAGAATTCTAGGAATATTTTTAATGGGAAATTAATATAAGAGACTGGACAGAAAAACTACATAGGGCTAGTCTATAAGAGTGGTCAGACACGACTAAAAATGTATATGACAAAACTGACGGACAAAACTGAGAGACAAACTAGATAGAAGCGAATTGATAGACAGGAGTACACAGATAATATTGCCTAATGAGGAAATGGAAGGACTAGAGAGTCAAGACTAGAGACAACACATACAAGACTAAACAAACAAAACTAGATAGTCAATTTAGTTTAAGATCTAGAAAAATTTTGTCAGATTGTGTAGACTAAACTTCCAGGTTTCATCTATGAAGGATTTTGAATAATCTAGTTGGATTTTATAGACTAGACTTGGTCTTGAATTTTCATCTAGACTAGATTTTTAATAATCTCCTCCGAGTTTGTAGACTAGATTTGGTCTTCAAGTTTCCATCTAGACCAGATTTTTTATAATCTAGTCTCAATTTGTAGACTAGGCTTGGTTTCGAAGGTTGCATCTAGACAAGATTTGTAATACTTTAGACAGACTATATACATAACACTTGGTTCTAAAGGTTTTATCTATTGGTACTAGATTTTTAAGAATCTTATCCAAGTTTGTTGACTAGACTTGATTTCATCTAAACTAAAAAAACTTTAAATCTAAACTAAAGTTTTAAAATTTTTATTTCATTATGTAGACTAGACTTGGTCTTCAAGGTCTCATCTGAATTAAACTTTTAATATTGTAGTCTTATTGTGTAAATTAGATTTGGTGTTCACATTTGTTGTGATTGTGTACCTAAATTAGATTTGGTATAGAGTAGTTTTTTAATAACCTAGTCTAAATATGTAAATGTATTTGACTTGTTCTTCAAGGTTTCATCTAAACTATACTTTTGATAATCTAGTCTGTGTGTGAAGATTAAACTTGGTCTTTTAGGTTTCAACTTCAGTAGGTATTTAATAATCTAGTGTGAGTGTGTAGACTAGACTTGATTTTCGAGATTTCATATAGACTAGACTTTTAAAAATCTAGTCTGAATTTGTGGATTAGACTTGACCTTGAAGGTGGCATCTAAACTAGTTTTTTAATAATCTAGTCTGATTGTATTCTTCTTCTTCCAAGTGGAAGTGCCATCTCCTCTTACAAGGTTAGCTTTTTCGCCTTGAATTTAGCCATGTTGATTAACTAGGGATATGTAATCAGGTAGTTTTCCGTTGCTTTCCTGATTCCAAAGCCGTTGACTATTTCTTATAGTTCCTCCGCCTTCGGGGGCGATTTCTCACCCCCAGGACAATAGAGTGCCCTTCCGATATCCTTTGATATAGGTTGATTGCTTATACCGGCGCACATTCGGTCTATTACATAATATTAATATATTATTATTTTTTTTCCCATAAATAAAGTCCCATAAAGAAAGATAAGATAACACTAAAATAATTTGACATTTCGAACGATAATTTTATTGAAACCAAATTCACTTTCTTTTTAACACAATTTTTAACACTAACACCAATCGAAAGTTAACTTTTTGTTTTTTCACTATAAATTTCTCTCCATATAAACTGTATACCATTCAAAAATACATAATTTCAACGAGCAAATTTTTGTACGTCTAACTTGTTTGGTGGTTACCAAGGATTGTATAAACTGGACTTAATGTAAATAAAAATACATTTAAATCACATCGCCAGCTTAAAAGCTAACCGATTGTTAGTCAAATTTAGAAACATTTTAAGGAATGTCATGACTTTTCATAAGTTAATAAACTGAGTGTGTTTGGCTGTCCTGCAAACTATATAATCTAGACCAGTGTTTTCCAACATTTTTTGTGCCATGCCCCACCTAAGCATTTCTAAAACTCTTATGCCACCCCTATATAACATATACATAATTTTTAACATTAAAAAATTGTATTGTTGACTAAAGAAACTTAATGATACGTTTTAGGAAGAAATCACTAGGAAATTGTTACGAAACTGAATTGAAGAAAAATTGTTAAGAAAATTTCCAAAACAAATAATGAAAAACTGAAATTAAAACTCGAAATAATTTTAATAAAGATTTTTCTATATTAATTTATTATTTTAATTTAGTGAGTTTTTAATTTTATGTAAAGGTAAACTTCCGAGCAAAGCGGCAGTGGCGTCACTATCGCAGCGATACTGATGCAGCGACATAGCGATAGTATTATGAGGCGCCATTCGAGCGCAGCGACACTGACGCACTGACGCTGAGCGCGTCAATGTCGCTGCGCTCGAATGGCGCCTCATACATTTCCATAGTGCATAATACAATCGCTGTCGCGGCGGCTTTGAGGCTGCGTTAGTGACACCAGAGCCGCTTTGCTCGGAAGTCTACCTTTAGGTTCCAATTAGGTTAGCTTCAGTCTCAAGTCTCCCCGTTGTGTTATATCCAGAGGATTTCTTTTTTTTTGTCAATAAAGCATTTACAGCAGAAAATTCACATTCAGCTAAATATGAGGATGGAAACGGTAATTTTCTTGCACATTGGTTGAATTTGGGTGTTGTGATTTCTGTTTCCTCACACTGCCATGCCATCGCTCTTTTTATATTGAATAAAGTTTTAACTGACTCGTCATTTTGCAATTCTGCGAGTTCTCATACTGCATATTTGATATATCAGACAAATCCACTAACATGTTGGTTGCATCATACATGTTGGGAAATCAATTTGTTTTAAATCAGAAAATTTTTCTTTAAAATCAGCAGATAGTATTCTCAGATGATCGACAATAACATGTATAGCGGTATCATTTACTTTACATTTTTGGAGCCAATGAAACTGTTCAAAATTGTTGTTGTTATATATATTTCTAACATAACTCAATAAGGTAACTGAAACCAAATATCTTCACTTTTGCATCGACAAGAATTTTATTTGTTCCTTGAAGTTAACTAACAAACTCACAAACCATCGACTGTTAACAGATACTCCATTTCAGGTTTGTCGCTTAAAAAAACACTAAGAGTATCAAACAGTAAATCAATATTTTCAAGCAGTTCCCTTTAGAGATCCCTCTTACTTCAGTGTGAAGTAAAAGTCTCGCATGTTCTGCATTTTGTATTCACAAAATAGCTTGAAGAGACGCTCACATTTGGCATTAGCTTTAATAGGATTGATACACTTTATTACTGAATCTAGTACTTTATTTAGAACAGGCGAGATGTTTTTAGCTACTAAGTTTTCCCTACAAATAACATAATTCACAAGAATCATTTCTGGATTCTCATTTTTCATCAATTTTAAACAGCCATTTTTCTTGCCCATCATATTAGGAGCACCATCTGCAGCACAAAATGTTATATTTTTCATTGGTATATTATTGACATCTTAGAAGTTTTTTTCAATCTTTCACAGAACAACAATTCTTCAGCAAAATGCCCATTATCAATATATATTACGTAAGTTGTCAATACTACTCGCTGTCTCTCAAAGTTGATTAATCAATTTGCACTGAATGAATTTTCTTGTTTTTAGCTTTTCAACAAGTAGTTTTTCAATATCTTCACTCATTTCGTCTATTCTTCCGCTAACAGTTTTGTTACTGAGTGGCATATGTCATATGATTAGCATTCTTCGCAGCAAATTTCGCAGCATTCAATTGGTGTTCACCGAAACACTATAGAAGTTACAACGGGCCATTCAGATGCAATCAACTGCGTTGTTTAGCGAGATTTAAAAGCGTCCGGGGGTTCTGAGGTTAAATTGACGCCAAAAAACCAGTTGATAAAAAATTAAAAAGAAATTTTGGCAAAAGAAAACTAGCATTGCATTTAAATGGCCCTGAGACAAGACCAGACAGACAGGACTAGACAGACAAGTCTAGACATACAAGACTAAACCAAAAAGACTAGACCTGCAAGACCAAACAGACAAGACAAGGCCGTCAATACTAAACACACAATACTAATCAGACTAGACAGATAAGACTAGACAAACAAGACTAGACAGGCAAGGCTAAACAGACAAGACCCGACCGTCGTGAGTATACAGACAAGACAAGAGAGTCAAAACTAGACAAACAAAAGTAGACCGACTAGATTTAACCGATGAGACTAAACAAAAGACTGTAGAGACTAGGCGAAACAGACAAATCTACAATTAACGCGTCATTTAACGCGAAATCGAAACGAGTTTTCTACCAATAGTTTCATCTATTTGCTGTAAGTTTTTGAATTTCCCCGCACGTACGTTTTATCGTGTAACGTACGTGGATAAAGTTATTGGCGTTTAAGTTTGCCAAAAAAGTACCTTTACATCCCTCTAAAAGATACATTAAACAAACCGTTCTTTCTCTTTTTACAATCCTACATTGTCGACAAGGCAGAAAAAGTAACTGCTCTTAAGAGCATTCCCGTTTGAACTCGAAGTATATTTTTGGCAACTTTTTAAATATCAGTAGACTTAATGAATGGTTTTGAAAACTTTAATTGTTTTGAAAAATTGTTTTGAAATATTAAAATTTGGGTTGTAATAACAGTGTAATTGAATGGAATTGCATTGTAAAGTATTAATACACAAAAAGCCCGTGGTGAAAGTAGATGTGTCTGTGGTAGACAAGTTCATACATTTTTTCCCTCATTTATATCGGAATTTAAGAGTTATTTATGTCAGTGAATTCAAACAAACTCTTTCAATTAAACTAATAACGTTTCGCATAAAAAATAATCGTGAAATGATTAGATTTTCGCCCTTACGTATAGAAAGTTTAAACGAAATCAATAGGACAGTGTTAGTTTAACATGGACTTGTATTGTTTCAACTAATAACATCTAGTAAACATGACGTTTAAAAAAAACAGACATGCAATTAAACGACACAAAAGCCCAGCTATTACGAAACTGTTAGTTCTCGATCGAACGGTGCGTGCTTTTGTAATGTTTTAATTTAAAACGCGCTGAAAACCGGTCGCCGAGATAATTAATTTTTAAAATAACATAATATTGGTCCCGCCTGTCAATTTGTTTTTACATGGCATTGTTCTAGGCTTCGATTGCGTTTTCAACGGGCGATATGGGAATATCACCATTTACGTATTAATCAACTTTGGCGTATTTCACGGCGCCTGTGTGTGTACCATTCCTAAAAATGCTTTTGCCGAAAAAAAAATTAAATTCAGTAAAAAGCAAAATTTAAATTTCTGAATGCATAAATTATATGTCCTAATAAAATATCTACTCAAAAGAAAACTTTAAATGTTTACTTTTATTAAATTTTTTAAAGAATATCACATTAGAGTATTAAATCTATTAAAAGCAATAAGTTATTATTTAGATCGAGAGCTTAGATCGATATTAAGCTTAGATCGAGAATTATCTATAGTTTATTTAGATTAACAATAAGAATTAAACCTACTGAATAATTGTAAATATGTCACGGCTTTACTAATAATACTGTATCATATCGACAGATTATTTTTTAGATACATACGTATCTAAAACACGTTTTTAAATATTAGACGTTGTATTTTTTGCAAATTCACAATAATTTATTATTAGCGTAATTCCAAAGGTGACAGCAGCAGAATTAAGTTGCTTCAACATATTTCAAGTACTTGCCATATACTAACAACTAACCTTATCGAGCAGGAAATGCAGGAAAATTAATTAACAAATATTGTATAAACACAATATTAGTAATATTTTATATCCCGTTTACTCAATGGTAAGTGACTTATTTATCTTTCGTTTAATAATAATAGCAAAATATAAAATGATTTATTATTTAGTGCTACGAAATGAATAAATTATATTTCACGGGAAAAATATTTGCAGCTGCAATCTACATTGTGTAATTGCAATTGAAATAATATACCCAACAACTGTAATTATTTTAATTGCTATTATATAAACAAAAATAATTTATTAACCGAATTTTGTTAATGTACACTTGTACTTTCTCAAGGATATTTATTGAATCTCGAGCGCAATTTAACAGCATTAGTGAGTATTGTTAATAAAGAAAATTAGTATTAAAATATTCGAAATCCTATCGCAAAAAACACGAAATCTGTTCGGAAAAGGAAAGTAAATACTAAATGAATTGTTGATTCGTAAAAGTATATATATATATATATATATATATATATATATATATATATATATATAAATGTGAATCAAGCGTTTGATTCAAACAAAACATAATTTGATATGCTACTAGCTATATTCTTATATTTTTGTCGAAATCCCATCGAATATGAGATTGTTTAGACATGATCAGTTATTTATTGCAGACTTAAGTTGCTACGAAGTCAGCTCTGTTTGTAGTCAATGTGTGTTGTAGTTTGTGTATTTATTGAGATGACTTAGCTATTAGATGTGCAAAAAGGGTACTAATGTGTGTAATAAAGTATCTTGAAAACAATTGAGGTTAAAAGCAAAAAAATGGGAAAGTAAACTTACTTTATGAAGAATATTCACAATTTTTACTTACCCAACACGTTCACTTTCTGAAATTCAGGTGTATATAGATAAAGTTTGTATCGGTGAAATTAATTCATGTCAGCTAAGCTCATCAAAAAATAATTATCTTGTGAGTAATATGAAAACTGATGAAGTAAGATAGACCGTAAGACCGGCCTTCAACTTGATTTTACACATATTTATTAGCTTTCAAAATTAGTAGATCGTAATGTTTAATTCAAATTAATCGAATTGTTTAATTTTTTATTCCTAATGATATAAAGATAAAAATTTGTACTCATTGTAAATACAAACCTTGCCTTTACTGCCTTTGTTCGTAAAAAACACGGTAAAGTTCTATAGAATCTCACGTTTGATTTTTTTTTTTAAATTGTGTAATACTTTATATTGCTCGTATTGTCCATAATAATGATTGTATAGTATGTTACGATGATAAGGCGCAGATAATATAAAACGCTACTAAAATTGTAAGCAAAAACGCTACTAAAATTGTAAGCACACTCACAAGATTGTTATTCGAACTTTTTTATAAATTTTTTTTAATATTACGGCTTTTTAATAGAAGAATAGCTTGAAGAAAATTATGAAGTATTTCGAAGAAATTAAAGTTTATCTTATACTTTACCAAAGAGCGCTTTAGAAAAAGTGGGGGTGATTAAATACATTAAGCATAACCGATATGTGGATGATGACTCCATTGAAAAAGATGCAAAACTCTACTACTGACACAGTCACACCTGATAAAAGAGGGACGCGTTCGTCAATTTATTGAGCTATTTCCCAAGTACAAGTACCAAGTACCGTCTCACTATTGCCGGGATCGAACAAACAAATTGTATATCGAGTAAGGTTTAACCATAGCAAAAATGTGCACATTTTATAAGACTTGGGCTACAGAAAATTATAATGTGGTAATGACTGTGGTAAATACTGAGAGACAATACAGAGATATTTTCAATAATGTTCAATATTGGTTTCCATACGCCAAAGAAAGATAAATGTAACATTTGCAATTTATTTGAAATAACAGAAGAAAAGACAAAACAAATGGTTGAGCAACAAAATAAACATCTTGCTAGGAAGAAGAAAGTGAGGAAGAAAAAGGAATAAGATAAGAATCAAGCAAAGATCGACAATAGTTTAGTTAAATGTTTCATACTTTGACTTACAAAAAAATATTCAACTGTCACAGGCGCGTTACTCACAATTTTACTATTACTATTAATATTATAATTACTATTAATGTAAATTTTTAGTTTTCAACTTTACAATTTTCGATTTAGCAAACAAATCGAAGGATTTTGATTGCATATGACACGAAGCTATTGGAAAGAAAGATGCGAACGAAATTTCAAGCTTTTTATATCTTTATTTAACAGGGATGGGTAAAATAAAAACAAAGTTTTGGTCAGCATGTACTCATACATCGCTATACGCTATGAAATTTCCATTGTGTCTAGATATTTTGAACACGGACACACGTAGGACGAAAATGACAGTATTCATGCTCTCATTGAAAAAAATAAATGTCATGTAGATTTATTCAGTACAATTCATTATGCTTATTAAAATGGCAAAAGTAGATGGAAAACCATATAACTGTTAAGAACTGAACAAGTACGATATTTTTGTTTCCTAGAAAATTTCCTAGAAAACAACAGATTTAAGAATTTCACCAAGAAAACAGAGTAAAAACTTCTTAGAATAACTTAACTGAAATAATTGTGGACGCAGAAAACCCTGACCTAGTTTCTTATAAATATGAATTGGACGAAGATACTTCATCAACTAAAATAAAGCGAGGAAGACCAGAACATCATTGTATTCGGTTCTCCCTAATAAAAATGTATTACTATTACTCCATTATTCAAACTCAGAGGTGGTACAACAGTTCAATTTTGCAGCGCCGCAAAATTGCAGGACTATTGCAAGAAGGGTCAAAAAATATCCTCAAACAGGTTCTCATAAGGATACTAAACTTGCAGAGAGGAAAAAAACTGATAGAACAGAAGTGAATACTTAGTAATTTAGGAACAGAATTGATGAAAATTCCAATCAATTCGTGCGATGTTTATCACAGCCAGTAGGAAGTTCAAGTGAGTCGGTAAGAACAATTTTAAAGTAAGATTTACTCTTTCGGTCTTACAAATGGCAGATAGCCAAAAAACCTTCTTCCAATAAACCGAGACTCACGTTTAGAATGCAGAGGATGGATTTTGGATACAGGGGATAATTTTGTCAACAAAATAATTTATTATGAGCGACGGAAGCACATTTTCAATTGCACGATGTGAGAAACAAATAAAATGTACGTTATTGGTCTGCCGAAAACCCTCAAGTTATATTCGAAGATCTTCCAAAAACTGTATGGTGTGGAATATGCTCAGCTG
The DNA here is from genome assembly GCA_944588485.1 of Phosphuga atrata. NCBI lineage: Eukaryota > Metazoa > Arthropoda > Insecta > Coleoptera > Silphidae > Phosphuga > Phosphuga atrata. The sequence goes on from OX155892.1 coordinate 52,926,980, forward strand.
GAGAATTGAGGCCGTATTTTTTTTAAGTTGAAATGAGAAACGCAATAGTTGTCAATAGTGAACATTATGTGGAGATGCTACAAACATTCTTGATGGATGCCATCACTCAAGTCTGATTACCAATAAACGATATTTCGTATCAGCAAGATGTTACGTCGGCGTAGTTACAGTTACGAAAGTTCTTTCTTAGTCGTCTGACTTCCTAGCGTGATTGGGATCACTTGTGGCCTACTCGCCCTCCCGATTTGTCGGCTTTGGATTATTTCTTATGGGATCATGTTAATCTAAAACGACCTGTAACCCGGGAAGACTTAAAACGAAACATTCGACAGGCTATTGGTTATATTTCGCCAGAAATGAGCCAGTGTGTCATGCCAGGAAGTCATCTTATTGATGTAATTTTTAAGTATTAATTGTTAAAATAGGATTAGGCATTAAGCGTGTTATTAAAATAGATTTTACTCTGCAATGTTCAATAAAAAAATTGGTGTCCACCTTATTTCGTTTTTTGATAATTGCAGTTTAAAACCAGGACACTCTTAATTTGACACAATTTATTAAATTTAAAATACATATATTATATTAAATTTTATAAACTTTCGGAAGGGAGAAAAACAATTCTACAAAAAAATTTAACTTATAAGCAGCAAAAAGGCGGGCATGGAAAATTGAGAAAGTAAATATATCGCAGGGAAAATTCATGCATTTGATGTTTTAGAAAAATCAATAATTATTTAAGTCTGTAAAAAGAGCAAAAGAACTGATTGTATCAAAATTTGCACAATTTAATTAAAAGTTTTATTTTCATTAACACATTTTACAAACAGCAAGGGACTTCCAAAATTGATTTATTTTGAGTTAACAAGGATTTTATCAAAATTTGAAGAATTTTCTAACGATAACATTAAACATGCGAATTTTATATTAATTATTAATAATTTTTTTCGATCAATTTTCAGTGATCCCTAAAGACAATATACAGAATATAATGGAGAGAAGGCTAGAAAAAGATAATTTTAAGCAGATTATTATTTATTTTAATCTATATTAATTTTAATTATATTAGAATGATCAGAATTATAATTTCATAGTTATACTTTAATTATTCAAAATGGACCACAATGAAATTCCTCTTCGGACAAATCCAAATAAAGAAATTTATTGAATTTGAACTAGCAATAACACTACCAGTATTTACTTTCAAATGTGTAATGAAGAAAATTCATGGAATAGTGTTATCATAAAAACACAATATGGTTTAAATATGATTTGAGTATACGCTTATAGTATTGAAATGGGACCACTTTGTAAAGAATATTTAATAAAACGTGGAAAACAATATTGTTTCACGTGTAGCGATCGCTTTCCGAACAAACGAACTTAACAGTTTCGTGTTTCAATCTAATTATACAAAAACAATATTAATAATTAGATTCTCTCGAATAATATCCCATTAATATTCAGCGTGGTACATATTTATATTTTTATCGCCAATTATTTCTAATTGGTGGTTTTCAAGTATAATTAAGATTAATGTTTTCACGAAAACAAAATCGTTGGCATAATTAGCACATAAAAATAAATAAAAACATTTCCATGAGTCTCAACATTTTACGAAATAAATTGCGACGTTACTCTGCGAAAAAAAGCGTGTTTGGTTTCATATAAAAAATCCGCAAAAGGTTTTTGTGTAACGGCATCGATTTATGCATCCCAAAGCAATATGTCAAAAGATAGCCTTCGTAGCGCCAGAAGAGGCAAATAAATAACGATCAAAATGAAGTATTAGAATTTCGTGCTGACACGTTCCCGTAAGTACATAAAATGTAAAATTTAAATACCATTGTTTTCCATATAGTATACCGTTTAGGGTATTTAAATTTATGATATTAAAAATCTCAAGTTGTCCAGTTTTTCTATTACACTTCTCTACATTTGGAACAAATTCGCACTAAAATTCCAAAACTTGAATTATTTTAGACAAGTGTATTCAATAATAATAATAATAATAAATTACTTTTTTTTTTCTTTCACAGGACCATAAATATAAAAGTTAATTGAAGATACAAAAATATATAACGCAAAGAAAAATACATTGTGATGCAGAGACAAAAAATGAGATGTAATTCAAATGTGTGCCAAGGTATACCCTGTTCTTCCATAACACCTCAGTAAATCAACAAATATAGAGACTAGGTATTTAGGTTGTTATTAAACCAGCTAAATATATATACATATATATATTTGAGGTTTTCGAGGATGAAAACACGTGTTGATTTGTTTTCTCGTGGATTCCGCGACCCGCATTTCGAGGCATGGTTCTGAAAAGAAACGGATTCTCGACGTTTCGGCGAACTAGCATTCGCCATTTTCAAGAGATATATGCGCCCATGTGGGTTAAGCGTTAAACCCATACTGAGTGCTCGTTCGTGGGACACGACCACTGACTACATATAGACTATTAATATATAGACTATAAATGAATAAAAACTACATATAATAATAAACTACATATAGACTATAAATGTCTTGCTTCGGTTCATGAGCACTGTGTGCGGTGTTCTGATCCGCTTGTGAGTTTGTCTTGTTGGTGGTATATGTGTCTGGTGTGAGTGTCTGGGATTGCATTTTAAGGGTGGTTATAATAGGTCGCCCTGCTGGGGGGAGTCGCAAGGAATCATCTCTCGTCTTGAGGCAGTAGTCACGTTTTTCTATGTCTGTGGCTTCTCTGTATACTTGTGACATTTCTTTTAATCTGTGCAAGAGTCCTTGAGTTACTGAAATCGATCCAGTTGCCGGTATTGGTGTGTTGAGCGGATGAAACTTTCTCTTTGTGTATGACTGAAACTGCATGTTTTTAAATCCTAGCCGATATTTTTCTATTGTACTTAGAATATAGGTTCGTTCGCATGTTCCGCAGGATATTTCGTAAATTCCCTAGGATTCTAACGGGATGGTGTCTTTAACGCTGCGTAGCATGGAGGATATTTTTTGGTTGGACTTGAAAATGGTTCCGATGTTGTGTCTTCTAAAGATTCTGATGATTTTGTCAGTTGATCATATTGATAAACATATGGTAGGTATACTGTACTGACGGGTTTCTGGCTTTCCTCAGTTCTTTGTTACGGTTCTCTATAAAACGGAGAGATGTTTGGATAACCATTTGAAGAAAGACCTTCTCGTAAGTTCTTCAAATTCCTTTGGTAAGTTAAGCTGGTCGAATAGTCTTTTGGATCGGGTGGTGAGATTGTTGACCAAAGATGCCAGTTGTCTAGGGCGAGGGTGCGAAGAAGCGTGATGGTGTGAAGATATCTGTCCGTATGCATTGGTTTGAGGTACACCGTGTGGTGCCGTCTGGTTTCTTCTCTACCAAAACATCCAGTAGAGGGAGTCATTGATGCTTTTCTACCTCCATTGTGAATTTGATTTAGTTGTGTTGGGAATTTAGATGGGTGAGGAATTTGTCCAGATCTGGTCTGCCGTTGGGTCAAATTACAAAAGTCTCCTTCACATGTCTTAACCATAGTGTAGGTTTTAGTGTAGCTGATCTGGTTAAGATATGTGGACGACATATTTGTAATTCACGACAGATCCGAAATGGACAATTTCACCATCCATCTTGACTCCTGACAATTATCTACATAATTAAATAAAATACTAATAATACAGTTGGAATAATAATTACATGAAAGAAGGTCAATTTTGGGTAATAGTTAACGTCGCACGGAACATTGTTTCTTCTTCTTGTTTCGAATAGGTCTACTTTGGATCACGCTTGTTCAACTGTTGGGCTTTGATCTTTGCCCAGTATTGTCCCATCTTCTGCCGATCTAACTCCTTTCTCTCTTCTGTACAGAGGGTACCTTTCTTTCCTGGTTTTTCCTAAAATCCACGGACTTCCTTCAGAGTGCATCTCACATACTGTCTATTTTGGACATCTGTTATTCCCATTTCTTTAATATCCTTCACGGTTTCTGTCAACCAAGTGGTACGAACCTTCTTGATATGCCAGAAGGTGAACAGACGGTTGGTTAGTAGGTTTGGAGGCAATCTTGCAACGTGGCCATGTAGATTGTAGATATGGGGGTGACGACTTGTGCTGGGACCTTTATAGACCTATTGTATTCCACCCTCCTCCTCCAAGCGTTGGTACTTTCCCATTTAGAGAGCCTCCTCTAATCTTCATTCCTTTAGGAATTTCAGTATCTGGGAGGGATGCAAGGCCCGCAGCTCCTCTGTTTTCAAGAAGTGAGCCCCGAGGTACAGCTGTCTCTTGCGGAGTAATGCTCCCCAGTCTTTCAGCAGATGTATGGGGTTTCCTCTGCTGAACCACATAATATATCACTTTGGACTGCCTTAGCCCTGAAAGTTCTTTCCAGGTTTTCATCCATTGTTCTCTTGTTTCTTCATCTAAACTTTTGTGGATGCTGTTCACACTCATGCCGAAAAAGGGTTCCGGACCTATAAAAAGGCTACTGGATCTTTTGTTTGCTAGGTGATCGGCTTCTTCGTTTCCGTCTATACCAGTGTGTTCTGGTACCCAGTATAGCGTTACTTTATTATCTTTGCCAAGCTTGTTTAGCTTCCCCACACAGTCCCATACCAGGTTGGATCTGATGGTGTATGAGCTAATGGCCTTAATGACTGCTTGGCTGTCTGACAAGATAAAAATACGTTTTTTGCGATAATTCCTGTCGAGGTTCCTGTGCACATCTTTCGATTGCGTATACCTCTGCTTGGAAGATACTTGGGGATGTCCCCATAGATTCGTAGTACTTGGTACGAGGTCCAAACACTCCTGCACTAGTACCTTCCTTTGTCTTCAAACCATCTGTATACCACTTGATAGCATTTTGCTCTATGTGGTATGCTAAGGATTCGTCGCTCCAATCGGCTTTACTATTACACATTGCTGTGTAGTTTCTCTCGAAGTGGTATCTTCATACAATTTCGTCTTTTGATGCTTCCAGCCAGGGGATCTTGGCAGCGAGGCTGTTTCGGTCTCTGCTCCCGATTATTTTACCTCTGCCTATTCCTTTCTTGCTGAACCTAACAATTGCTGATCTGGCGGCCCTTTCTACCACAAGGTGCAGAGAAGTCAGATCCAGCAGCAGCTCCATTGCTGCTGTCGGACACGAGATACACGCCAGTCTTTTGAATCTTCTCGAGCGGTTTCCTCATAGAGGCTAGCTTGGTTCTACTTCCCAACGCAACTGCCCCATAAGTGATTGCAGGTCTCACTATCATGGTGTACATCCATCGCAGGATTGTGGGGTTTCAACCCCAAGTTTTTCCTGGCAGATTTCTGCACACAGAGATCTTTCTGAGATCTCGCCTCTAAATTTAACTTTATAAACCTTTAATTTTATACAAAGCTTCCAAGAAATATGTTTTTAACTAACGAAGTCGTTGCAGAAGACTGGAAGGTTGTTAAAAAGATTTAAAGTACAAGTACAGTGACACAATAAAAAGTATAATGAAAATATCTTGAAATAAACTCGTTTTTTGAACAGGTGGTGATAAGCCACCACGATTTCTTGTATTAAGGGAATGAATGTCACATCTATATAAAAGGTTTTCGAACAGTGAAATAGTTGTTTTATATTTAATAATATTATAAAATAAGGAATAACTTTGCATTATGCGAAGGTTATCAATATTTAAGCAGTTTTATTTTTTTAAATTTAAAACTCCCAATTATGATATATGAGCCTGAGATTACCGTATGCAATATTAATAGATTGAGTTATATACTTATGATATCTAAAAGTATTGTCAAGGTTAATAATTAAGTTGTTTCAAATGAGATGGTCTGATTATTTATTGAACGTTTAAAAGTGGCCACTAATTCAATACACTTGCTTCTAGGCCCAAATAAAAGGTATGCTGACTAAGACGGGTTTCCAATGAGCCCATGAAGGGGACAACTTGTATAGGGTATTGAGGTCGTAATTTAATTTAAGTAATGCATCGCGGTAATTTTTGGTTGGAAAAGAAATCTACAGTTGAGTATCATCCGCGTGCATATGATATTTACAATACGATAACTTATGTATGATGGAAGCAGTATAGATAGTATACAGTATAAGCCCTAATATCGACTTCTGGGGTATAAAAAATTTCATTTTAATTAAAGAAATATATGTTTTAATAGACCTTTTCATAGTTGAATTTTTTTTATGCGCATGCGTCAGTTTCCGCCATGTTCTAGGGCGCTTAGTTGACGTATACCCAGTTGAAACAAAATTTGCCCGAAACTCTCATATTTCCTCTTTCTAAACATGATGGATGTGCATGCGCTTAACTAACCGTAAATAGGTCTATTGAAATGCATTTTATTTTATCGGGTAAGTCGTTTCGACGTTCTTTGTTAAAAACTTATTTCTTTACTCTTTTTTTAATCACCGACGTGACAGAACTATTTGCACATTGACAGTGACTGTTTGACACTATTTGCACATTGGTTTGTGACAAAGTGACTGTGGTTTGGACATCCCCTTCTTCTTCTCAGATGCGTGCGTCGACAGTTTCTCGACGTTTATATTTAAATCTATTTAACCGTTCATATTGTAAATCTATTCCCACTTATCCAGCATAATTGAATCTTCACTTTATCGCATAAAAGAAAGGTAAGAAAAAAATAGTTTTAACGATTCTAGTCAAGTTCAAATGAGTTGTAATTGGCAATGGAAGTTTGAAAAAAAAAACTTATGGACGAATTGCAAAATCGATATTATCAAAGGAGCGTTATGCGGTTTAAAACGGTGTCGATAGGAAATTAAATTTTAATTTTTAATTTATATTAATGTTATTGTCATATGTGACGATAAAGTCCGTTTGATATACCATATACCCGTAGGCTATATTATAAAAATGCTTTCAGCTTCTTCTCTGGACTCCAGTTTTTCCCCCTTTTTTCGACTCGGCCGGTTTTTCACAGATTGAACGTAAGAATCGGTAAAATACATCTGACACAACCGAATTAATGTAAAAGGCAATCAATTTTTAGAGTAAATTAATTAAGGACAGGGAATCGATATTGGTCAAGAGTTTAAAACTAGTTTACTCCTCAGTAGGAATTTTCTAGTAACATAAATATTAATTTCCTATATCAATTTAACATGTTTAACTAAACTTTTAAGAATATATTTTGTTAAGTATAGTTTAAAAATTGCAAGTTGGGATATATCTAGGCGGTAAATGAAGCGATTTTATGGAAGTGTTGAAGAGGATGAAACTTTTTGATGATCTAAGAAAGGAATAGTTTTAACGATTTGAGCCGTTGAAGTGAGTGATAATTGGCAGTGGAAGTTTAAAAACAAACTTATGGACGAATTGAAAAATCGATATTATGAAAGGACCGTCGATTCAGGCAACAGTGGAAAAGTATGTTATGGGGTTTAAAACGGTATCGAGAGCAAATTTAATTTTAATTTCGAATTTATATTAATGTTATTGTCATACCTGGCGATAAAGTCCGTTTGAAATTTCATATACCCCTCGGGTATATTATCAAATGAAAATGTTTTTATTGTTTATGTTTTGATATATAAAATAATTACGTATTAAAAAAAACATCTAATAGAATTAATGTAACACATTGAATGGTGTCCTTTTTCATTTTGATGCATTATTTTATTTTTATTTATGATCATTTTCATTTTGTTCAACAATAAAAAAAAGAACACAAGTGAATTGATGAATAAAAAATCATGTAAAGGGTGACAAATTAAGAGTGTCCTGATTTTAAACTGCAATTATCAAAAAACTAAATAAGTTGGACACATTTTTTAGTTAACATTTTTGAGTAAATTAATACTAAATTAACAATTAATACCTAAAAATAACATCGATTAGATGACCTCTGTTTGCTTCGATGCATGAATGAGATCGATGCAAGAATGAATGCAATGCAGGCTGGCACTTTTCTGGCGAAATCTCGCCAACAGCTTGTCGAATGTTTCAAGTCTTCCAGTGTTTCAGGTTGGTTCTGATAAACTTTAAATTTAGCATGACCCCATAAAACAGTGCTTTCCAAACTGTGTGTCGCGACACTTTAGTGTGTCGCCTGCAGTGTGAAGGTGTGTCGCGGGAATAATCGCGACTATAACATTAAATTAAAAAAAAGCTTATTTGTTAGATGGGAATACCTATAGGATTAGGGATAATGAAGGATTCGAATTGTTGGACTTTTTTGTCTTTGACACGTTTAATGCTAACAATTTGCGTAAATGTTTGCAACCGTCGTTGCTAACAACGTGACTGGTACGACCTCTCTGTTCTATCTATTCAATTAATTTATTTGTGTTATTATAAATATTTCAATATAATAATTATTTCAATAAATAGACCTATTGTAAACTAGAAAGCGCTAGGCGCGTTGTCAGCATTCAACGTGTTAATAACATAGGTTTACCCATCTAACAAATAATCTTTTTTAAAATTGGTTTAAAAAAAACCCACAAATGATTAAATATTATCGACCCTTTGTTCTTATCGACTGAAATATCCCCACCTTTAACCATGCGCATTAGGATATATAAGCTTTGTTTTTAATTTATAAATTTAGTTATAGTTCAGTCTTAGTTCTTAAATTGGTGTTGGATTACTCGTAAAATGGATAAGTTTCTAATTAAAAAAAGAAAAGTTGAAGTTGACGTTTGTGATGAACCTATGATATCGCTTATGGAAGAATCAGTTGTTGAAGGGTCTTTTATACGTAAAAATTGTAAAGGAAAAAATTCTAGGTCTCGTTTATACAATAATGATTATATGAAACTAGGATTCACATTTTCTGGTAATAAAAAATAGTATATTTTACACCAAGAGATGAAAGTGGCGTTTTTTTGGTGAGGTGGGTGTTTGCTCACGAGCGCCAGCGAGTTAGCAATCACACCGAACCAAAAAAAACACTTTCATTTCGAGTATTAAATGCAATTTTTTCTACTGATTTCGGTTGTAGAATCATAATTAGACTTTAATAAATCCAATTCGAAGCGAACTGTCAGAAATGTCAATACAAATTTAATTGTTGATTTGGCCGTTTCTATGGTAACATATTGTTCTATTCTCATAGAAGGTGATACTTTTCAAGTCAAATGTCCTAATTTTCTTTCGGCTTTTTAAATAGTTTCAGGCTCGTTTTACGTTTGTACATAAAATATTTCCTTAAAATTGATGTAATTAATAAGAAAGCCCATGCAAATTTGGTTAGTTTAGTATTCTAATCGAGAAAATCATAAATTAAAAATGCTCATTTTCATCTCTAGATGTAAAAATATTTTCATTTCTAGAATGAAAAAATGTCACTTTCATGTAGGGTAAGCCGTGGAAAAAATGCCATTTTCACATATATCAGTAGAAAAAACCTTGTCCCCAGTGTTTAATTTGTGGGGTGATACTTGCAAATGAAAGTATGGTACCAAACAAATTAAAGCGCCATTTTACCTCAAAACACAGTCATTTATCACAAAAGCCTGTAGAATACTTTATTGAACTTTCAAAATCTATAAAGAAGCAGTCTGTATCATTCACCAAGAGAATGAAGACATCAGATAAAGCTCAAGAGGCAAGTTACTTGATTGCCCAAATAATTGCCAAAAATAAGGAGCCACACACTATAGCTGAAACTACTATAAAGGAATCTTGCTGTGCTATTGTTCGAACAATGTTTGGACCAGAATTTGAGATAGAAGTCAATAAAATCCCTTTGGCAGATAACACGATTGGAAGACGTATTCAAGACATGCCTGATGACATAAAACTGTAAATTAAGGACATGTTTCATGATAGTAATATGGTCTTTGCATTACAGTTAGATGAATCTGCAGATGTCAGTGGGTTGGCACAATTACTAGTTTTTATACGTTTCATTCATACCGACAGAATTATTGAACAATTCTTGTGTTGCTTAGAACTTCCATTGAGAACTAGGGGCGAAGATATATTTAAAACATTAGATTACTTCATGAACGAAAATAATTTAAGTTGGTTAAATTGTGTAGGAATATGTACAGATGACGCTCCTTCAATGATTGTTTCAACAAAAGGTTGTATAGCTTTGGCAAGGAAAGAGAATGAAAATATTATATTAACTCATTGCTTTTTACATCGCGAAGCACTAGTGGCGCAAACCATTGATTGCGAATTGAAAAAGATTATGGACAAAGTGGTTTAAATGGTGAATTACATAAAAAGTAGACCTGTTAAATTAAGATTATTTGCTCACATTTGTGAACAAATGGGGGCAAAGTTTAAAAAGTTTTACTACACACAGAAGTGTGTTGGCTTTCAACAGGTCGAGTGCTTTGTCGTGTATACGAATTGAGAGAAATGGTGCTTAGACTCTTTGAAGAAAATCAGCAAAATGAATTCTGCGATCTAATTCAAAACAAACTGCGGTGCACAAAATTAGCATATCTTGCTGACATATTTGAACATTTGAATAAAGTAAACACCAGTATACAAGGAAAAGGAGAAAATCTCTTAACAGCCGTAGATAAAATTTGTGCTAAGAGAGACAAGATAGCAATTTGGAAAAGGAAAGTGAAAGAAGGAAATTTTGAAATGTTTTCCAAAACTGATGAATGTGAGCTCAAATATGATATTAGTGCGTTAATTGTTGACCATTTAACATTACTCTTGGAGAAATTTCAACATTACTTCCTAAATATTGAAATCCAAGACTATGATTGGATCAGAAATCCATTTATTTCAACTGCAACGATTAACTTCTCGCTTATTGAAGAAGAATTAGTTGAAATAAAAAATGATCGAAATATGTTAATGATGTATAAAGAGGTTAACTTAGACAACTTTTGGATTTACGTTTCTAAAGTGCATCCGAACATAGGTAAAAAAGCGTTCACCACTCGCCTTCAGCTCGTGCTTTAAACTTCGCAACTCATGCACAAAAGCTCTTCTTTACACACTTGTATCAAAAACTAATATTATATCTCTAGTAGTCTCTGAACTAAACTGCGGACGGACGGACATATCGAAAATATAAGAGTTCCTTGTTAACAACGGAACCCTAAAAACAAGGCTCTTAGTTTATCACCCTTTATAAGAATGTTTTATTAATTGCAAACTACAATATAATATAATAAATGCAAAAAAAACATTAGCCAAAATTTTACATAGTACAAATAGCAGTTAAATTACAACATTCAATTTAGAATTCTCATTTGTCCAACAATCATTAGTAAATTGAAAAAACTCTTTCAACTGTTGCATTAGTTTCAGGGTAGCACAACATAAATTAAGAGAAAAATGAATAGATTCTCAAGTAGAATATGCTCATTTTGAAATTGGTGAATATTTCAACCCATATTTTCGTTTGTTTATAATTTTTCAGAATTTTAATGTACGTTTAGTCATCTAATTCTTACTAAGAGATAATTGTACAATGATTGTCCATTGTTCCCCATTTTACTATCTAGCATTTCTTTAGAGATTCTTTTAACACTCAATATCAGTACTATATATTGGAGTAAGTTGATTTCATTTTTATATTTTGTTTAAACCGTTTGGTTCCTCTGAAGCAATGCGTAATGGATAACTCCTTCCCAGTCCCACCATACTCACAACATCATTTTACGCGGATGAAGATCTTCTTCACGCACGGTGTCGCTCGTTTAAAAAGGCTAAACCATTCCTTGCACTGCTTCATATTAATATGCAGCTCCATTTCTCGTCACTCGCAACAATTCGGTAAAGAAATCGTTGTTTGTGTCCATGCATTGAGTGGGCACGAGCTAGCAAACCAGCGCAGATTGTTGCTTATTGATTTTTGTAGTTGTCACTTAAATCATGCGAAACCTATGCTCCAGGCTTCTGAATCTTTCCCATCGAGCGAAGATGCTTCTCTAAAGCTGTGTGGGAGTATTCCATTTTCTTTGCCAATTTGTCTCCTCTCGTTTGACTCAAATATTCGTGCAAATGTTGTTTTAGTCGCTATTCATCGAACTCAAGTGGACGATGAGAACGTGGTTCCAAAAATTTCATTTGTATTCTCATTGTATCAATCAGGAGCGGTTCTTTCACGTATATATATATATATATATATATATATACATATATATATATATATATATATATATATATATATATATATATATATATATATATATATATATATAGTACAAATGCCGCAAATGAGCAGCTTTCCCGATCTTAGAACCTTGATTAAAAGAAAAACAGGAGTTGAAAATGCAAATTTCAAATTTTTCTCAACTATTCCATTCCATTTTAATGATACGAACATTAACATAAATTCAGTCGATCAAAAAAACAAAACATAGATTCCGAGAGAACAAAACATCCTCTTTCGAATGATTTAAAATGATATGCCAAAACACTTAATGACATGCCGAATGTTAGAATTACAAAAAAGCAGGAACTTAGGTACGGCGGTGAACATTTAATTTCCTATTTTATTTGTTTCTTCGATATATAGAAAACATGTTTTGTAAAAATTCCGCATTTCTATTATAAACATTTCTGTTATGAATTTGAATTCTGAATTTGACTCCTCTTACAAGGGGGCCATCAGAACTGTTAATTACGGATTTTGATGGGTTTTTGGACATGTTGTAGAGGGACTAGTCCTGAGTACTTGGTTAGGGGCTTTTTATTGAACGGCCCTTTAGTTTCCGCTCTTAAAGTTTAATGCATACCTTCTATTCCCCGCCATTAAACAAGTTTTACAACGCTGCCGATACGGATTCAAATCCTATTCGAGTGCATTTTTCTCATGCGAATCAATGCTCCCACTCCTTGCAGAATTAACGAATGTATTTTTATGGAATTTACCCTTGAAGCGATTTTTATATTATTCTTTAACAAGTCGGGAACGTTTTGAATATTTACAGATTTGCAATGACGATGATTTGATTATTTGCGATAAAATTGAAAGAAAAATTATTGTGTGTAAGACTTCAAGATTTGAATTCCTAGCACCAGCTGGTATCTAAAATAACGTACTCGACCCTGTCCACTGCGGCAGGTATAAAATTTTAATACTACGGGCGACAACAAGAGAAAAAAATCTGCAAATCTGCATGTTTTCTAATACTAAGTACTACTTAGGGCTAGTTTTTCCGCAAAGAGCAAGTAGCAAATTTTCCAAATTAAAAGTTTTTTCGAGGATTTTTTTTGAATCATTTCCAATCAATCAGGATTTATTCGAAGGATTTTCAGTTCTTCTAGTTAGGATTCAAATCTAAAATTCCACCGTAAAGAATTTCCAAATCCTAATTACTTTTTGTAAAACAATTTCTCGGAAAATTCTTTAGTTCTACTAAGGCTCGGTACAAAATGCTAGCTGTAGTTTTTCCAACAAATCAAGAAGAAATTAAGAATTTTCCAACAATTTCAAATGTGGTCCAAAATTCTAATCTCATCTTTTTCAAAAATCATGGAGACACCAAACCTTTACCCAATGACGTCTTCTATTCCTCATGGTATGATCCAAAAGGTAGGCTAAAACGTAACTATTTTTCCGAAAATCGAAGAAAATCTCCAAACTTCTTCAGTTCCCCATGGTCTTGTCCAAAGTTCATGTAATAGTTTGTAGCAAAATTAAGAAAAAACTCAATATTTTCAACAAAACAAAAAATGGTTTTCCCAAAATTCTCAAAACCCCCGGATATCTTTCGTTCCTTCAAAAGATTCGCGGACGAAACGGAAAACTGACAAAAGTTTTTCAGTCGACTTTCTTTTGGGAAAGGTTCAAAATAAAAAATATTGTACTGTTACGTTAACGGCTCCTGTACTTTGATTATAAGAGGATGTACTTCTAGGTCGTCAGATACCATATTTTATATGTAGAAATAGAGAAAACGTATTAGTACATCAATGGACGACAATGTGTTAACATCTAGCTAAGTACTCGGGATAGGTATTTTTACAACATATCCAAGACCCATAAGAATCCGTGATTAACAGGGCTGGTAGTCCCCCTGTTAGTCTAACCATATTCTTTTTATAATTCCTCCATAATTGAAGCAAGAAATGTTTCTCTAATTTAGATTTATATTGAAGGATTTTCGTCTATCAATCATTTCAATCGTTTCGTGAGAAATAGATACGTGATTATGTACAAAAAACATTAATAGCTCAGATATTTTATTATTAATAAACGATTCCGAGATTTTAAGACATGCATTGTCTAGGCATTAAAAATAATTGTTTGATAGTATTTAGAGCTAAACAAAATATCCTAAAAGTTTTTTATATTTAACATTCGCAGTTCACAAAAAAATATTAATGTCGCCACAGGTACATATTTCTTTTGGGGACAAATCTTTTAATTCTGCATGTATATTTTACCTTTTTTACCATTACGTTTTTGCAACTTTAGCAGCAACTTTAGATTTCATTTTTTTTCAGTTATTATTCTATATATCGGGTCTTCCAATAGGAGTTTAGGTTAGATATTCATAGGTTACATATCATTTTGATATGTAAAAAAACGAGTATTTTTAAGCAAAATCATGGGCTGTTTATTTAATTGTAAAAAGGAGGGTATGCCATTAATATTGGAAAACGCGTACGGCTACGCTTGCCGGGAAATATTCTCCTTATGAAATCTTTACAAATCCATTACAAATTCGCACATTGCGGCTGTGTGTTCTCGATAATTTCACGAATTCCATCTAAGAGGTCTTGAATCGATTGTGGGCCATTGGCATAGATCTTATCTTTCACGTAGCCCCAATGAAAAAAGTCTAAAGGTGTTGAATCAAAAGATCTATGTGCCAATTATGTTCACCTCTCTAGAAATCACACTGTCAGTAAACTTTTCACGCAAAAGAGCCATGGTATCGTTACTTGTGTAGCACGTAGCACCGTCTTGTTGAGTATAAACGTTGTCCACATCAATATCTTCCAATTCCGGCCATACAAAATCATTAATCATCGTTCAGCCATTCCAGCGCAATCCATTCACCGTAACAGTTGCTCCAGCCTCATTTTCGAAAAAGTAAGATCTAATGACCCCGCCAGACCATAAACCGAAACAGTCCAAAGAAGTCACACCATAAACAGTCACACATTAAGGATGGAGAGGCTATTCAACAATAATGTTTGCGTTTTCCGAGCCGAAAATGCGACAATTCTACTTGTTAACGTAGCCTCCGAGGTGAAAATGGGCCTCATCTCAATATGATTATTCGATGAAATTCCGGATCAGTTTGATACAAGGACTCAATCAGCAAGGCCACGACATTGTTGATAGTCGGTAGGCGTGAGTTCCTGTGTTAAATAAACTTTATAAGCCATAAAATCAAAGTCTTTATGCGAAATACGGTTGGATGTCGTTTGTGGAATGCCCAATTCCAAAGATTGACGATGAATTGACAAACCTGGGTTATCCTCAACACTATAGGCTACAACAGCAATATTCTCAGTTGTTCTTGAGCCACGTGCGCGAGTTGGGTTCTTCAAATCAGTAACTTGTCCCAACAGCTTAAACTTTTCCAAAAGTTTCACAATTGCTGGCCGAGAAGGTGCTTCATGACGACTCAAAAATGCTTTAGTTTTGCGAACTGCGAGCGCGAAATTTTCAGCATTTTTGTGGTGAATTTTAATCATTTCAATGCGTTGTTGAAGCGTATATATGGTTCTATTTTTAGGGATCCGTTATTATCAACAAGGAACCCTTATAGTTTCCATATGTCCGTCCGTTCGTTCGTCTGTCCGCTGTTTAGCTCACAATCAGAAAATGTCAGAAATATAAAGCTGTAATTTAAGAAGGATATACAGATTAGTCACTCCGACAAAGTGGTAAAATAAAATGTTGAAAAAAAAATGTTTTAGGGTACCTCCTCTACACGTTAAGTACGTTTTTTTCTCGTCTACCCCATAGTGTGGGGTGTCCCAAGGACACCCAAGACAAGGATAGGTCTTTCAAAAATATTACAGGTTTGTGAAAACAATATTTCGATTAAGGGATCCGTTTGTGAAATATTAAGCTTTAAAGTGGTAATTTTTTGTCAAGTCAAGTGTTTGAATGTGACTTATGATATGAAATCCATTTTTGTCTTATATTTCAGCTAATTGTTTTTCATCTTCAGAATAATTTGAGGTTTTAGGAAAAGTATTACTTTACAGCTGGAAGTTGATGCATCTAATGATTGATTGTTGATGCGTCTAATTGATGTTGTCGGAGTGTCAGGTTTGGCAAGTGTTTCGACATAGCTGCTCTATCCCCGATCACAGAACAAAATTCTTCAAGGCAAATTTTATATTTGTCTGATATTAGAAATGGAAATACCTTTTGCAGTGGATCATTGAAATACATTTCCACTTTCTTAGTATTTCCAAAATAGTATTTCGATCTTAGTATTTCCAAATATAGAAAAGGGGGACGCGTACAGGATACATTTCGAAGGAGGTCTGAACTTGCAAATGGAATACATTAGGCTGTTCTGTCTAATGGAAGACGAATGGTCACCTTATGGTTTGGTACAGATGTTCTCAAACTTTCTTTTCTGCTGCTACATTTCTACCATATTCCCAAAACCTGTTAAAAAACGTGTAGATTAGATCTAACGATGGAATTTGCCTTTGAGTTCCAACTCTTAAATCGTAGTGGTAAAAATAAAAACAGTATATTTTGTAGTGTTCTATTCATTAAAATAGTATGATTACAGACTTAATTAAAAATCGACATCAAAATCGTACCGTAACTTAATTTTTCTATGTAAGCTAAAATACAACCCTTAATTCGGAGTGGTTAACCTTAATTCGGACTTCCCTTAGGGTGCGTCTCACATACTGTCTGTTTTGGAGATCTGTTATTCCCAGTTCCTTAATATCCTTCTCGGTTTCTGTCAACCAAGTGGTACGAACCTTCTTGTTTTGCCAGAAAGTGAACAGAAGGTAGATTAGTCGGTTTGGAGGCAATCTTGCAACGTGGCCATAGAGAGCTACCTTTCTTTTTGTTGCACAGTCAGAGTGCCTCTCAATATGTTCGTAGGGCTCAGAGTTATGTCGTCTTCAGAATTTCCCATCTTCCTTTACCGGGTATAGGATCTTTCTGAGGATTCTCCTCTCTCTGATTTTCAATTTTTCTACCAGACCTCTTCGGTCCAAGGAAAGACACTATATGGCAAGCAGGTCGTAGACTGATGTGTAATGCTTAAGTTTCAGGTTGCGTGACAGGCATTTCTTGTAGGTGTTCTTAATCAGTCGATAGGCTAGTTCTAACATGTTGACTCTTATGGTTAATGATGCTCTTTCTTGTGATCTATTTATTAAAATAATATAGTTCAACAATTCAAGTCAACAATTAAAGAAAATATTTATAATTTTAATGGGAGGGATGTACTTGATGAATTGACAGGAAATTATCAATATTTGGCTTCATTTTTGTTGGAATATCCGCAAATCTTCCCGTTCTGTAATGTTCAGTCTGCTCCTTTTTTTGTTAATAGGTTTGTAACGACACTAAAACTTTTTTTGACAAGGTATGACGAGGGAAACGCTATCAAAAGTTTTCGCACAATTTCCCACGGCCAAGGATATATATATCGGGTATTTCTGCCTGCAGCCAAAATGTTTGATAGCCTTTTTTTAAATGACACCTTCAGCTCCTCATTTGTGCTAAGCTCGATTAGCTCCTCTTGTAATACCACATTCGCCACTTCCTTTCATCAAATGGCTTTATGATCTGTGGTGGTATTTCCATCGTCAGAATATCTTCAAATCTATTTTCTAAGTCGTCATGCAGGACATTTAAATGTTGAACGTATATTTGAATATCCTCATGAAGACATTCTGTCTGTGATAAGTTTAGAAACTGGGAGAATTTGCGCCGACTAATATTTTGCTTCATAAATTTCAATTTTTCAAGAAAAGCCGAAATTACACCCTTTGTTTTCATTAAATTTAAGCCGTCCCCTTGTAACTGCATGTTAATGTCATTAAATTTTTAGAACAAATCTGTCAAATACGCAATGTACGGGGTCTGTTCGAAAAGTATCCAAACTTATTTTTTATTTTGGAAACCTGATGGATTTGAATCAAGCGCGCTTGCATGAGCCGACCTTGAACCTGCGTGCGCATGCGTGAATTTTTTCCCGCCTGTATATAGCGTCAGTTGCTGTCGAATCGTGTTCGAGTGACGTAGTGTGTAGTGCTCTCGTCGGTTTTTTAATGCAAGTAAAATGACGGCAAGTGCAATGAGCGATGTCCAACGTCGCCTACGTGATGCTGTGCGGCGCAAGCGACTGGTGTTGTGGTTGTCAGGAAATTGGTGACTCCATCACGACAATGTTCCAGCACATTCTTCTCACTTGGTTCACAATTTTTTGGTGACAAAACACTCCTCTGGTTCGACAGGCTCCTTACTCTCCTGATATGGCCCCCTGCGACTTCTGGCTATTCCCCAAGGTCAAGAGGCCATTGAAAGGAGCTCGATTTCAGACAAGAGAAGACATTATGGCTGCAACGACAGCCGAGCTAAAGATTCCGAAAGAGGTTTTTTCGGAATGCTTCCAACAATGGCGGCACCGCTGGGAGAAGTGAGTAGAGTCCCAAGGAGACTACTTTGAGGGTGATTAGGTTTCCAACGCTCCAAGTATGCCAGTTTTTTTTTTACCGGCTAAAGGTCGTATACTTTTCTAACAGACCACGTATGGTTTTAATTTGATCAGGTATTTTTTTAAATCTGGCTCAGTACTTTCCTGAAACTCTAAAACTGATTTAAAAAGTGAGTAAAATATTGTTCAACATACACCATTCGACAACCAGCTTACTTCGGTATTTAAGAGCAATCGTTGGAAGCTATTTTCATCATTTTGTCGCACAATTGTGCAAGTAAACGGGTATTCAACTCAATGCTTCTTATTTTGTTAACTGCTTTAATCACAAATTGAAGCGATTGGAGCAATTTATCACTTTTTTTTGCTACCAGGTGTTTTCGGTGGACGACGCAGTGAATTGCAGTTACTCCTGTTTAATTGTAATAATTTTTTTAAGATGACTTATAAACCCACGATATCGCCGAACATAGCAGGAGCTCCATCTGAAAATCACTAAGGACATTGAATATTGATTCGCCTCTAATGTCGGTCTCCAATGTTTTCGTGAATAGCAGCTTTCATGGATTTCTTCTTCCAGAACAAATCCAACTATGCCAATAATAATACATCATTACCAGGTAAAGTTGACTGGTCCAGTTGAATAGAAAAATGAGTTGTTTGCAGATAATTTGACTAAAAGCTTTTAATATCAGAGCTAATTTCATCAATAGGTCTTTGTACAGTGTTGTTATTCAAAAGAATTCTTTTAAGTACGTCAAACTCAGGTTTCTGCAGAACAGTTTTTGAAACCTCTCCAACAGCGGGTAAAATTATCGGTTCCCCGATTTATCAGAATATAATAGGATTAATTAATTACTGCAATGAAAAAAACAAAATGCCTGACTCGGTTAAGAATTGTTCGAGGATTGTAGTAACAATCCTATCATATAATACAATTTTTTGTTTAGAATTATTCGGGATTACAATATTGGCCCTATCATAAAATATTCAAATCAAATGTTTTTTAACCGAAATACAGCCTGTCAAAAATCACCGTCAAAAAAATTGGATTTTTTTTCTCCCTTAATTTTTTGGAGTAGTTTATTATCTGCCTACATTGATAGGTAAAGCCAAGCCAACATTTTTGTTCTTTAATATCGACACCAGATAAAATTTCGTGCACCCCCAATTACAACTTGTGGACCCCCACTTTTGCCACTAGTTGTCCACCTGGGACACTTTAGGAACTACTGTTTTAGTACAACGCGCTTACCTTAAATTTTGTAAACTTGTTTAGCATAGCTGTTTAATGAAAATGATGGCTGCAACAGTTACTACTAGGGTTTTCTACCCGGGTACCCGGATCCGGGTATACCCGGGTATATGAAATTTTTAGTACCCGGGTACTATTTCATTGTCAGACTCGGGTACCCACTTTCATCAAAGAATTCATCAAAATTCTCTGAAAATTATTACTAGTGCCTACTAAGTAGCGCCTTAAAAATAATATTATGAAATTTGCACTACAGACAATTAAAATAACTCTAAAGAAGGCGTTGAGTTTCTTAAAAAAAACCGTAAACTTGAGGTTATGTTAGGTTATGTCGCCAAATTTTATTTTTCTTTCGTTGGAGTTTGATTAAAATATTGTTCGGTGAAAGGTGAGTAATTGAATTAAATATAATTAATACCAAATAAAAAATAGTAACTAGTTGATAATCTATAAAATTTTACTTAACGATGGTTTACTTTTCGTAGGCAAAATGGATAGACCTGTCTCTGGAGTATGGAAATATTTAAAAATGATAAGGAATCAGTACAATGTTTAATACGCCCAAAAATATTTTCCTATAAAGGCTCTTCAACAAGTCTTTTAATAAAACATTTAGATAAAGTAAATAAAATAAAGATCGAAAAACAGAACTTTACGTGCGAATGAGAAGTGCCATCGACATCGTCTTCTCAATCTGAATCTGAAGAAGTTCAAGCCTAGTTCCAAAAAGACCGCGAATAACATTTTTTTCGACTTTGTACTAACATTTCGGGCCGTCACTCGTAGTAAATTCATCCGAGAAGCCTTTCATCATAAACAGCTAACTCTACCGAAAAGCGATGGCAGGACAATGGAGCTAGTTCCTAATTAGTTAATGAGAACGAGACTGTTTAAGTGTGTGACTGATTGTACTATAAGTTTAGGAGATTTATTGACATAGTTCACTCTTTCATAATAAAATAAAACATTATTATAATAAAATTGTCTCTTTTTCTGCAGAAATTGAAAATACCCGGGTATATGAAAAAATAATACCCGATACCCGGGTATTAAAAAAAGTCGGGTACGCGAAAACCCTAGTTACTACGTAGTAATCCATACTTACTCTCAATTATATATAAATTTGAAGTGTGAAGCTATTTAAATATTGACACTTTACGCGACTGGAGATTCGAATGTTGCTCGAGTCGTGTAATCCCGAGTCGTATAAAGTATATTTATATCATATTTTCTCAAAAAATAGTGTTAAAATATAGTGAATTTTTCAATTCGAATGTAGTTGCTTAAGATTTAACATAATCTGAGCACATGATCAAATGTATAACGTGGCCCATTAATATCTCGAAATGTCAATTAACTACAAATATGAAAATACTGTTACATAAAAATAATTAATGTCTCAAAATGTTAAATCACAACGTATACTCTTATATAAAGAAACAACCTGTATAATAAATTGTGAGGACTGTTTGGTTGTAAAACAAAATTGTATATGTCTTGTTACGAAACTTTTCAATAAAAATGCTAATGTCGCAATTTTTTCGCAATCTTGCAACTTCATTAAAGTTATATTTAGTTTTTTTCTCACAAAAGAGCTTTTTAATAATGCAAACATGTTAAAATATATATATATATATATATATATATATATATATATATATATATATATATATATTCAAATTCAGCAGCCAAATCGTACAAGCTAGATAAATCTTATCCGTATTAAAATTGTATTAAAAGTTTAAATGAAATTCTTGGAGAATTATAAATCCCCGAATTCCACACACAAACATAATGCGTTTCTGCTCGAGGAAATTATATTGCCTTTCGTCATTTGTGCAATTCCTGCCAGTTACTACATTTATGAAATTCAATCACCGAATCACATATATATATATTTGAAGGTGTGCAAATTTGCTTGTGCAGTACACATACTAACTTACTTGGGCATTGTTACAGTTCCGCCACAAGGGGTACAAGTGAGTGACGATCATGGACCCGTCAAGAACGGAATTACATCCGCATATGCTGAAGGAGCCAGTCTTACACTCACATGCTCGGCATCATCAGGTAAGACAAAGAAAATGTAACAACAAGTTTTCATTATTTTCATTATCTAAAGAAAAAAACAAGATTCCATTTTTCATTTAAAATTTTATTTTAAAACGTGGATCAGTTATTTTCCCTTTGTGTAAGAATAAAATATGTCATAAAAATGAACATAATTTCGTGTATTAAGTTATAAAGCAATTTATGCTGCTTCGCTTATCAAAGACGGGCTTTTAATAGCACGGAAAATATGGCAATGGCAGTGGCTGTTAAACGTTGAAATTTCATCTCTCTCTCACACTGGTTAAACTACAAATCGGAATTGAACGTTAATCGCTTTATATATGAATATTTACAAAAAAGTAATTATAATAAAAAGTATAATTTAAATGTACAAACGCAAGTGTCTTGATTAACTGACTGACTGACTGGCTAACTTAACAAGGCAGAGCTCCAATCGCATATCCTACTGGTTTGTTAAGATGTCTAAATCTCGGTAAGCGAATATGTTAGCTATGTGAAATTCACTATAAAAATTATTTTTTAAAAATATTTATTTAATATTTAAAGATTAATAAATTAGTAAATCTTCAAAATCATTTAAAATCACTTAAAAAATATCATTTTATTTTTTAAGTTTTTAATCTGTTAAACTCATTTATACATGAAGGATTAACCCTGTTTATTTTTAAATATTTGTCCAGTATTGTTCATGAAGCTGCTTTTTACGGTTAACCTCACGTTATTGTCTTGATAATGGGAATAAACATTCCCGAAAGCTCGAGTATATAACAAAGAGTTTCTTTTGCCCAACAAAAAGTTTTGACTGCATATATATATATATATATATATATATATATATATATATATATATATATATATTATTTACCTTTATTGGCATATTTACAACAATTACTATAAGCCTAACAATACAACAGATCAAAACAAAAAAACAAAACAAAAAAAAGCACAAGGAAACAATAAAAAAAAAGAACAAACAACAGAACATAACTAATAACCCGACCCAAAAATACCCCAAATACTCAAACTTAAAAAAACTACACTTTAAAGAAACAAAAAAAAAACAATAATTCTTCGCCCGCACTAACTTTTCTCCCTCCCTAAACTCTTTCCACAATCACTCCCTTCCGTTCTAAAATTTCCCGCATTATGGGCCACCCACTACCTTACTCGTCCATGCACGCTTCCCAGTCTTTACATTTATTTTTCTTTCCTTCTTCCCATGTTAGCCCTTTGCACTCTTCTATCCAATGTTCCCACCTGTCAGTACCCTCTTCGCATATGCTACACAAATTCTCCCTTTCATTCAACCCGTACCTTTTTCCCTTTTCTTTGTTGCCGCACCGAAACCTGGCTATCCTATTTTGGATACCGCTGGACCCTCTGCTTAGGTACAAAGGGAGTCTGCCGTACACTTGTACCATGTTGTACTCCCGATTGTACCTGCTTTCGTCTATGCGGCTTTGTCTTATCTGCAGCTCTATCTCCCTACTCCTTTCACCCAACAATTTTTCACTATTTATTCCTTCCCTTTTCATCCTTTCTACCTCCTCTTTCGACCACCCTACTCGTTCATACATTTTTTTCTATTCATTGCCCTATTTTGTTAGTCTAATCCCTTCGACACCTGCCTTCCTTAAACTATTGAACACCTCTTTCACTATCCTTTCATTCCCTAACCTATACACTTTCTTTTCGAATCTTGCCACTCTCACTGATGCCTCCACTGCAACTTTATACACATTCGCTTCTTGTAGCACCAGGTACCCTGGCGTACTCCTGCCTAATTTCAACGCCCTTTTTATAAACTGAAGTTGTACCTTTTCTACTTGTTCCATTTCGTTCATACCCCATATTTCCGCTCCATACAACAAAATACTCCGAACACACGCTTTCCACACTGTCATTTTTGCCACGAAACTATCTTTAAATTTATCTTTCCAAGCATTCCAAAACCTATTATCAGCCGCCCATGCTTTCTTACATACGAACTTAATGTGCTCATTATTGGACCCATTACTACCAGACATAAATCCCAAGTATTTGAACCTGCTAACCTGCTCTATAACCTCTCCCCCCCACATCAAGCTTTCCTCTTTCTTACCAACTTTCTATTTAAACACCATCCACTTAGTCTTCTCTACATTCACACTTAACATTCTTTTCTCAAAATATCTTTTAATCCTTCCAATCATCTCTTTCATTTCCCCTTTTGTTCTTGCTAAAGCAAGTATGTCATCCGCGTAAGCTAGAGACCACACTTTCATCCTACCTATTACCACTCCTCCTGCCTGCCCATTTTTTTAAACCTTTTCTAAGTCATTTATAAAAACATTAAATAGGACAGGGCTAAGTGGACACCCTTGCTTTAACCCTTTCCTAACCCAGAATCTTTCGGATTTTTTTACACTTATTCTTACTCTGCAGCTTGTCTTGCCATATAGATCTGAAACCGCCTTCACTAGTCACACGCTAATTCCTTTCTCCCTCATCAATTCCCATAGCATCTTTCGGTTTACTGTGTCATATACCGCTTTAAGATCTATGAATACAGCATAAACCTTTCCACATTTCTGAACACATAGACTTATCCGAACAATAATATCGACAAAATAAACATACGCGAGAAAGATGCGAGACCAATTATAACGAAAACAAAGTATAGTAGCTAAATAACAACAATAAGCGTTTGCGGAGAGGCTGGTTGGTTTCGTGTGGACCACTTGTCTGTACAATGTATAGCCCCACAGTGGGCAAACCTCAAAAAAAGCTGGTCATAATATAAAAAAATAATATAAATCGAATTATTGAAATTTAATTATTTACAGTGATACCCCTAGCATCATTTGAGATCATAAGTTGAGAGCAGGTAGTACTCTAAATACCCCTTTTTCGTTCGTGAATATAAAAACATGGATTTTTCTCATAAATATGTACTTTAATTATATACTTTAATATATAACTAACGTGAGTCCCAAAAGTCTTGGAATTCACTCTTGCCATGAAAAATTATGTCAATAATGACATAATTTGAAGAATTATGTCATTTCTTAATTGAGACACATAAAATTAAACAAATTATGAAATTCCATTGATGGAGAAACGCTTAACAAAGTACTCCAGGAACTAGGGCTAGACAACAAAACCCGCAGACCCATCCTAGAAACTTTGACCAACACCCATTCCAAGCTTAAATTTAGAGGCGAGATTTCAGAAAGCTTCGAAATAAAAACTGGAGTGAGACAAGGAGATGGACTTTCCCCACTTCTCTTTAAATGTGTCCTTGAAAAGGTTATGAGAGGATGTCGCAAGGAACTGAACAATTTGGGTGCTCAGAGTGGTATCTACCTGGGACGTAAAAACGATGGACTGGTTGTAGATTGCCTGGCCTTTGCAGATGACATGGCACTGTTCGCTGATTCTCTTGAGATGGTAACAATGCAGGTAAACTGCCTGAGAAAACAGGCTGCCAAAGTGGGTCTTCAAGTGTCGCTGGAGAAAGCAGAATTCTTCACCAACATCAGAGAAGCAAATAGAGAGATTTTACTAGAACAGGGAAACATCAAGAGGACTGAGAAATTTAAGTATCTCGGCGAATGGATTGAACCCAATTTATCAGAAAGAGCATCATTATCCAAGAGAGTCAACAAGTTAGAACTAGCCTATCGGCTGACTAAGAACACTTACAATAAGAAATGCCTGTCACGCAACCTGAAACTTAAGTACTACACATCAGTCTTATGACCAGCAGCCCTGTATGCCATGGAATGTCTTTCCTTGAACCAAAGAGGTCTAGTAGAAAAATTGGAAAACAGAGAGAAGAGAATCCTCAGGAAGATCCTAGGCCTGGTAAAGGAAGATGGGGAATTCCGAAAGCGGCATAACTCTGAGCTCTACGAACATATTGAGATGCTCTCTGACTGTGCAAGGAAAAGAAGGGTAGCTTTCTATGGCCACGTTGCAAGATTGCCTCCAAGCCGACTAACAAACCGTCTCTTCACCTTCTGGCAAAACAGGAAGCTTCGTACCACTTGGTTGACAGAAACCGAACTGGGAATAACAGATCTTAAAAACAGACAGTCTGTGACACGCACCCTGAAGGAAGTGTATTTCAGGAAAAACCTCGAATGAAAGGTACCTCCTGGAGAGAAGAGAGAAAGGAGTTACACCGGCAGAAGATGCGACAATACTGGGCAAAGGTCAAAGCCCAACAGTTGAACAAGCGTGGTCCAAAGTAGGCCTATTCGAAGGAAGAAGAAGATATAAGAAAATACATAGTTTCCTTATTTTATGATAATAAAAAAGTAACACAAATTATAAAGTTTGTTTTTTAATAAAATAATATTTCAGGAAAATTAACGCATCTAAGAGGTCATATTTCAGTGACGATCGAAATTTTGTACAGAAATTACCGAAAAAATCTCTCGCTATCTGTTGAGGTGGGTTTAATCGATTTCAGTGCAATAAATAAATTTTCGATCACCATCGATTTTGTCTTAGCTATGCCGAACATTTTTAATTCTTTTTTGAAGGATGATTCAAAACTGCCCTCGTTGGCGTTGGTACATTCCTTTGAACACATATAGAAATGAAATTCTTAAGTTGCACAAGTAAATATTCCGATCCGGATGGTGTTGGGTTCCAATTCTCTTTCGGCAATCTCTTCTTTATTTTCAGCAAATAATTCCTGAACTGCTGGATCGCCAAATAACCTAATAGTCAGGGTCGTTGCTAAAGACCAAGTATGTGCTTTCGACGAATATGGAAGTTCCACCATGTCCGTTTGTGGAAAAGTTCCACTTTGTAAGAATTTATATAACGTCAATATTTCCTTATTCCGCCTTTCTGAAATTCTTATTTTTATACAATTATAAAAAAATGTCCCAAAAGTAGAACTGTTTTGTTTCAATTGTGTAAATAAAAAGGTCAACACTCCTTCTGCAGTCAGTAAAGTTGAAGTATTTTTGCTTCGTACGTTTACTGCTAATTCTGTCGGCTTTAATATGTCAATTAAATGTACTAAAATTGTGTAGTCATTTTCTTTGTATAAATCCTCACGCCCGATTTCTTCCAATGCTTTTTTATGCAAACTTTAAGTAGCACTAATTTCTCCATCATAGGTATAAGCGAGTTCCATCTAGTTTTACAGTCTCTTTGCCCTCTTTTTCTTCAACATATCTTTGCAGTATGTCATTTCTTACTGGCGATTTTCTAAAAAATCTGACAGTCTTTCTAAAGTTTTGCAGTATTTCATTAAGGTAATCTATAAGTAAGTAAGTCTATCTAAGGTATCTTCTAAATTGTATTTAGTGTTAAAGATCATTATCTATATTTAAATTTTGGTCCACATCAAAGGAATTAAAATAAATTTCAGCTTCCTCATCAGTACTTTCAGAATCTGAAGTTTCGTTAACTACATTATTTTTGTTGTAAAATGAGTTTACAACAGCCAAGTGAATTGCATGGTTGATGCAAAATTGATTTTCAATTTCGTTTAAATGGTCATATTTTTTCATAATACTGACTCCATCTTGTGTTGATGCCAAAATATGACGCAGATTAATACCGTATTGCCTCAATTTTTGTTCAACTAGTGATTGAACCCGGTAAGCATCTCATGAACCTTGTATGGCAACTATCCTCCAGAGAATGCATTCTTATATTTAAATACCGTTGCCATTAGAGCATGTCCATTCATCTATTGTTATTGAGAAATGCTTTCCAGATTGTGTCAGTTTTGTAAACTTTTCATTGAATTACAGTTTTTTCTCATTTGTAAAATTTACGATTATTTTTTTAATCGTCGTTTCGCTTCTAGGCATTTCATAATTACGTTTTATAATAAATTCTCGAATAGCGCTTGAATGTGCCATAGCATGAATCGAAAACCCGTCATATGCTGCGCATTTGGCCAACAACTCACCCAAAGATTCTCTTATAATGAAGTTAAACATATCTGAAGTTGTTTTTGCCTTTCTAACTTCTTCATTTTTCCTAACATCGACTTTATGTTTTGCTCGAAGATGATTTACCAAACTTGATGTGTTCCTACCTGCACATTTTAAAAATGAATTGCACATAGTGCATTTTGCCGTATTTTCGGTTACTTTTTATAATATTTTCCATACTCTTGACTTTTTGTTGTTGTTCATATTTGGGCTAAAATTAAATTTTATAGGAGTTTAGTATATGTAGGTCGATCAATTCATTCTATTTCGAAAATTAAATATAATTAATACTTACTAGACATTGTTGTTGGAATAAATTATTTATGAAGAGATAACTTGTTGTTATCTCTTTTAGTTATCTCTTCGTAAATATTTCATTCCGACAACAATGTCTAGTAAGTATTAATTATATTTAATTTTAGAAATAGAATGAATTGATCGACCTACATATACTAAACTCCTATAAAATTTAATTTTAGCCCAAATATGAACAACAACAAAAAGTCAGGAGTATGGAAAATATTCCAAAAAGTAAACTGACACAAAGCAAAATGCACTATGTGCAATTCATTTTTAAAATGTGCAGGTGGGAACACATCGAGTTTGGTAAATCATCTTCGAGCAAAACATAAAGTCGATGTTATGAAAAATGAAGAATTTAGAAAGACAAAAACAACTTCAGATATGTTTAACTTCATTATAAGAGAATCTTTGGGTGAGTTGTTGGCCAAATGCGCAGCATATGACGGGTTTTCGATTCATGCTATGGCACATTCAAGCGCTATTCGAGAATTTATTATAAAACGTAATTATGAAATGCCTAGAAGCGAAACGACGATTCAAAAATTAATCGTAAATTTTACAAATGGGACAAAAACTGACTGCATAGTAAAACCTCTCAAATATAAATGTAGATATATACAGGGTATCCCAACGAAAATTTGACCCCCCCTATAATTGAAAAACCGAATAATATTTCAAAATTCGTCGAGACCCGTCGATTTTTGTTCTTGGGGGGAGCTTTTTGACAGTCAAGCCAACTAGATATGTTCATCCCCCTAATGCCTAGCAACCCCAACTTAAAAATTTCAAATGCAACTACCCCACTTGTGGCACATCATTTTAAAGCCCTTTTCATTGCGAATACAGTGATAGCGTAGTAATTTCTACACAAATGCCCACCACTAATAAGTTTTTCATCTACTACACATGACCGCATTACCTAATTGTTATTGATGTGTCTATCAGTTTACAAAAATGTCAGAAATGAAATAAAAAAGCTGAAGCAAATAATAAATCAGATTTATTTGATGAATTGCTCAAAATGACCCCCGTTAACTTCCAAACAATAATACAGTCTGTTTTCAAATTCTGTTCGAACATTATTAAAGACATCCGCAGTTATTAATCGGCATTCTTCTACAATTCTCTGACGTAGCACTTGCAATGTTTCCGGCTGAGTGGCGTACACTCGTGATTTTAAATGACCCCACAGAAAAAAGTCCAAAGGGGACAGATCCGGAGATCTTGGTGGCCATTCGACGGGACCTCTTCTGCCAATCCAATGCCCCGGGAGATGGTCATCCAAAAATTGTCGCACAGCAGCAGCATAGTGCGGGGGCGCACCATCTTGTTGGAAGGTTATTTCATTTTCTAGTAAATTGTCGTCACTTTCTAAACTTTTCTCTCTGTTATCCTAGGATCAATTGTACTTTCCAATAATTCTAGATAGGCGTTTCCATCGAGATTACCTTGGATGAAAAATGGTCCAACAAGATGGCCGCCCAAAATGCCTGCCCAAACATTCAATTTTTTAGGTGTCCGAGTTTAAAATTCCCTGATTAAATGCGGATTAGTATTACTCTAATAACGACAATTGTGTCTATTCACTTCGCCATTCAACATAAATGTGCATTCGTCGGAGAAACATGTATTGTAGAGAAGATATGGATTCAGTAGAAGTTGTTCACTAAAGTATTCGCAAAATTGGTTACGGCGATCAAAGTCATCTTCATGTAACTCTTGAACCAGCGTCATCTTAAATGGATGAAAGTTGTTTTTTCAAAATTCGATGAACACTGGAACGGGATACGCCAGAAGCTTGAGACACAGTTGTAATCGATTGCTTATTATCCATCTGTACATGACCCAAAACTGCCACTTCAACTGCTTCATTTCGAACTGGCCCAATTACTTCACGTTTCTTGTTTAAAAGCGAACCTGTTGCAACAAATTTGTCAATCAGGTGTTTAACGTACTGGTGGTTTACATTTTTTTCAGGATGATTGGCATTAAAAAATCGTGCTGTAGCTTTAGCGCAATCGTGATTTCGATAATAAATTGCAACAATTTCTACTCTTTTCGCGATAGAATAAACCATTTAATACTTTCATTAACGGCTGAAACTAACGATTTCTTGGTCACAAGCAAAAAACACCGACTTTTTTGTAGTACTGATTTTTTGTTATTTTGAAAAGGTCTGAATTCCTATAAACTTAAGTATCTTCTACTAATAACTATTTTAGTATCTAGTTTTATTTGCTTCAGCTTTTTTATTTCAAATTTTCGTTGGGATACCCTGTATATTTATTTATCAAAGTACGAAACTAGACTAAAATGTAAAAATGGAGTAAGTATTTATATTTCTTTAATGACGGGGCCGAGCTGTTAGGGGTATATATACATATCAATATATACATACGCCTTGTAGTGGCATTGAGTCTGAGAGAGAGATATAAAGCGGCGATAAAAACGAAAATGCCGCCGAAAAGAAAAGCCGGCGAAAAGAAAAGCCGCCTCAAAGCCGCTTTTCATCAGCCGCCGTTGATAGAGTCATGCAATTTCTTATATCTTGTGGTCACAGTGGTGTAGTGGTGACGCATCCGCTCGCTATACCTGAGATCCCGGGTTCGATCCCCCGCCAAACCGTCAATTTTTTCACGAAACTATGCTGTAGACCAGCTATTCTCAACCGCTGGTCCGGCGGACCACCAGTGGTCCGCGGAGAAACTTTACTGGTCCGCAGACAATTTTTTCTATCCGCGAAAAAAATTTACTTATAAAAACTAAATTTTTATTTATAAAATTACGAAATACAAATATCTTAAACTAATTTTCATTCTATGTAATTTATGATTAGGATATATCTTTACGTTTAAATATTATTGTAAGTAAATGATAATAAAAATGTTACAATTAACTTGTAGTAGTTCTACCAACAGGTAGATTTTGGTGATGGATATATATTTTTCCTTATTTTGGGGGATGATATCAATTTTTTCGTCGTCAGATCCAAATTCTTTAATAAATAAATGAACATCATAATTCGACATGTTATGGAAAAATACCGGGATCATTTTAGGTATTTTATAATTCAAATTACAATATGAGTGGGCGGCTCCCCGAAATTTACCCGTTAAATGATCGTGATCGGCGACTTTGTCTGTTACTTGTAATAACTAATTACATATGTGACAAGAAGTGGCCGTATCGTAGGAATTTTGCTCATCTGCAGTTAATTTAATCATCGGAAGTATAACGCTTAAATGTTCCCTGTATAATTCCTTAACATATGCATAGAGGTTCTGACAAAATAATTTCGGACAATCTTCCCCGGAATAAGTGAAAAATTTACTCAATGAGTCATCAATGAACATTTTATATTATAGGCGAAACTGTATGGTACATGGATATGTGTCTGATTATTATAGCTATTGTCAGGGTTCGGCGAGCATGTATCAACAGGTTTTAAAATTGATTCAAAATCTGCGTATACAACAAAGGGTATACGCATTTTTCTATCGAAATTTTGAAATTTTAATATATTCCCCGGCATCATATCACCTCTCTTATATTTTACAAGGTCTTCCGTCGGCATAATAGTGTAAATTTTGCTGCAGTCATTCAATTTATGTTGATTAAACGCGAATTCATTTGAAAAAAAGGTTAAACAGCCGTCACATAAATATTTTTTTCTACAATCTTCCGAGATTTGACTTCTTACAAGCCGTGAAATATTTTTAATATAAACATAATGACCTTTAACCCCTTATTCCAAATATAATAAATTTACATGTCTTTCCCTAGTCGCATTAGTATGGTAAATTGGTCCTACTACGTCATGTTGTTTAGATTTAAAATTAAACTCCAAGCTATAAACGTTAATACCAATATTATTCATCTGTTCAAATTTAGGAATGTCTTTGATTCTAAGCGGAAACTCTAATCTGTCATATTTTAAAATTGAATAAAAGTAGGGATATGATGCCGGGCGAGCAGAACTCACATTCGTGAGGTGTAATGCGGATACAATGCTCCATAAAAAACAAAATTCGTCTACATTCTGAACATTGATACAAGCTTTCCGATCCCTAATCTCTTTTGGCAGTTCAATAAATGACGACCCACGTATTGGTTTATATTTATTGATATTAATTTCTAAATGGGAAATCTCCCTTAGTGACCAACCCGAATCTTTCTCCTGAAACTCGCTACATTTGGTTTTAATTTTGGCACACATACTGTCATAAATTTCATCAAAGTTACTCATGCTACGTGTTATTTCGCGATATTTTGTGTTAAATCACTTTAATTCACCTTTGTGTAGTAGTTCTTTAATACCTAGTAAAATTTTGTCAAAGAAATATCACTGGTCCGCGAATCTTTTTTTTAAATTTTACTGGTCCGTGGGCCAAAAAAGGTTGAGAAACGCTGCTAGACCACCTCGTGGAAAGCAATGGCAAACTACCACAAGTAACTCTGCATAGTAAAACCTCTCAAATAGTGCCGTTCAGAACCGGCGAGAAACTGAAGGTCGTCCCGCATATGAGTGTGACGATTCGTTCCACAGGTATGCGCGACAGGTCGCCCACGCTAGAACACTAGTATGGCACCTTAAGAAGAGAAAAAGATCAATTTTTCTACTTATATATGTGGAAATGGCATTTTTTCCACGGCTTACCCTACACGAAAGTGACATTTTTTCATTCTAGAGATGAAAATATTTTCACATCTAGAGACGTAAATGATTCCATGTTACCATGGAAGCGAATAAACCAACGATTAAATTTGTATTGACAGTTCCGATAGTTCGCTTCGAATTGGTTATATTATTGTCGAATTATGGATTCTGCAACCGAATATCAATAGCAAAAATTGCATTTACTGGATTTTAATTATGGATTCTGCAACCGAATTAAGTGAACCAGGCACACCGGGCATTATAGAAGCGGCAAACTCCGCTTCTAATAATATCTTACCCGAAAAGTCCCGAGAAAGGTATGAATTAATATATAAAAAGTTCATGAATTGGAGAAATGACAACCAGGTAAGCTCATTTTCGGAAAACGTTCTTCTGGCTTATATTGGGAAAATATCGGTTATAAAATAAGGTTTTAAAGCCATTTACCGTTTGGGGTACGTATTCTAGGTTACGCAATACTATTAACATCAAGTATAATGTGGATATTTCGAAATACGCTAAACTCAAAGCATATTTAAAACGAAACTCGACGGGGTTCCAAAGCAAAAAAGCCAAGGTATTAACATCACAACAAATTCAAACATTTATCCATGATGCATCTGACGATAAATTCTTGTTTACCAAGGTAATTTTACATTTAATGCTCTCTATGTGGGAATACATTTTATTCATTATAGAGAGATTTAGATATAGCGAGATTTAAGAAGTAAAGAATATTCAGAATTTGCAAGAAGCATTACTTGTGACCATTCCTAACACAAAAACCCACACGCCCCGTTCCTTCACAATTTTTGGTACTTACTACAATATTTGTAATAAGTATATTAATCTTCGCCCGTCGGGAATAAACAGTACAACACCCCGATTCTTTCTGAATTATCAAAATGGCAGGTGCACGAGACAAGTAATTGGAATCAATAAATTTGGAAATGTTCCAAAGCAAATTGCCACATTTCTTAAAATGCGGGATCCTCAATTATATACGGGCCATTCGTTAAGAAGGTCTTACCACTATTCTAGCGAATACTGGAGCCAATATTACCGAAGTAAAACAACATGGAGGTTGGAAGTCGAGCGCAGTAGCAG
Organism: Phosphuga atrata; assembly: GCA_944588485.1. Lineage (NCBI taxonomy): Eukaryota > Metazoa > Arthropoda > Insecta > Coleoptera > Silphidae > Phosphuga > Phosphuga atrata. The sequence goes on from OX155892.1 coordinate 52,960,865, forward strand.
AGCAATATATTGAAGACTCAATAAATAATAAAATAAAACGAGCACAGAAAATGTTCCAATCTATTGAAAATACATCAAAAGCTGCTAGTATACCAAAATCTACAATTGGCTTTGATGACCAAACACTTGACTTCAACACATACCATCAAATCTGCCCGTAGCAACCACTTTTGCAACTGAAATTTACCTTCAAAAAGTACCACACAAGTCAGCAATGTAAATAACAATCCTGTAAATATTTATTATAATAGTTATTTAAATATTTATTGTAATAGTATTTTCCACGTTTATAGTAAAAATAAATGATCTAATATAATATTATATAAATTACAATATCGTATAAAATTGCTATTTTCACATCTCAGTAGAAAAAATTGCATTAAACTAACCAAATTTGCATGGACTCTAATTAATTACATCAATTTCAATGGACTATTTTATGTACAAATGTAAAACGAGCCTGAAACTATTTAAAATACCGAAATAAAATTAGGACATTTGACTTGACAAGTATCACCTTCGATGAGAATGCCATGATTCTTCACCTCGATTACCATGGAAACGGACAAACCAACGATTAAATTTGTATTGACAGTTCCGATAGTTCATATCGAATTGGTTTTATTAAAGTCGAATTATGGATCCTGCAACTGAATACGAGTAGAAAAAATTGCATTTACTACTAGAGATAAAAGTGTTGTTTTTGGTTAGGTGTGATTGCAAATTCTCACCTCACCAAAAAAACGCCTTTCATCTCTCGTTGTAAAATATACTATTATTTTTCTATGGTTATTCATGAAGTATTATATTGTAGATTTATTTGTACTAAAATACAACGTAAGGGGTCGTCCATTAATCACGTGATGTTTTTTAGCAACTTTTGATTCCAAAGTTTTAAGAACTTCGTGCCAGGAAACCCTCCAGCTACTACATGCGTCCTCTCTAGCTGACCAACGTGTCAAATTTACTCTCTTTAGCGTTTTCTCTTTCCCAATTTCAGTCTAACTTCAGTCATCGTTGTGTCGAATTTATAGAAATCTTAGTCTTAGATATTCAACATGACTCGCTAAAAAAGGATCGAATTCATCTAACAGTTCCAAAATCATACAATAATTTTCGTTATTCGGATCATTCGGAACTTTTTATTTTTTCCTCTATACTTCTATAGTACACAACGGAAGAAAAAAATATTTTCCACGTCAAGAAAAAAATAAAATAAATAAAAACCGACTTTCGGTTTATCTAAAAAACCCGGTTTTACGGTTTCGTAAATTTTAACAGAAGACCCGGTTAACCGGGTTCGGTTTTAACCGGATTGGATGCCCTAGTGGGCAACCGCTAATTATCTATAACGAGTTAAAAAGTAATTTTTTTGTGAATCTCTAAGCGCTCCACCAACGAGTGCCAAGAAACGCGTCAATTAATGAATCTCAAAAAATCTTGATCTTCACGAAATTCCTATTTTTCTTCTGATAAACAAGTTTTTGTAAAACTAAATGTAGAAATTTTTTTGGTTCGTCCTCAGCAGAAAAAATAGTATTTCTATAAAGAACTATTTACTATTTACTACTATTTCTATTTCACCTTTAAATTAATAATAAAATTAAAAATAAATAAAATTAGTAATAGTAGTGGAACAAACATATTTGAAAATTAAAAAAAAGTAATACACCAGAAATGGATAATTTGAATCGTCATTTTGTTTCAGTCCGTGATCTAGTGACTTATTCTGGATTTGATTAATTAAAGATCCAAGAGTTTGAGTCCTTTGTCAAGCCTAATTCGTAGAGTTTGCGGCTTTCAAGGTGTACGTTAATAGTAATAGAGGACTTTGTTATTATGTATTATACGGGCCCGGATTTATTTAGATTTGCCATCCTCCATTTATATAAGCATATTAAGGGAGCACGTCGGCTAGGCTTTATAGGTACACAATGCTTATTTGGACTCCAGATGAGGCTTTGCGAAATAAAACAATGAGATGGGTGGAGATGTGACACTGACAGAGATTAAGGAATATTATCGGTCGATGACCACAGATGAAACAAGAGGTAAGGCTCGACTGCCTCGGAAACAGACTGTAGAGGTAAATGAAAAATTCGATGGTTGCTGTTGGAATTTGATGTACATGGAAGGGAATAATTTGTGTGGGTGTGTGAAAATAGAATTGCTGTAGGATCGAATAAAATCATCACAGCGATACTGAATATATTTAATGAAATACTTACAATACTCATAAGCCTTATATTTTATTTACAACATACAGTTTAATTATTAATTACCAAAGGGACCTGCCCATATTCAAACCAAAATGTTAAATTAATTTATTAAAGAACAATGCATAAACTAGCTTAAATGGTCCGGCGAGGAAAGTCTATGGACTTCATTGAGTAACTTTAAGCTAAAACCGACAGCATTATTGCAAACCAGTATATTCAATATCACAACGAGTGCATCCAGATTTAATAACATAATAAAGTTAGTTCATTATCGAAATTTAATTAAGGTTTGCTATATTCTATAAGTTTCGCCAATAATTCAAATGATATTCAAGAAAATCTACGACCAATATTTAGATGACAATCTGCTAATCTCATCGCTTAACAGCAACAAACAAATATCTTGTAACACGTTTTCAAATTCAATATAAGATGATATCGTGGAATGCAATATGCCATTACGATCTGTGGCAACAAGTACTAAACCGCGCAGTTTAAGGTCATAACGGTCGATCGAGCAATGGAGTACATTTTCGGTTCAAATTCCTTTGCCATAAAATCATGCACACGTCTACCTATTCCCCGATCACAAATATTTAACTACTAAATACACAAACCGTTGCCTAAATGAAATTGTTGAATAAATTGTATGTAAAATTTATATAGTTGCATGACCACAACAGACAAGACTATATTGTCAAGACTAGACAGACAAGACTCGACAGACAAGACTAGAAAGACAAGAATAGACAGACAAGACCAGACAAACAATACTAGACAGACAATACAAGAGAGATACGACTTGACAGATACGATTGGATATTTATGAGTATTCAGACAAGACTAGACATAAAAGACTAGACAGAGAAGACTAAACGGTAAAGACAACAGTAAAGACTAAACGGTAAAGACTAGATGGTAAAGACTAGAGGATAAAGACTAGGCAGTAAAAGGTAGACGGTAAAAGATAGACGCTAAACACTAGACAGTAGAGACTGGACAATAAAGACTAGACGGTAAAGTCTAGACAGGCAAAACCACACAGGCAAGATCAGACTCTCAAGACCAGACAGGCAAGGTCAGACTCTCAAGACCAGACATACAAAACCAGACAAGCAAAACCAGGCAGGCAAGTCCAAACATGCAAGACCAGACAGGCAAGGCCAGTTGTGCAAGACCAGACAGGCAAGGCCAGTCGTGCAAGATTAGACAAGCAAGACCGGACGGGTAAGACGAGACGCGCAAGACCTGACGGGCAAGCCCTGACGGTCAAGATCAGACGGTCAAGACCAGACGGTCAAGACCAGACGGTCAAGACCAGACGGTCAAGATCAGACGGTCACGACCAGATGGTCAGGACCAGATAGTCATGACCAGACGGTCAAAGCTAGACAGTCAAGACCAGACGGTCAAGACCAGACGGTGAAGACCAGACGGTCAAGACGGGATGAGCAAGACTAGTCCGGCAAGACTAGATGGACAAGACTAGATGGGCGAGACTAGACAGACAAGTTTTACATTGTCAGATTCGGAGAACACGTCTGTTAAAATCTAAGTAATTTATAATTATCACTTTTCTAAGGAGTTTGTTTTCAAAGTAAATAATATTTGAAGTAGTTTCGATATGAATCAGCAAATTAGTGCTAAAAAAATTGAATAAAACAGTGCGGTATTAGTTATCAAATTAGTTTCTGATTTAATTCAAACCAATGTGGAGTATGTACGTAGAATTACAATGTAACATTGTGAAATTTTCCTCGGAGTAATTTCGTTCCAGCAATAATCGTTCTATTACACACACACAGTTTAAATACATAACTCAAAATTATCTAAAACATTGCATTACGTGAAGCAGTTTCCTCGCCTTAATTACGTTGCCGATAAATCTTTTTTGGTGAAAATGATTTACTGTCTGCCTAGAAAACGACTTACTAACTTTGCAAAAATGTAAAGTTGCATTAAATTTTTTATCATGGTACCTGCCAGCTCACCTTTTTTGTTTTTGCAAGGCAATTGTCGGAACAGAAACATTTACATATTTTTCAACTTTATTGATGGGTACGAATTTAATGCCATTTATTAGCGGGTGAAATACAGCTGTGGCACGCTTTACATTTGATTGTAATTTCTATTTAATTAAACACTATAACCCATTATTTGTGGATTACATTTGTGAATGATTAATTTCATCAGCTTTCTAACAGATTTATCGTGATTTATTAAATCTGTTCAAATTATTTTCATGATTGTTTCTAGAATACATTTTAAATACTTATTCAAGACAGAAAAATATATGAAAAAGACTGGTCAGATAATTCTACATTAGACAAAAGAGCCGACAAAATTAGGAATTAGGCGACAAAACTAGATAAGACTATGGCCCCGGCGAACCCGATAACCATTCATGTCAAATTATCACAGAGTTCATCCATTACTTATTGACTCCTTTTTTTATTTTCTCAAGCGACTTCACTGAAACGGAAGGACAGAGGGACCGCCAGCGATGGCATTACTGCTTCTGCCAACCCTTCGAGTAAAAGTACAACAGGATTTACATCAAAGTAAAAGATGCTATGCCATAGCATTTACCTATTGTTACAATTACCTATTGAATCCTATAACATACATAAGCAATGCCTCCATCGCGGACGAACAATTTCCAGAAATTCTCAAAATAGCAAAAATCTTTCCAGAAAAAAAGGGATCAAAAGAGGTTATTGGAAATTCAGGCCGATTGCCCTTATTTCTGTACTATCAAAAATTATTGAATACACCATACCTAGCAGAATAATCCCATTCATAGAAAATATAACATTATTCTAGGCCAACAAAATGGATTTCGTAAAAGGAAATCAATTTCAACGGCTCTAAGAGAGTTCCACAGTTTTTTAAAAGAAGTAGATTTGGAAAATAAACCCATAGGAATATTCTGCGACTTAAGTAAGGTTTTGATTGTGTCTCGCACAAAACACTTCAAAACAAACCAATTAGATATAGAATCCGAGGGTTAGCCACGAGCTGGTTACAATCCTACTTAGAAAACCATAAGCAGTATGTTACAGTAAGAAGTGGAAATGAAACAGGAAAGTCCACATCATTTGTACAAATATTGGGGAGCCTCAAGGGAGCGTTCTTGAACCAACACTTTTCTTATTGAACACCGCCGACAAAATAAATTATATAATCGGTCAGCATTGTACGTTGTATGCAGATGATACTAGCTTTATTATAACGGGAAAAAATAAAAAATAAAACGCAGACAAAGTTAATTTATTAGTTGGTTTACTCATCACTTGGGTTCTCAGCAAACAACCTTTTCTTAAATAAAGATAAAACAGAGTGTGGCTGCGGGAAGCACCTATGCTGAGGACATTAATTTGAAAATAAAAAACCACTGTTCCAAATCTCCCCTGAACAACCACCATAGTCAGTCGGCAACTACATCAAAAAACATTCCAAATTAAACATCTGCGTAATCAGGTGAACAAGGAAGACCTGCTAAGCTGGTATTTTGCCAAGGTGCAATCCATATTAACATATGGCATTATGAATGGAATAGTTGCTAAAGGTGGAACAATTGATGAAGGTGGAATTTTGTAACGAATTATAAGGTGCGCGATACTTTGTCGCTTTCAGCGCCACATGACGTATATGGAACGTGAAGTTGTATATGAAATAGTAAGCAGAATTGCGCGATTCTTGTGGTGTTCTCAGCATCAGCTTAGGTTGTATGTGTGTGTGAAGAATAATGGGGGCTGCAAAATGTACAGCTCCTGCTGCACAAAATATTTTCTAATAATTCAGTTGTCTTAAAGGATTTTAATGCTGTCAGGTTTGTGAAATAATCTAATCAAACACTTTTGAAATGAAGTTAATCACATAGTGTGGCCAATTGTCTGAAATCAAAGTTATTAGAAATTAGAAATAAACAGCTACCAATGTTCATGAAAAAAGTTAATATATCTAATTGTGTGATATTAGTTACTTTATGCGCGTGGTGATAAGTTGTGTTTGTTTGGTTGCGGCTAACAGGGTAAGCGCCCAGGCATCGTTTCAAAGCGCATCTGGTGAGGGATAGCGCAAATAGTAGCCGGCTCCAACAGCGGAAGGTGTCTTCGCGGGAATGGACGAATGCGAGAGCAGACCGAGACCGATCCAGATGGCTAAGAGGTTGAAAAAGGAGGAGATATCAGATAAAGGAGGAGGAGAATGCAGTTCAGGTCAGAGTGATCATTTAGAGAGAATACTGCAGGAATTAAAAGAAATAAAAAAGGAGTTCACGACGGTAGACAGGAAGTTGGAGGAATTGAGACGGGAAAACAGAAGTTTGGAGGAAAAATTGGACAAAAATTTGGTGGCGAAGAGACTAAAGGAGGAAGAAGAAGAAGAAAAGGACTGAAGAATGGAATTGTTAGCAGAGTTGAGGTCAATAAGGGATGAGAATATGGAAATAAAGAATAAGTTATCGAAACTGGAAGAAGAAGCGGATGCAGTCAAAGAGGAGAAGAGATGAACCGAGGGTAAGTGGGAGGAGAAAGTCAGGTAATGAGAGAGGAGCTGGCTAAACTAAAAGATACGGAAGAGAGAAGATTAAGGAGGGAATTAAGAAATAAAATTGTAATTTATGGAATTAAAGGAGACGATTGTCGGGAAAAGGCAAAGAACATATTTCGTGAAAAGCTTGGTTTAAACGGAGGTTTCGGGACCGCATACAGGCTCTAATAGGGACAATAGAGAAAGTAAAGGCCCGATTATGTTAAAACTAGAAAGTTGGGAGGTAAAAAAGGACATAATAAGAAACAAACGCAAGCTTAGAGGTACAAACGTATTTATTCAAGATGATTTCACCCCTAAGGAACAGGGAATCAAGAAAGAACTGCTAAGTAAGGCAAACGTACTCAAGGAAAGGGGCCGCCAGATTAAAGTAGGATACCAAAGAATGGAAATAGATGGCAATTGGGTACCATGGGACAAGGTAGCAAAACGTAAATGTCCAAAGAAGGATAGGACAGTTACAAATCGACGGAACGGAAAAGGAAAATGTGAAGCTTATGTTTTGGAACGTAACAGGGCTCAGAAAGAAATTGGATAAGGTGGACGGGTCTTTTATAGAATTCTTGAGGAGATTCGAAATAGTTGGGTTAGTGGAGACCTGGGTTCAAGAGAAGGAATGGGAAGCCCGTAAAGAGAGCCTCCCCAAGGAATACAATTGGAGGATACAACCGGCACGGAGAGAGAGAGTGACTACGGAAGGGCAAAGGGGAAAAATAACAGGGATCTGGATAACTGGAAGCGAAAACAGAACTGCAAAAAATAGAGAAGAAGAAAAGAGAGCTTTGGGAGGAAAAGGAGAAGCAACGGGTACGGGAAATTAAGACGGAGGCGAGTTGTGGAAATACGTGAGAGAGAATGTTGAAAGGAAGGAAAAATTACCCAAGAGCATTGCGAAATAATAATGGCAAAACCACTTCATGATGATGCTAGGAGGGGTGGAGATGCGGTCATAAAGAGAAGATAATTTAGGAAATCGACAGAGAAAGCAGGAAGAGCTCGCCGAGGATATCAAAGTGACGAAGGTAGACGATGTTATTAATCCACTAAAGCCGAGAAAATCGGGAGATTTGGATGGGCTCGGAAATGAAGCGTGGAAAGAAGCACCTGGAATCTGTAAGGAGAAGTTAACGGAAGAATTGAGAAGGATAGGGAGGGGAGACAAAAGGATACCAGTCAGCTGGAACGTGGGGATACTTCAACCGGTGTTTAAGAGTGGAACGAGAGACGCGCTTTAAAATTATAGAGGTATAACTTTGATGAACTCCTCATAGAAAATATTTCCTAAAATCCTGGATTGTCGCTTGAGGAAGGAAATCAATGAAAGGAAGCTTTTGCCGGCAATACAAGCGGGGTTCAGAGAAGGAAGGATCACGGTGGAATACCTGGTGACCTTAAGAGTCATCATAGACCAAGAATTAAAAAGGGATGCCTGTTTGCTCTTTTCATTAATTTAAAAGCCGCATATGACTCGGTGAACAGGAGGAAATTGGATGAGTGTTTGGGCAAGATAGGTATCTCAGAGAGTGTAAGAAGGAACATCAGGGATTTGTACGAGGAAACCGTCTGTAAGGTAGTAGCGAATGAATGGGCATCGGACTATTTTGAGGTGAGGAAGGGCCTAAGAGAAGGCCTCCCTTTGAGTCGCACGCTCTTCAATCTATATGTGGCGGATATGGAGGAAGTTACAGGCCGGTCCAGCTAGAGGAGTGGTCATTGGGAAAAAGAAGGTGTGGAGCTTGGCATACGCGGATGACATTGTGGTATTTGCAAAGTCGGCGAGTGAGATGAAGGACGTGATTGAAAGACTTTGTAGGTATTTCGAAGAGAGGGATAGAAAGGTGAATGTTGGTAAAACAAAATGGTTTTCGGTTTAAAAGGGGTGGGCCATATAGGAAAGAAAGGTATTAATGACAGGTTACTGAAATAGAGGAAGTTAGTAAATTTTAGTATTTGGAGTATGTCTTTGGGACTGGATACAGTAATAAAGAGCACATAGAGTATGTCACAAAGGAGGCATGGGTGGCGGCGGGTCGTATCTGGGAGGTTGGGAAAAGAAACATTGACGGAAACTTTATTGCAGCGGAGACGATATGGAAGGCATGTGCGCGAAGCGTGTTACTGTATGGATGTGAGGTCTGGGGAACGAAAGAGGAAGACAAGATCGAAAGAGTGCAGCTAAACTTTTATAAGAAAGTGTTGAAACTTGATAGGTCGACGCCTGGTCACATTGTGCTTCAGGAAGTGAGTGCGTGTAAGGTGGCGGTAATTGCTGCGGAAAGAGTGACAAAGTTCGAGTATAGGGTGGATGGGTTAGGAGATGAAAGCATAATAAAGGAAATCTTTAGAGTAGTGAATAAAGAGGGGTTAGTTAAGTGGTAGAAGGGAGAGTAGTTGGGGGCTGAATAAAAGGAAACTGTATGAGTGAGGCGGGTTATCACCCGAGGGGTTGGAAATGGAAAAAAGTGGGGGTGCTCAGTGGAAGCTGATGCTAGAAATGTTATTAAAAGTGGACTGTCAAGAGCGCCAATCCATAATAAGGCTAGCAAATATCACCAAGGCTACAGTCAGATACAAGTACACGGCCGTGTTCCTGGTTATTTGAGGACAAGTAAAGGGTTGGAGGACCAGTCAGTGTTGGCGAGATTTAGGTGTGGTAATAAAAAGCGTGGCAGAAGACAATGGATGAATGAGGAAAATAGAAGGTGTTTGGTGTGTGGGTTGAAGGTGGACATGTGGTGTCATTAGTTGGAAGAATGCAAGATGGCGGAGTAGAATTTACAGGAGATAAGGCGAGGAAGGGATTGGAGAGAGTCTCGTCCATGGACGAGAACGGGAAAGGACTGTCGTTTTTATTCAGAGTGAAAAGAGGAAAGGGCGGATGCGTCGGGGTAGTTTTTTGAGTGTTGCGGTTTAGTCTTTTAGTTTATGACCGATGTAAGGTGTTGATGTTTAGGTTTATAGGGTGGTAAAATGTCTTTTTTCTTTTTAATGGGGTTTTAGTTTTAGTTTCATAACTTTTTTTTTACTTATTCTGTATATTTTGTATGGCAGTGTCAAGTATTTTAATTATGCAAATAAAGGTTGTTATTACTACTACTAATTGGTACAATTTCAATAGAAAATGTATTATCTATATTGAATTGAAATATTTTTAATATTTTAAAATAGAAGAGAGAAAGGAGTTACACCGGCAGAAGATGCGACAATACTGGGCAAAGGTCAAAGCTCAACAGTTGAACAAGCGTGGTCCAATGTAGGCCTTTTCGAAAGAAGAAGAAGAACTGAAATATTTTAGAATAAACCACTTAAAGTTTTTAAGCTATATTTATTTGATGAAAAGTATAATTGCGACCGTTTCTACGTGGTATCCATACTTAGAATTGAAAAATTCTGAATAGCAATTTTTTCAAAATATTCCTCCGCAAACACGGTTCGCTTTGGAAAGATGAAAATGACACACTTTTTAGAAAAAAATCTACTCTAACACTAATAATGTTAAACGCATGTTTGGTAAAACACGGAAAGTTAAACAAAAAAAAACATATAAAGAATTTCAACATATATTGCTTTTAAGAAAAAATCCTGTATCAAGCCTATAGACCGAGAAGATGTCATCTTCTATAGAAAAAAGTACGGTCTATGTAGAACTGAAAGAATTTAGTAAAAATCTCTTACAGTTATCAAGCTATAGATATTTGAATTTCTTACTTTCTCTTCCGGTTTGGGTTTCAGAGGGGGCGTCAGATAAAATATTTATCTACAAAACTTACACAGTGATTTCATAGAATGATTCCTTGTATACAAATGTGTACAATTTTATTGTTCCACGTGCGGTGAAACCTATAAAGGTAATTTTTTTAAGGAAACCAAACTTGTCAATCATGAATTTTAATCAAAACCGAACACGGAAATTTAAAATTATTCAAAAATTGCGAATAGAAGCATTAACCCTTGAGGGATTGCAATGAAATTTTTACTGCATATGGATACCCATTAAAAGTACACTCAGACGAAAATTCTGAATCCTGTTAAATGACTCCTAAATCTAAATGACTAAAAATCCTCTGGTAAACGGATTTGCAATGGAATGATAAAATTTGCTCCGCTAGTAGAGGAAAGTTTACTTTATCGATGCACGCTAGAAGAATTTCTTAGATATGTAGGGAAATGAGAAACGCAAATGTTTTAAAATCAAGTTAATCAAGGAGGGAGATTTCACACGTCGGTCATGTCGGGACTGTCGGCCGCAGAAAACTCATGCAACACATTTTAATAGAACTCGATGAGTTCTATTACAATATTGCAACATTTTGAGATGGCAGTTCATTCCGCAGTCAAAACTGACAGTTTTCGCCAATAACTCTGTGGCTATATATCCCAGCAAGGCGCGAGTGGTACCGTTGGAATCTAGATTCAATTTAAAAGCTTTAGTTATTCTTAAAAAAAAAATTTGCCGTTCACGAAATAAATTTCAGAATACAAATGTGAACCGAAGCAACTATTTCTGATGTAAAATTGTCTGAACTTTAAGAATCCGCAAAACTAAACGTGTACAATTTTCGTTTTCTTTTGACGTTGCTATGCGTTGCTAATCAAGAGCCAAGAGTCGCCGAAATCTGCACTTTATAGAGATTTCAAGAAATCTCTTTGAATTTGATTTGAATCTGAACCTAACAAAGAACGAAAAATCTTTCTCGAAAATTTTTATATAATTTCTTTTTTTTAATTTTATCTTTTCATAAGCATAAACGGATAAACTTCAAAAATGACATTAGCACATAATCTGAGCGAAAATAGTGTCAAAATGATCAGCTGTAAGTACAAATTGGCGATTCAGCGGCAAGCAATGGCCGTAGTTTTCTTGCCCTGGAGTGCAAATTCGTTGATGGATTTGAGAAATTTAAATGCCATACTGTTGGCTTTTTCGCCGGGCATGAACCCCTCAGACTGGAAATGCAAATTTTCCTTTTCGCGTTTCGGTTTGAAGAGGAGAAAAAAGTGACTTTCCGAATTGCGATGGCCCAGTGCGCCGTTCCCATCGCCATATATAACCTTTTATTCTCTATTTAGAAACCGCCACCGTGACGCCCTGCTGCTTAATTTAGCAAATGCAGGACGATTCTCGCGAACGTCTGCAAAACATGGTTTTCCTGGCGTGCCGGCGCCATCTGGCACGCAATCGCAGTTAAGCTCCAAAGCAAACTAAAAGGCACTATGCCGAAGCGTTTGGTATCAGTCCGGTCCCGATCCGACTGTTGGTTATCCCAGTAGGGAACCCCCGCAAATTAGGTGAAAAAAATCTGCGTTTATCCGATTTTTGTGTTAAAATTGACCCAGAGCGGAAATAGGAAGTCAAATGTCCCAGATTCTTCCACCGCCCGTTGCGGGTAAACATCTCGCATCGAACGAACCGGTTTGGAGATGCGATTCAATTAAGAACAGCGTCCAAAGATGTGATCGAAAACACGATTTTTTTCACACACGAGCCGCAGACCAAAATTGCTCCTCTAAGGTGCTAGAAACGATTTCCTATTTTTGGCACCTGCAGGACGCCGTGTGGGACTTGTGAGCTGAAGACAGACACGGGTCGAAGGCCCGTTGAGTTTTACAACAGAAAATTTCCTGTTTCGACGTGCAAGAGGAACGGAGTTTTTGAAGAAAAAGTGAAAAATTTAAAACGCACCTACAGCCGCCACCTGCGGGGGCGGAGCTTTATGAAGGTCGTCTAAAAAAACCTGTTTTTGTTTCACTTCACCGCAAAAAAAATCAAGAAAAAAAAAAGTACAATTTTTCGTAAATTAAAAAATTCGTCATGTTTAGACCCTTTTTATATTCAGGAACATTACCTTACTCGGTTAGTATAATTTTATAATAATAATAATAATTAATGATAATTATAATACAGCGGATGAGTTGATTACACGGGACACAAAAATATTTTACGGCTTTATCCGGTTCCCATAGCGAAAGGGTTAAGAACTGCCGGCCTTCAGCCGCTCCCATTTTTAGGTCTTGAGGGTTTCCTGTAACTTGCTTTGACGTAGCGAAACGGCTCTTACAACGCATCTCGAGCAAAGTGTGCCAAAGAGTGACAGAAGATATTTAATTATTCACTGTACACAGGTTTGGCTGTTTCGCTCTTTTTGTTTGGATGTTATATTGTGTTTTTCTTTTCAAAGTTTTGTTATGTGGCTTGTGCAATGCATGCTATCCGAAGTTTACTTTTTAGTAACTCTCATATCTTGTGTGTGTGTGAAATTTCGCTAAATGCACTACTCTAGGCGGCAACCAATCCACCGTCACCTATAGTGACGTTAGCGGACCTTCCGATTCTGGGGAGTCCGCACCAACATGTTTTAAGAATGAGTCGGAGCATCCAGAAATCACCGGAAGTCCACTCAGACCAAGACGCCAAAACTTCTTCGCAAAATTTATTGCTAACTCACTGCTAAAAGTTGGTAAACTGAAACATCTAACTGATTCACTAACACTACACAACATATTACTGACATAAGTACAGGAAACCAGATTTACGAACGAACATGCCTTCGAATCCCAAGGCTACAGAATCCTCCAAGGAAAAGTGGGTCAGCGGGTAATGAAGAACGTACCCCACTTAGTTACAGGATTTATAATCAGTCACAGGATACTGGATCCAGTCATCGACTTTACCTCCCCAAGCAGTCGTGTATCCATCCTTTCTCTCTAATGTGCAAACAATGGCCCTTGGGCCCAAGGGCCCAAACAACATGCCCCAATCAACAGGCAGACATAGACATACAACAGACGCAAGACAGAACTGATAAATTCTGGGAATACTTATTTAGACTTACTTAGAAGATATTAGCTCCAAACTTCCAGAGAGGTACACCGTCATACTACTTTTTCGTGACTTCAATGCACAATTGGAAAGAGAAAACAAATACAGAAACATATTGGGCAAATATCCGGCCCATAAGCGAACCAACCGCAACGGAGAACGATCGGTGGATCTGTGTAAGACTTTCAGGATGCTCATGAAGTCTACATCCTTCAAACATTTGCCATGGAAGCAGAAGACATGGATTCCACCTAATACCAACTTGGATGAATTCCAGATAGACCATGTGACCATTTTACGAAAATCTCAAAAGGAAATATAAAACATGAAGGTTAGATTAGGTTAGGCTAGTTTATTTAGTACTAGGAAGCGACAATCTGGATTCAGACCACTACCTCTCATAGATCAAAATAAGACTCAAACCTAGAAATATTAGATTAGACAGAACCTTCAAAATGGTAATATTTGACGAAGAGCGACTTAAGAACAATCAAGAACTAAGTCAGATACTGAACAATACAGATCTAAAATAAAGCTGGGAACGCATCCGTGGAGGACTGAAGACTGTGACAATGTAATAGCCCAAAAAATTCCACTTCACCAGGCTGTTTTCTGCTGAAGTAGAATTCTAAAAAGACGGAGGAAAATTTGCATAAATTTTTGGAACAAAGAAAGGTTACAGCCAAGATAATTCGAGGAACCAAACGGACCCACATACAAAACCAACTAACCAAAATCGAAGAGAGCTTTGCTAAGAATAACTCCAGAAATTTATGTGGAACCTTTAAGCAGACACACGCTCCGCCAAGCCTCCACTTCAGAGACACAAGGCGAACTGGCTTGTAAAGACAAGGACAACTGCCAACTTTTAGCTCAGTAGAGTAGAAATCTACTCAACTGTGATCCACCCAGCGGAGACTTCGACTATAAACAAACCACACCAAACCCGGACACGCTGCCCCCTTCATTGGAAGAATTTCGTCAGATAATTCAACATGTTAAGAATAATAAGGCAGTTAGAGAGGACTCTATTGTTGCTGAACTGTGGAAAGGTGCTGGAAGCAATGCCGTGAGCAAGCTAACCGAGATCATCCGGACATCTGGGAAACAGAAAAATTACCACCCGATTAGAAATTGGCTCTGGTCTGTCCGCTACACAAAAAGGGAGATTTTACTGATCTAAACAACTACCGTGGAATTTCTCTCGTCCCGGTAACATACAAGATTCTCTCCAAGGCGTTACAAACAAGGACAGAAAATCAGCTGGATAGTCTACTGGGAGAATACCAGTGAGGCTTCAGGAAGACCCGATCCTGTGTTGAACAGATCCTCAATCTTAAAACTGTACTTGCATACCCCAAGATGAGAAACCGCAAGGTGGTCGTCACCTTTGTTGATTTTAGGAAGGCCTACGATTCCATTGATAGAGAAACGCTTAACAAAGTACTACAGGAACTAGGGCTAGACAACAAAACCCGCATAAACATTGATAAAACCTTGACCAACACCCATTCCAAGAATAAATTTAGAGGCGAGATCTCAGGAAGGTTCGAAATAAAAACTGGAGTTGGACAAGGAGATGGACTTTCCGTACTTCTCTTTAACTATGTTCTTGAAAAGGTTATGAGAGAATGGCGCAAGGAAGTGATCAACTTGGGTGTTCAGAGTGGTATCTACCTGGGACATAATAGGAACGATAGACTTCTTGTAAGATGTAAGATTGAGATGGCTCGGACACATGCAGAGAATGGGTGATCATAGGGTTCCGAAAAAGTTGTTCAATGGCCAACCAGAGGGAAGGAGAAGGGCCGAAAGGCCAAGAGGGAGATGGAAGGATGCGGTAACAACTGACCTACAAAAACTTCAAGTACGGGACTGGAGAACGTTGGCGAGTGATAGGTCCGCTTGGAGAAACATGCTGAAGGAGTCCCAGACCGGCCATCGGTTGTAGTGCCATTAAGAAGAAGAAGAAGAAGACTTCTTGTAAATTGCCTGGTATTTGCAGATGACATAGCACTGATTGTTGATTCTCTTGAGATGGCAACAATGCAGGTAAATTGACACAGAAAACAGGCTGCCAAAGTAGGTCTTCAAGTGTCGCTGGAGCAAACAGAATTTTTCACCAACATCAAAGAAGTAAACATAAAGATGTTACTAGAGCAGGGAAACATCAAGAGGACTGAGAAATTTATGTATATCGGCGAATGGATTGAACCCCACTTATCAGAAAGGGCATCATTATCAATGAGAGTCAATAAGCTAGAACTAGCCTATCGACTGACTAAGAACACCTACAACAAGAAATGCCTGTCACACAACCTAAAACTTAAACAAACGCCCTGTTTACCATGGAGTGTCTTTGCATGGACCGAAGAGGTCTGATAAAGAAATTGGAAAACACAGATAGGTTAATCCTCAGGAAGATCCTAGGCAGGGTAAAGGAAGATGGGTAATTCCGAAAGCGACATAACTCTGAGCTCTATGAATATATTGAGAGGTTCTCTGACTGTGCTAGAAAAAGAAGGGTAGCTTTCTATGGCCACGTTGCAAGATTGCCTCCAAACCGAGTAACCAACAGTCTGTTAGCCTTCTGGCAAAACAAGTAGGTTCGTACGACTTGGTTGACAGAAACCGAGAAGGATATTAAAGAACTGGAAATAACAGATCTCGAAAACATACAGTCTGTTAGACGCACCCTGAAGGAAGTCCGTGGCTTTCAGGAAAAACCCCGTAGGAAAGATACCCCCTGGACAGAAGGGAGAAAGCAGATACACCGGCAGAAGATGCGACAATACTGGGCAAAGATCAAAGCCATATAGTTGAACAAGCGTGGCCCAAAGTAGGCCTATTCGATACAAGCGAAGGAATATCCCATGTACCGTATTAATGATTTTATGTATTTTAACATATAACTTTAATTAACATATAACTTTTACTTACTATATTTTAATTACTTTTTGACATAACCTGTAGATATATTGTTCTAATTTAGCAAAATAAATCATGTGAATTTGACGAGACAGACAATTATAGGAAGTTTGAAGGAATACAGCCTTATGCACTAATGAATTACTAATATAGCAGTATTTGTTTTGGGTTTTAATTTATAGACAGACATCATTTCTTGCATTGTTTCCAAGGCGGATAAAAATGAATCGATACTAGTTGGTACTAGTTGCTTTTTTTTCTAACTTTAATTGTATTTTGTGATTTGGTAACTGTAAAGTGTAAATCCTATTTGTTCTTGTATTCGATTCTTTAATGTATAATTGTTACAATGCTTTTGCACGATACAATTAAACTAGGCAGACGAGACGATACAATCAAGACTATGTAGTAAACACTTGATAGATAAATCTATTGAAATAATATTAGAGTGAATAAGACTAAAGACAGAATCTAAAATAGAGAAGTCATGAACTAAGATATTACTACGTTTAAATTCACAAATGACTTGTAAAATGAATAAATATAATTATAAGTAGGTAGAGGGAAAGTATGGAGCTTGATGTGTCACGGATGAGGTGGTTGTTTTGGCATATAGTGAAGAGGAAATGAAAGAAATTATGAAAAGCTAGGGAGGTATGCGAGGAAGAAAAACATAGAAGTGAATGTCGAGAAAAGGAAAATGATGGTGTTTAGTAGGGGAAAGAGGAAGAATGAGAAGAAGGAATAGAAGTGGGAAGGGACAACAATAGAGTGAGTACCTAGGCTACACATTGCACAAGAGGGCCTCGGATAAAGCGCAGGTGAGAGAATTAGCCAAGAAAGCAAATAAGGTTATGGGTTGTATTTGGGGGATAGGAGAGAGAAAATGGGGATGCGACTTCAGGAGGATTAGGATGATGTTTAAAAGTTTTATAGTGAGTAAATTAATGTATGGAACAGAAATCTGAGGCTGGAAAGAACAGGAACAGGTTGAGAGAGCCCAACAGAAATAAATGAGAAGGGTGATAGTGGTAGACATAGAAACTCCAAGATACACGGTGAGTGAGGAACGTAAGAGGAGTTTGAAGATAGAATGAACGGAGGGGAAGACTTCAGATTACTGACTGAATGCTGCAAGGAAAAAAAAAATGGATATAGAATTGAATGGAAGAGAGAAATATTACCGAAGAAATAGATACGCGAGTAAGGAAATAGACAGGCTGAGAGCGAAATATAGGGACGTGAAAAAGAGACAAGGCCGTAGACATGCAGTAAGGAACAGAAAGAATAAGGGAATTCAGATACTATATGAATATAAAGTATGAAAGCTGTATGATAGAAGGGATTCCGAAGTACCTACGAGAATAAAATGTAAAGGATTGAAAGAATTGGCTAGGTTCAAATGTGGAAACGATTAGAGAAAATAGTTATTTGATGGAAGAAGAAAAAAGAATGTGTAGGATGTGCTACGAAGATAGAGAGAGACCGTGGAGCATATGTGGAATAAACGTGTAGAGATGAAGGAAAGAGAAGGAAGGAAAAGAGAAGAAATACTGAATATACTGATGATGGAAGAGAGACACAGTGCTAGAAGAAGAAGAAGTATGGAGGAGGAGGGAGGGTTGAATTGGAAAAAGAAGAAGCAGTGGCATGTGTATTAAATATATTATATGTTTTATTTTATTAAATGGATTAAAGACAGGAATCCAGAAACCCCGTAGGGGAAATTAAGATTATGTATATATAATTATATGTACAACTTAAGAAAGTTATGGTCTCCTGCACTTTCGTGCCAAGTGAAACCAATATATTTACCAAGATAATATATACTATATATATATATATATATATATATATATATATATATATATATATATATATATATATACTATATATAATATATACTATAATATATTCGATAATATATACTATATATAATAATATACTATATCCTGATAAATAAAACTAATAATTAATGAACATCAATAGACGAGTTTCCGCCTTTTGGCTTCACTAGTATGGATTTATCATTTAATCTCAAATCAAATTAAATATAAAATACAACTTACTTAGTGTAATGTTCACAACGACATGGCGAAGGCCATTTGACATCATATTTATATAAAATAAATAAATATATTTATAAGTGCAACTTAAGAAAGTTATATTTATTTATTTTATAAGTCATTTGTGAATTTGAACGTAGTAATATCTTATTTCATTACTTTCAATATTAAAAATTCACATTCACAATTTTTTCCAATTTTATAAAATAGACAAGCATAGACGCTGTATAATTTATTATTATTTTTTTATTTTACATGAATGGTCCCTTTAGTAACACACGAAGCTTTATTTATGATTTCGAATCATGTTTGGCTTATAATAGGAGTTCCAGCAATGCTGGGTACTTAGAACCAGGGATTGTTAGTTCCTGGAGCCTAGAGTCGCCGCCGCACCCACAGGGTGTCAGACGCGGACCAGGAAGCCGGCGGATACCACTCAGACGCGCCTGGATTTTACTCAGGCTTTTCTTTTACTATCCCGAAAAGTATGGGTGTCTCTTCTGCCAGTTCCGCCGTACCGATGATCTTCATCTCCGCCTTCACTGCCATTGAGGACTTCACCGTAACCCTGGCAAGGGGCCCTCACACGGTACTGTGGTTGTTACCTTCTCCTCCCATATATTATTATATTACTACTTTTTTTGAAACCCACAAAGAAAAGAAAACGAAAATTTGACATTAAAGTAATTTGACATTTCGAAAGATTATTATTTATTCAATATTGTTATATAATTTAAAGATTTTTAGAAGGTTTATTTAATGTTAATAATAAAAATTATTTTTTCAGTAAAGTATCGAAGTTTGACGCAATTCGCGTTTTGTGTTGCAGGCAATATTTTAAAATTTTATTTCGAAATAAAACGATCTTTCCATAAAAGAGGTCTCGGGAACGTATATAAAAGTCTTGCCTATAAATCGCTACCCCGAAGTATCTGCAAAGATTGTTGTACACCGAAATAAAAAAAAGTAACTCGATATTTGTTTGGGGAATTGTTACGACATGTTTCCTTCTGCTATAGATTATATGTATATGTGGGTGGCCCGCACAAAACTGACCGTTATTTCCGAAAAAAAGGACGTAAATTCCAAAAGTCCTGTGTAAAACATTCATTGCTGCTAGGTCCTGCATTTCCTCAACATATTTATTTTCCCTTCTTTTAGTCTAGGCGAAGAAAAAACGTTGTTTTTTAGAAGTAAATAACAAAGAGATAATCTGCATAGGTTAATTCCCTTTACAAAATATACTTTGTAGAAATTCATACCGAAAAGTAAATAATATCGGAGTTTAATCAAGTAATTAAAGTTGGGTGTAAATAGACGTCAGGGTCGATTAATAGAGTTCGGACAACATTTTACAACTATAACGGGTTTATTGTTGGATTTATCGCAATTTCCATGATTGACTTACGAAATGTTATATATCTAATCGACAGACGCGTTCGATCTTATTTACATAAAGGCAGCACATAATGGCAACCATTATTTGATTACAGGGTGTAATAATATCCAATTACTTGGAAACGCTTTACAGGTTTGTGATTACTCCTTTAGCATTAAATAAATCAAAATTCAAATGATTCACTTTCCGACTTACTGTTCAAATTTATACTCTTATTATACAAATTACACCTTACACAACTCAACCTATACTTACAACAATCCTTCAATGTTCGAATATACAGTTAACAGCTTCCAAAACTGCTGCCTTTCACGTTCACGTAAAATAATAGAAACAATAAAATTTTGATAACACAAAAATTCATTTAATATCAATACTATTTACACTTTATTTCTCAACTTTTATTATTATTCAAGGAAATTGAATTATATATTATCAATTACCTTTTGACTAAATTAAATAGTTCAGATTTCTAATCGCGTAAACATTTCCATATATTGAACGTTTGTTTGTGACATTTGAAACTGGAATTTGGAGACACAGTATCCCCACTATCAACAATCGGAATATCGATACTAACCGCAGCTCATGATATTACAAATACACTAACTGGGACAAAGGAGATGCATTTGGTTAATAGAGATCATCTAGATTAAAATTCAGGCTGATATGTATTAAGAATTTGTGCTAATAATCTATTTAAATGAAGCTCAGTGAAGGTATTTTCATTCAGGTTGTTTGTTTCTTTCAAATCTGTTTCGGAAGGTTTAATTTGGATATAAAAAGCAAAAAAAAATTAATGATTATTGTTGAAAAAATATCAGTTTCACAATTGACCTTCTTACTAGTAGTTAAGCGCATGCGCATCCGCCAAGTTTTAAGGGCGGGAATGTGAAAGTTTCGGGCAAATAATAATGTTATACGTCAAAAAGTTCGGGCAAAACATGGCGGAAATTGACAAATGTGCACGAAAAAAATTCAACTATGACAAGGTCTATTGAATTAATTTTATCACGCTCTATTTTTAATTGAAAGCAACTTTAAATATAGAAATACTTAATAATAAATTAAATACAAATAGTATCTTTGTCCATCATCTCTTTAACAGGGTAAAGGATTATAACCTCGTTTACTCCATCAAGTTGGGCAAGGAAAACAAGACTTCCGAAATTAATAGAAGAGTGCTGGGCGGCATACCAGAAGTTGGAACATATCCTTAAAAGTAGTACAGTACCTACTAAGTACTATCAACCTGCAGAGAATTTGATAGTAATCAACCTGAAGAGTAATGTATACGATGCTTGTGTTGTACCTGTAGCCACCTATAATCTGGAAACCGCAACATTAACCAAGCGAACTGTCTAGTCCTGTCTGTCTAGTCTTGTCTGTCCAGTCTTGTCTGTCTAGTCTTGTATGCATAGTCTAAAACTATATTTTGTCATTACAATCATTCAAAGCTCACATTTAGTATTAAACAATCTCGTCCACCCTAAATTTTTTACTTTTACCATTTTTTCTTTTATAATATTTACATATTTTATAATGTCCTTTGAAAAACAATTTAATATGCTTTAATATGAGTTTAAATTTATCAAGAATGCTAATTATTTATAGGCGTAGCAACCGATAAACAAAAATGAATGTATTTATGTAGTGGTTATAACGAGAATAACACACTAGTGAAAGATTGTAATTATTGCTTTCGTAATTGAAATTTGCACAATATTCGTTTTTCATAATTTGACTAGTTTTCAAGAGAGTTAGTTTAATGTATACTACACTGCAAAAAGCCCCCCAAGTTTTTGTTATAATCGAAAATGGACTTGGCCAGCGGGGTGTTGTTCAACAACTGAGTATGACACGCGCAGTGGTTCGAAGAGTATTCCAACGTTATGGGGAGACTGTATCCTTTAATAGACAACCTGGTAGGGGCAGAAATAGGTTTACAAGGGCTCGGGACCGCTTTATTGTATCAACATCATTAAGAAATCCTTACCTTAATGGTGTTCAACTGCAACAACAGCTCCGTGAAGTACGAAGATTGGCTATTAGTCGGTGGACAGTAAAGGGAAGACTACAGAAAGTAACTAGACCCCTAAGACACCTACAGTTTGTCAAAAACTTACCCCTGCTCATCGTCAAGCACGCCTGCGTTTTGCAAGCGATCATTTAAATTGGACGTTGGAACAATGGGGGTCTGTTCTGAGACCAGAATATACCACTATCGTAGCGACCGAAGAAGAAAAGTGTACCGGAGTATACGGAAATATACTTCCTGCATGATCTGCGGTGCAATTTCTATGGGAGAACGAACCGATCCTGTTTTCATCATTAGGGGCGTCCGTAGTCACGGGAGAGGAGGTTTAACGGGTGCTAGGTACTTCGAGGAGATATTAGCAGTTCATGTAGAACCTTAAGTCGACTACATTGGAGAACAATTTATCATTATGTATGACAAGCCGCACACCGCAAATGAATCCCACCGCTCGTGCAAGATTACATTACAGAAATTGTTTCTTGGATTATGGAGTAGCCATCATGGAGCACCGAACTTACTTCGATAGAACATTTATGGCATGAGCTTAAACGAAGAATTCGAGCTAGACTTCGTGCCCCAACCTCGATCCCAGCGGTTATTGTTGCAATAGAGGAAGACTGACTTAACATCCCACAAGAAACAATAGCCAATTTGATTAGATCCATACCTAAACAAATTAGAGGTGTTACTAGGGCAAAAGAGGTTCATATTCGTTATTAAAAATTAGGTGTTAATTTAGATAATTATCAATAATCATATTTCTATTAGATATAAAAAAAGTTAATTTGTTTACACAAGAAACTGAAATAAATTTTAATAAATCTAAACTTATATTGAAGAATATTAAATTATCTTTCAAACGGAAAATTTCTTTATTTCGTCTCATAAATAGTTAAAAAAAAACCATGCCGTCAGGGGACCCCCGTCAGGAACAAAGTTCCTCGCGCAAATTTTAGCTCCGAATGTAGTTCGAAATGAAATCTGTATAGTTAATGTATTTTTTATTTTATATCATATTTTCAATACATTTAATGTAATAATGAAAAATAAGGATTCAAATCAAAAAACAAGCCATTCAAGTGTGAAAATGACCTTCACCAGTTAAAGCTCGAGTTTTTTTGTAATTGTATGGTAATTATTGGTTTATGGTAACTATAATAAGACACATATGTTTGAGATTATATTTTATCCAAGTATCCTAAAAAACATCATCAATTGTCGTACAGTTTCTTGTTGTGTACTGCGTTGGATGATTATTTATACTCATATCAAATCTTTCTAATAGAAAGGTTGTGAGTTTTTCAAATTTATCAAAATCAATTAAGTTACCGTTGAAGTCTCCAGCCAATATGAGTGGAACTTTGTAATAATTTAACTTAAGTAAGTATATTAGAACCTTCCTCAGTATATCCTAATAGGTCTATAAAGCTGGCACCCCCACCTCTTCAAAATTTAAATTTGATAACACCAGAATTATGTGCTCTTTATGTGCTAATTATGTGCCGCAATCGCGATTTTTGTGCTCGAAGCCTTCAATGAAAGTATCAAATTTTAATAGTGGGGTAACTTAACAGTCAAGTCAAAAAAAAACACCCATCCCAAAAATTGGGATACCGATACCAAATAAGCACTACAATTATTGCTATTTATGTGCTTTTCAAGTACCCTGGAGCGAATTCGCTAACTCAACCCCTTGTGCGAAAAACTCACCCCGAACGGAATGAGCCACAAGAGGCGAAATCTATAATAATCGAGCAAACAAGTTTTAACCAACGCGATATTATTGCAATAATTATGTGTTCTCCAGATATGATATTCCCGATTTTTGTGCTCGCACCCTTGTACGAAAAATTCACCCCCAACTGCATTAGCCTTAAGAAGTAAAATCTTTAATAATCGAGAACAGTAATTTTAAATAAAGCAAAATTATTTAAATAATTATGTGCTCTCCAGATATGCTATTTACGATTTTTATATTCAATCCCTTGTGCGAAAAACTCACCCCGAACGTAATGAGCCATAAGAAGTGAAATCTATAATAATCGAGCACACAAGTTTTAACCAACGCGATTTTGTTGAGATGATTATGTGTTCTCCAGATATGATATTCGCGATTTTTGTGCTTAACCAACGCGATTTTGTTGAGATGATTATGTGTTCTCCAGATATGATATTCGCGATTTTTGTGCTCGCACCCTTATACGAAAAATTCACCCCGAACGGTGTGAGCCATAAGAGGTTAAATCTTTAATAATCTAGAACAGAAATTTTAACCGGTGCGAAATAGTTGCAATAATTATGGGCTCTCTAGATATGCTATTCGCGATTTTTGTGCTCGCGCCCTTGTACGAAAAATTGACCCCGAACGGTGAGAGCTATATGAGGTGAAATCTTTTATACTCTAGCACAGAAATTTAAACCGACACTAAATTATTGCAATTATTAGGTATATGCTCTCCAGATATGATATTCGCGATTTTTGTCTTCGTACCCTTGTACGAAAAATTCACCCCAAACTGCATCAGCGTTAAGAGGTGAAATCTTTAATAATCGAGAACAGAAATTTTAAATGACCCAAAATTGTTGCAATAATTATGTGGTGTCAAGACATGCTATGTACGATTTTTGTTCTCAAACCCTTGTACGAAAAAATCACCCCGAACTGCATGAGTCCTAAGAGGGTGCTACTTGACTGTGAAGTTAGCACCCCCACTAGTAAAATTTGATTCTTTCATTGAAGGCTTCGAGCACAAAAATCGCGATTGCGGCACATAATTAGCACATAAAGAGCACATAATTCTGGTGTTATCAAATTTGAATTTTGAAGAGGTGGGGGTGCCAGCTTTATAGACCTTATTCTAATAGTGATCGATGAATAAATAATATAATGTCCTCAATCTTTTGACCTGGGAATATATAAATAGCTGCAATAACTACATCAATACTGTTTCCCAGTTCACAACATTTTTTTTTTCTTGGCATAGCTTGCGATTTGACTATTGTCTCCCTATAATGTATATGTTGTAGTTATATCTGCCAACAGTTCGTGTATTCTATTTCAAATACTCGATATGACTAGCTAGTTCATGATACCACATCAAATATGTTTCTTTATTTTTGTCTATTGATATATCTGATAATTAAGAAAAGTAGCTTTTATACTATCAGATGACAGCACATTTTTCGTGTTTAGTTTTTAGGTTATAAACCGACCACAGCCGTCTGATAGTCTGCGATAGAAAGAGAGAGCATGCATTATAGAAATAGGCCTAGGCCGCACTACGGCTAAACCGCCGCCGTTTTTTATCGCGTGATTTTGTGAGTTAAGTAAGTAAATAAATACAAGCGGCTTCACCTGCGGTTTTTTCCCGCGGCTGATTTTAATGGCGTACTGTGTGCTTCTCGAGCGGTTTCGCGGTTAAAGCGGTTACCGATCGCGGGGAAAAAACGTAGAGCGGCCTCAGGCATATACATTAAGAAAAAGAGAGAGTGCGCGGTATAGAAATATACACTGAGAGAAAGAGAAAGATTCATAACGAAACATAACGAATATACGTAACATAACGAAAAAAAATCTTACTTCCCCCTCTGCGTGTTTTCTGGAGATTCACTCATACCGAGACCTTAGTAAAGAAACTTCGTTCCAATAGCACTCGAACCACATGTACGATAAACTAATATAGACAATTAGTTACTAACTACTTACTACTTTTCTAAATCTGTATTTTGTAAAATTCGTTTTTTCTTTTTGATGCTGCGCTTGTGATTTCACTATCGCCTCTTCATAATTGTAAAGGTAAAATATTGGTAAAAAAAGGTAAAATATTGTAAGAAAAATAACAAACCTCGAATCACACATAAAATAAACCAATGTAAACAGTAAGCAATTGCTTCAAATTATAAAATTTTATTAACCTATTTTTCTAAATCTGTATATCTGTATCCTTCTTTTTTTTCCTTTTTCTCGGAAGCTACTCTTTTTAACTCTGAGCTTCTGATTTCACTATTGTCCCTCTATAATGTATTTGGTGTAGTCATATAGTGAAATCCGTCAATTTGTGTTAAACCATTTGAACTACTCTATATGACTAGCTCGTTCATGAAACCAACTCAAATATTATTATGTTTCTTTATTTATCTCTTCATTAATAGGTCTGATAATTAAGACAAGTATCTTCATATCAGATATTCATATGACAGCACTTAGGCATTCATTGAAACGTCGAATCGGTAAGTAGGTCTCTCTAGGTAATTCTAGAATTGAAAGTAAGATAGTGTAAATCCCACTTAAACAAGTGCCTCATAAAATTGGCGATTTCATGAGCTACAGAAATTAAATGAACAACACGAACTGCCGGCAGATCACGCAATGGCTCAGTTTTACACAATCTGACTGATTTTACTATATGATTACGACATATATAAATATAGTAAATATCAATCACTCGAATTAATTTTAATATGTAAGTACCATAAACGTGAACGTAAACAGATAGCAATTGCTTTAAATTTTACAGTTTTATTTTTATTAAGATACTTTTTTTCAGAAATTTGTATTCTTTCTTTTCGTTGTTGTATTACCACATAACTTGGATTGCACACGCCTATATTCAGTATCGCTAAGTAGCATTAAAAAAACACAATCAAAATCAATATAAAAAAAGTGTCAGAATTTTTTTTCAATAAAAAATTCAAATTATAAAGGAAGTTTTATAATGAGCGCAGATTGTATAGCGTTACTCGATACTGATGATGAATCCACACCGCCGAAGTTAATAGAAAAATCAAATTAAATAATTAATAATTTAACTCCTCAAAAATCAAACAATGAAGCCGCTTATAAAAAATTTATGGAATGGCGATTAGAGAAAATTATTAAAAGTTTTTCGGAATCAATTTTCTTATTGTACTTCTGTGACTGTCCTAAAATCTACAAATGATCGTGGCTTATCAATTTTAGTTTTTGCAATTCTTACTAATAGCATGTCACCTTTATCTTCTATATTGTCCACAGTTAAGTCACGCAGTCATTGGCATCAATACTTCTTTGGCAGTATGCCTAAACTAGTAGCAGCATATTTAAAGTTGAAAGATCCAGAGTCTTATACTGGACGTTCAGAACAACGTCAGCTACTGTATTAACAGATTCTGGTGCCAATCTGCTATCTCTGAAAAAACATGGGGGGTGGAAATCAAATACAGTCGCTGAAGGCTATGCGGAAGAGTCAGTGAACAATAAAAAAAGAATTGGTCGGCGAATTTCAAACAGACCTTCCACTTCGCGAGATGTATATCAACAAATCAAACAAAATCAACAAAAATGTGAAAACAACTTGTACCTATTGAAATCAATGTCAAGGACAAAGACAATATTAACTTTGAAAGATCGAAAAAAATTGCATCGACAACTGCAATGCCAATTATAAGCATTGAAAAACAACACATATTTGATGAACATATTTTTGCAGATACATTATTTATTTTGTTACAAAAATGTTGTTAATATTCTTGGTTTTTAGTACTGTTTAATATTGTTAACATATTTCCATTTGAAAATAATACGTGACTTCAATTAAATTGTAATTAAAACAGATATTGTTTGGTTGTAAATGAGAAAGTTGTCCGAACCAAATAAATCATATTTGTTCAGTTTATCCAGCAAGTGTGCAAAAAAAATGCTTGAAGTTTTCGTTCATTGTGGACTTTAAATTTTGTGTTTAATTTCTGCAGTCTCAATGAGAGGCGCTCGAAAGAGAGAGCGCGAAACCATTTTTCGCCGTAATAATTTTAGACCCTTTAAAACAGGCACGTTTGAGCAATTACCATGTTCTTATAATAGCGTTTCTGCAATATCTAGATTTCAGTTATAATTTGCTTGATTCTTCTAAGTATCAAGATAAAGA
Organism: Phosphuga atrata; assembly: GCA_944588485.1. Classification (NCBI taxonomy): domain Eukaryota; kingdom Metazoa; phylum Arthropoda; class Insecta; order Coleoptera; family Silphidae; genus Phosphuga; species Phosphuga atrata. Next base: position 52,988,792 of record OX155892.1, read on the forward strand.
GTAAAGTAAAAAGATAAAAGTTTAAATTGCAATTTTATGTTGTTATATATTTATTGTAAAAGTGGACATAAATTGTTATAAAGTTTGTGAGAATTTATTAGCACAGCTTCTAATAATTTAAAGAGTAGAAGCTCGCAACAACAAACTAGTTCTGAAACATATCCAAGCAGAAAGGGAATAATTTTAACTATTCAACAACTTTGTAATATATATATATATATATATATATATATATATATATATATATATATATATATATATATATATATATATACATATACAAAAAGAGATTAGAGATTGAGTGAGTTGGAATCCTCGAGGTCTCATTTGTTACGGAACTTAAGAGCGTAGGTGGGAACACAATTGATGTAATTCCGGCTAAAAAACCCATAGATCACTCGTTTCCCGGAACGAAATCGATTTTCCACCGAATCGATTAAACTTCTATTATGACTTTTCCTCTTTCTCTTTGTATATTTACTACCATAAAGGTCCAAGAAACCACGCACGCCCTTTTAACTACGATCAACGGCCGTACAAAATATGCAATAAATTTTCTTCTAAAAGCCCATAAAATTCCATATAAAATTTCTATTAAGCCCAACTTTGTATATGCCTTACATATTGTTGCAGAGTAAAGAGAATCGAAGAAAAAGATTTAAAATTCCACAAAAAAAAGACAAGCAACAAAAACAAAAGAAATTTTATACCAAAGATGAATGGAAAGTGAAAAGCAACGGCAGCAAAAATGGTTCTTTTTTTTTCTTTATAAATTATATTTAATTTGTGAAAAAGAGAAATTATTTAATATCAGCGCAATAATTAATCATTGAAAGTTAATAATAACAAAACATCCATTATGAATTGTAGAAGTGTATAAAATTCACTATAAAATCGTATATTTCATGAAAGTTGTCGAAACCGCGTTGTTTCAATTCACATAAATTTTCATCATATTTCAAATTTTTATTTTATATTCGCTTGTTTTTTTAATTTACATAAAATGTATAAAAAGTTATTCTGTCTGTCTAATAACCAAGTCTGACATCTTTTACGTCTAATCTTGTCTAATTAATTGTATGTCTGTCTGGTCTTGCTTCTCCTGTTTTGTTTGTCTCGTCTTGTGTCTTATCTCATCGGTCTACTCATGCCTAGGGTTGCCAACGGGTCTCTTTTAAAGAGAACATGTCCTCTTTTTTGAGAAAATATTTTTGTTCTCTTTCTTTTTATATTTAGATTAACATTATATGTATAACCAATATGGCGACAAAACATTCGGTTGCATACAAAGGCAAATGTGATTTGAATTAACATGTATTATTAAGAAAGCACACAAAAGCTCTTTGTGTAGCAACTAGTTCCATGACTGTAAGCAATTTTTTGACAAAAAAATCATCTATGCATTCCAAAATATCAGTACTAATGAACTTTGGCTTTTCACACTTTAAAACATCATTATAGTTATTATTCCACTCTACGCACAATCTGCTGACAAAAATAGTTGATGATTCGGAATCAACCCAGCGAATATCACCAGGAAAAACAAAATATATCGCGAATAATGTTATATCTTCATATTGAATGAAATTGTAATGCAATCAGTGTCCCGAAATTCATGCCTATCAGTTTCAACCTATGGAAGTAACTGTAGTTCAATTAAAATGAATGCAGTCGTAATTCTCTTTTTTGAGAAAAATAATGGTATAATAATAAAAATAATTGATATATTTTCTTTGCCAGATGAAACAGCTAGTACACATTTGCATATCTGTTAAATACAATATTTTAGAAAAATGTGTTTTTTTTCTGTTGGCTGTTAGAAGAGTGTTGGAAGTTTATCCCATGTTAAAGTCGTATGTTGGATCGCTAAGTAATTCTCCCCATATTTTAAAATCTTTTTTTTATATGATTTCGGTGGAGCCTACTTTGCAGTTAAACCAGATATCCAGGATTTACGATATCGCTAATGTACCGACAATCAATATAGTTTTTAAATATATATTCCCTTTTCTTGTACTGAACAGTTGACAACCCTAGTCATGTCTCATGTATAAGACTCAAGTTTCGACTGTTGAAGGTCATTTTAAAGTTCACAATTACCTTTAAACAGTCGAAACTCGAGGCGTGTAAAGTGTGTTGGGATATATACATTCACAAGTTATTTAATAATATTTTTACAAAAATTAGTAGTTTAATTAAATCTAGTGATTTTTTCAATCCAGAGTTATCTTAGAGTTTAATTTTTTTTGTCTAGGCGTGTTACTCTACTTTAGTCATTGTCTATATATTATTTTACAATTATCGTATATTCGAGTAAACATATTCAACAACTAAATTAAATATACCCTTACGCTGTGATAAAATGTTTTATTTATATGAATTGAATCGAGAAACTAAAACAAATAAAATTTGTAATGAACACTTTAAATATTTAATTATATTTTTTTGTGCGTCTCTTTCGAATGCACTTTCATCCATCCTGTATTCTAAATTTGCCTTGCGGCTGACATTGGTTCGGAATAAAGAATTTGCTCGAGCCCGAGACCTACCAAACATTTAAGGTTTTCTACTTCAAAGCGAACTCGATGAAACGACGTCGCGTTTAGAAAATCAAATGCTAATTTGCACATAACAACATCACATGTAAATTCTGATTTCCAGCAGTTGCTCCAAAAAGAAACCCAATAAGACATGGTCGACTAAACATTTTACAACAAGATAAAAATAGCTACACTTATATTAAAATCATACATACTATAAAGTAATTTACATTATATTAGAATTTCAAATTTGCAAGCAGGAATAGACATACAAGACTAGACACAAAAGACTTGTGTATTGACTTGTGTATTTAAAAAGAATATACAGACAAGACCAGACAGACAAAACAAAACATATAAGACTAGGCAGACAAAACTACACAGACAAATCTAGATAGACAAAACAAAACAAATGAAATCTAGAATGATTATATAGACAGATAAACAATCCCATATGGACAAAAGTAGAAAGATCTTTACGGTGAGTCTCATTTCATAGATCTCATGTCATGAATGTGATGACATGATATGTTTTCTTTTATGAGAAATATTTCAGCTGTGGCAAATATATTCCTTAATATAAACCGTTGCAAATCTTCACTCAAATATCTGGAAGCGCCGTGTGTATTAAAACATTAAACCGCATTTCCATAGAATAATAAATAATAAATAAGATTTTATGACAGTAATTTATAACTGTGTTACATATTAATATGCAATATGAATTTCTAGATGATATTAATAAATATCGTATATAGAAATAAATAATTGAGGGTGTTAAGACCATTGTCACGAAACCTCAAGTGATTAAATGACAGTTTGATGGAAGAGAGACACATACAAATTCACATAAAAATCCGTTCTAAATTGAAATATTTACACTCACAGGCAACTGTTTTATCCTATACTCCCCCACCTTAGATTTATTACCTCCAGAACGAGACTCCATACATCCCACTTAACCCCAACGAATTTTCCCTATTAATATATATCTTGCGCGTTACAGGTAAACCCTTGGCTCGTGTTTCCTGGTGGAAAGACGGGGATCTTGTATCGAACGACACGCAATACTTTGCCGAAAGGAAGAAGTCGCAGAGCGTTCTCAAAATTGACAAACTCATTCGCACCCATCTGCTGGCGGTTTACAGCTGCGAGGCGAGCAATAGTCAACTGCAACCGCCGTTGGTAGTGCGGGTCGCAGTTGACATGTATTTAAGACCATTGGAGGCTAGACTACAAGGACAAAATCAACCCTTAAGCGCCGGGAGACGTACGGATATCACTTGTAAATGTAAAGGTTCCAGACCACCAGCAGTCATCACTTGGTGGAAGGTAAGTGCGCAATAATATTTTCAAAAATTTAATTTTATATATACGCAATTACATGACAAAAGACTAGACAGACAAGGCTAGACAGACAAGACTAGACAGGCAAGACTAGACAGATAAGACTAGACAGGCAAGACTAGACAGACAAGACTAGACAGACAAGACTAGACAGACAAGACTAGATAGACAAGACTAGACAGACAAGACTGGACAGACAAGACCAGACAGACAAGACTAGACAGACAAAACTAGACAGACAAGATTAGACAGACAAGACTAGACAGAGAAGACTAGACAGGCAACACTAGACAGACAAGACTAGACAGACAAGACTAGACAGACAAGACTAGACAGACAAGACTAGACGGACAAGTCTAGACGGACAAGACTAGTCAGACAAGACTAGACATACAAGACTAGACAGACAAGACTAAACAGAAAAGGCTAAACAAACATGGCTAGAGAAGACAAATACAGAAAACAAAATTGTACGGAGAGGACGCAAAATTGAAATTTGTAGATAAATTATAGGTTTACCCAACTTAGGGGTAAAGTTGCAATAAAATCATACATGAAGGAAGATGTTTTTCCAGGTTTTAGCAGTTCTCTATATAAAATATGTTTATACAAAATATATAAAATTATAGTAGTACATAAAAATATAAATAATGTTATACATTTTGTAATTTTTGTTTTTTGTTCTTGTAATTGTACAAATGTGAAAAAAATGTTTGTCGAGACCATGTAGATTTTTGCACAAAGAATTTTATGTAGTCAAGGCGAATGTACGACGACGCACACACCTTAAATTAGCTCGACACTCGAGTCATAAAGTGGCACTCTACAGGAGCATAACCCCGGGACTAACATTTTTATTACCAACTCCTGACAGTAAACATATTCAAGCGACGTAAACAACAAACGAGCGCGACGTACTTTCATCAGTAATATCTTCTAATTACATCTTGGGCGACTTCAATATGCAAGAACACACACGCCGTTGTTATAGGAAATAAGTGAAAATCAGTCGAGAACGAGATTGCACCGGTACAACGTACTTTATCTTAATACACCGGGCATTCCCACACAGAAACCAACTCACATATTGACTGGGCAAACGGGAAAAAGGAAATTAAATCGAGCACATATTGTGCACACGGATCATCTGATGGCAAACAATATTGACTAAAATTATACTTTATTCCACTCTAATTTTATGAAACAATACATACTGGGATTAGGGATTTATTTTGTATCCGAGTTATTTTTATTTCCACTTACCAAACAGATTATCAACTTTCCTTTAGATCTTTCTTTGAACTTTCCATCCTGATGTCCCAGTGTAGCTAATTAGAATTGTCAGATATTCGCCCTGTCATTTAAATGATAGGCTACAGACTGTTGCGTCTTTACATTTGCGTATTACATTTAGTTGATATTCTCATATTTAGGACTATATACATATAGTTTATTCTCCATTCTGTTCAGTATTGCCTTAATCAAATTTCTGTTTGTGTTCAATGTCCGCGTTGTCCATGCTGCAATTACCAAGATAATACAAATAAGTAATTCATAATACTATCTGTATTAACTCCAATTATAGTCCGTACTATATATATATATATATATATATATATATATATATTTATATAGGGTTATGATAAAGTAATGCACAAATTCATAAAACGCACTATGATCATCTTTGTAAAAAATGCACATAGTGAATAACACGGCAAACAGTTTATTCCATTCCGCGTCTTTTAACATAAGTCACAAAAATGAATCGTCAAATTTGTCAAAGTTATAACATCATCAATATATTTTTTTAATAGGAACCTAGTTTTTTTTGACATTTTTTTCTGCATTATAAAAAAATAATTGAATATATGAATCATAGGGGAGGGGGGGTGGGGGGGTGTCATATAAGAAAAAACTGAGAGAATTAATAAAAAACAATATAAAGTTGATTTTGAATTTATGAAAAAAAACTAAATATTAAAAGAATTAAAACTTAAAGTTACCTAGTAAGAACATCTGTTTTTATAAATTTTTTCAATTGTTTTAATAAACCAACTGTTTGTCAGTGTCAGACTTACAATTAGCGTCATACCAATTTTATTATGATGGCTCCTTTAACCGAAAGAGAAAGGATATAAATTCTAATGATGGTAGGTTACGGCGATAGACTTCGATCTCATGAAGAAGCATGTGGTTTATTTAACGAGACACATTTTGAAAGACCTTCAATTTCTAGAAGCACAGTAAGCAGAATTGTTGCAAAATTTATTTTTTATATTTTATTTTTTAATTTTTAAAATTATAATTTTAGAATTGCACAATTTAATGAAACGGGAAGCGTGATGGATGCTCCAAAATCTGAAAGACCAGAAATAAGCGGCGATGCAAAGTTAGATATTTTATGTCATTAGAAGACAACCCTCACGCAACTACAACAGAAATTGCCTTACAAGAAAATATTAGTCACTCGTTTTTAGTAAAGTTTTTAAACAAGAAAAACTGCACCCATACAAAGTTCAGCTTGTTCACGAACTCTCAGTAGATGATCCGGACAGGCGTTCGGAATTTTGTGAAATCTTCATGAGGCATTGTGACGAAAATTTAAATTTGCTTAATAGTGTAGTATTTTCAGACGAGGCAACGTTTTATTTAAGTGGTACAGTAAATCGACACAATTGTCGCTACTGGGCTCGAGAAAATCCCCACTGGATTCAGACAAAACACACCCATCGCCCCCAAAAAAATAATGTTTGGGTAGGAATCGTCAGGGGAAGATTTATTGCTCCTTATTTCTTTCGCGGGAATTTAACAGCTAAGCGATATTTGGAACATCTTCGAATGGCAGTGCTTCCGGATCCAATTGCGGCATTTCCTGATCCAAATAGTTGGGAAAACTTGGATCCCAGTATTTGGTTCCGGCAAGATGTTGCACCACCGCATTATGGTCTTAATATTCGAAGGCTTCCGGATAACCAGTTTATAGGAAGGTGGATTGGTGGACGTGGGCCAATGGAGTGGTTACCTAGGTCACCTGATCTTACCCCCCTGGATTTTTTTCTGTGGGGACATTTAAAAAGTCGGGTCTACGTTAACCAACCAGACAATTTAGAAGACTTAATGGAACGAATTAGACATGAAATGACTCGTATAACTCCCCAGATGTCCGAAAACTCTGTAAGTCAGGTCTACCATCGTCTTGGCCTATGTCAGATAGTGAACGGGACACAGTTTGAACAATTGCTGTAAGAAATAGTGTTGGTTTAATGGACTGTTTAGTTAATTTAAAAGTTACTACTAAAACTAAGTTTATTTCGTGTTTTATTAATTTTCTCATTTGATATCTCATCAATTTTTCTTATGTGACCCCTACTTCATTTTTTTATATGCAGAAAATCATTTTTTATAATGCAGAAAAACAAACTTTATCAAATAATAATAATAAAACAAAACTAAAATTTTATAAAATAAAATATTATTAAATATGACGTCATAACTTTTACAAATTTGACGTATTATTTTTTTGACTTGTGTTAAAAGGCGGAATAAAGTAATATATATATATATATATATATATATATATATATATATATATATATATATATATATATATATATATATATATATATATATATATATATATATATATGTATATAACCGTTTTTATGTCTATGTTATAGCCCTATTTATATTTATATATCCGTATATAAAGTGAGTCTAATGTAGTTTATTACTGCAACAATATTTAGCATTTTATCAACCGTTTCTGAGCATCGGTGACGTTTTGATGTAATAATGATAATTGTTACTAATAAATAATCCAGTGCAATCAAGTTAAACAATACACAAAATTTATTATATAAATATTTATTTGCATAGTCAATTATTAAATTAAGGTGTTATATTATAGCTGAGGATTTTCGTTTGATAAAAAATTTAAATTAGCCGATTTTAGCAGATACGTGCATTCCATGCTGAACGTAACGTATTAAATTTTTTTTTCATTTTTCGTTTTTCCATTTCAAAATTACGTTTTTAACTGGTCAATTTTTACAACCAAAAATTAAATTTGCGTTAAAACTGAGCGACGATTACAAAAGTATTATTTTTAAATTTGAGTTGTCAACAAAAACCACTTTGTTGTTTAATAAAAATTTATCGTGTAAACGAAATATAAAAAGTCAAACTATGCGATTGCATTATTTATTTTAATTTGTGAATTATGTACTTCCGGGATTTTAAGCCGTCACTTTAGGACTTTAGTTTTTCACCATAAAAGTAATAATTCATGTTGTTTACCTGTGATTTAATCTAAAATCATTGCAGAGTTTCATTAAATAATTGCATTTCCTTTTTTATCTTTTAAAATAAAATTATATTAATTTTAAAATACCTATTTAATATACATGAATTTATATCTTGTATGTATGGTTTTTTTACTTTTTCGTCTGATTGTGAGCAAATTTGGTTGACTTATAACTGTTTGACTTGTAACTTCAACAATATAAATAATAAAAACAATAATATAAACACATACTACTTCTACGAGATATTTAAGATACTATGAAGAGCAGATAAATAAATAGGTAGGAAAAATATATTTGTCTTATAGGAATGCAATTAAAATGGGAAAATTGTTTTTTACACTCGAAATACCAGTTGAATTACTTTTCGATTTGGGAAGAGTTTCCGTTGGTATAGCTCAAGTCTCGCGTACTTTAATACTTACTTAATTAAAATTGAAAGGATTTGGGCTACAAACAAGGGGTTTTAAATGCGGAAATGTTTTAGCTACGTCCATAAATAAAATTGTAAATAATTACATGAGGCATCTCGACGAATTTTTAAGTAATTACAAGACTCTTTCGCAACAAGAAAAACAAAACTAAGGTATACCTTTTAAAATTAATTCATTTCAAAATGTATGCCTTTTAATTTGTGGTAGTAGATTGCAATCTGGCTAATTAGTAATATTTGTATTTGTAGTCTTATCTTACTTGTTACATCTTACGAAAATAAAAAGTTGTGAAAGCATCTTAAGTATGTGTCGTAGCTGGTCCTTAAATCCGCTAAAGCGCCATAAAATGGTCCCTAGCAGTGTAGTTGCATTAATCCGTAGAAGCGAACGATAAATTTAGTTAATTAAACATTTAGTTTAATTTATATGAATTAAGGCAGGGAACACGTAAAATTTTATTTATCATTTTCTACCTACGTACTGGAATAGTGTGTATACGTGCTTGTGACACCGTTAGACGTAATATAAACATTATTAAATGTACCGGAGGGCAGTATACCCCGAATGACCGCACACATTTCTCCCGTAACAACTGTGTGTTATACGACACAACAGGCATTTTCCGTAATCATTTCCCTGTGTCCCGGATCCAGCTCCTCTCCTGTCACTTCGGCTAGAACCGATGCTTACAGGGCCCTTTTTCAGTGGACGGAAATGCCAGTCAGCATTCATCACATAATCAGTCCCTACTAAAAACCCCCTGTAATTCACAGAATTGTTGTAACCGCAAAATATTAACGTCAAAGTTTAAACCATTTTTTTCGTTTTATGATGATAGGAATTTACGACTGATTCCCAACTGGAATCTTTTTTTTATTTCTCTAAATTTATATTCAACAATGGGAACGTTTATTATCAGTATAAATATAGTTTCAATTAACGTTTTTAATGGCCTATTAAACATAAGTGTTTTCAAGAATGATAATTAATGAATGAAATTATAGCTTATAAATTCAGAGAAAAGGTGCATATTTTATGGATAAATTACAAATACTGAAACAGAATAAGGATAATATTGAATGGTTTGGTGACATATAAAATAAGTAAATAAATATAAAAGGAAGGGTATTAAAGAGGAGTCCTTGGATACTTTTATCTTCCTTTTGGAGCAATATATTTGGGATTACATACTGATCTTTTCCTTGGGAAAAGTCCCACAATTCATTTATTTATTACCATGTGGTAGTTTATAAAAAGAAATATTTATATTCAGCTTATGCGGTTGGCTAATGCTCGCATTGAATACCAATGAACGTGTACGTATCGTCCTTGGTTTGGCGTATAAGAGATTTTTTTCGGTCTAATACGAGATAACGAAAGCGGATAGGAAAATTTGCCTAGAAAAGAAAAAGAAATTTAACGTATGCACTTTTCTTATTCGCTCTTGGAAATCGCTTTATGAAATTATTAGCAATTTGGGTTTTGGTAGCATGCAAATAACGAACATAACGAATTATCTATCAGGCCCTGTCGACGATGTTTTATCTATCGGACGCCCATCGAATACGCAATTTCATCCTCGTTTTGATAAATGGTAAATCCCTTCAAATGTTTGCGGGGCATTTTTTTGAGTTCCACATACAAAATCTGCAAATTATATTATTTTTTGTGGAATCAATTTGCTGGAATTGTATTCCTATTTTTATGGTTATAAAAACGGGTCGGATTATATAATTTATAAACCAATGTGTTATGCGGGTCAGTTGTAAAAATTGATGATTAATTGCACGCTGCAGAGAACTTGTTTGCCTTTTATTATGTTCGAACTCTGTGTGCATTTATTGTTCTTTTAACAAAAGGGGCAAAACGATTTTTCGTAGCCGCAGCACTCCAAATAATGAAGCAATCCAAACAGGAAATGATCTACTTTAATAAAGATATAGAACGAAAATACGAACAATCAATTATTTAGATTACATAAATATTGCCAACATTTCTTAAGAAGTCTATAATGGCCATTTTAAAAGATCAGTAAAAGAAAGTTTCACTTCAATTAATTCTGCAGGTAAATTAGATTAAAATACAATTATATTTAAATATTTTAACCCATCGACTATATTTTTAACAGAATTAATATGAACTTTCAACATTGCTTTTCTATACCCGAATTGCTATATGTCTAGCGTTGTTTGTCTATTCTTATATGTATAAATTATAATGTCTTCCTTAACTTTCCTGTCTAAATCTAAGTTACCTCGTTTTAAGTTTTAATGTTTCAATTTGTCTTTTCCAAATATTGATAGTTATAGTCTTATCAATAATAAGTATCTATTCTTGTAAAATAATAAGAAAGCTTGGAATAATTTTTTTTTAACAGAAATAAATTAGTTAAAGATATAAAGTAGAAAACTATTGTTAGTGCAAAATGTTATGTAATGTAGGCACAAGTAATATATTTGGTGCATTGTGTTCAATATCATGTGTATGTAATATTAAAAAATATTGCAATTGCGTTTCTTCCGCAACGACCGATTTTAATAGCCTTGGGTAACCATTGCCGCGTTTATTTTTTTGAATATGCAGTTGTAATCTTTACTGCAGTGGCAATTTATGGTATACAGCATCCATCACAAATAAATGATAAATACCTACATTGGCAGAGGTCCAAATGGCCGATCATTTGGCACCGATAAAACATCGGCTGCGAAGAGGATCAGAGAATATTGTGATTTCGCGAAACACAACACATGTAAAATGCGATTTGCAATTGCGGCGATAACATTGAATGTGTAACGTGCATACCGCATTAACAATTAGATATAATTTCGATTTCTGGAAAATTGGGATGAGTTTGCTGGCGCAGACAATTGACACATATTTCTTGTTGGATTTTGGGTATTAGATAATGTTTCCAGTTGAAAATGTATTCAATGCAGTTACAGAGTGTTGGAAATTGGGATTGTGACCGGTCCGTATTTTATGCGCCACGCTTTTGACGCACAATACAAATGGCCAGTTTGATTGTGTTAAAACGAGCACGTATAGAATTTAATGGTACGATAGCGTTATTTTAACATTCGACCAATTTTAATTGGCACTAATAATTCAATTGCCGCGTATAGTTAACACTGCTAATTCCCACTAATTACTGCCCGCCGATACTAATTTATTTATTTACAATAAAAATTACCTCATCAGCTACACCCAACAAACAAATATTATTACACGTTACTGCTTTATTATTCCTAATTTATACTTTCCAATAATTATATGACGACACATTTATTTAACCATTTTTTTAAGCAGTTCCTCATGTATAGAATTTAACAAAACAAATATCATGTGAAATTTGTAAGTTATTTTGTAGCTTTCAGTCCACCTTCGTGTCACTCCAATTGTTGTTCATGGAAGCGTAGCTGAGCTGATGGGAGATAAATGTCGAAACGCGTCCCACTTAGGGCTTCACACGAGAACGATATTTTTCTCGTCTCGTCTCGTCTCGTTAAAGCGAGACGAGAACGAGACGAGACCGCATGTGGTCTCACTCTCGCGAGAGCTAGAACGTATGTGGCCTCGCTCTCGCGAGACACGAGAGTCTCGTTTCTGAGCCCGGTCATATTTCTTCTTCAATCTTTGATTCTAATACGGGCAGCCCTAATATTTTCTTGCATAAATTTGAACTGCGGGCTCGGACAAGATACGCATTATATAACAATTAAAAGAGTAGATTTCGTAATATGAAATAGATGTCGTAGACAATTTCAAATTATGTTCGTTTTTATTATTAATTTTAAATCGTCATCAAAATAGAAGGTTTATATAAACATTTATGGTGTGTTATCGCTACATTTTCATGTGGATGGAACAAAGCTAAGTTAGAAGATATTAATAGTAACCAAATAGAATAACCACTTGCCGAGGAGGACTGGACTGGTATACAGACGGCTCCAAGAAGGACAGTGGTACTGGTGCAGGAATCTATGGACTGTCCCTGGGGTGCAGCTTATCTGTTCCCCTGGGGACACATGCCACAGCATTCCAAGGAGAAATACACGCTATCGTGGCCTGTGCCCGTGAAAATTTGAGAATGGACAACAAAAGTAGAAATATCCGCATTTTTACGGACAGTCAGGCTGCGATTAATGCTCTAGCGTGTCACGAAATCAAATCCAAGACAGTTTGGAACGTCTTCAGGACCTAAAAGCCCTGGCAAAGCATAACAAGGTCACACTCTCTTGGGTGCCTAGCCACACAGGACTGGTGGGTAACGAAATGGCGGATAAGCTAGCAAAAGATGGAGCCTGCAAGGCAAACATCATTGCTGAAAGCGGACCCTACATTACAAAGACCACGACCCGAAATAAAATCTGTAAATGGGTATCAACTTAGCACCGTCTACAGTGGGTCAATTTGAATGGTCTGATACACAGCAAACGAATGATAGCCAAACCATAGGAAACTCTAACTGCTGAAATCCTGCAACTGCCAAGGAAGCAGATCGCAACTGTGGTAGGCCTACTTACAGGACACTGCCCTCTACGAGAACACCTGCATAAAATGGGTATCTGGAAAGATGAACCTTTATGCAGGTTATGCTATGAGGAGGACGAAACTGCCGCCCATATAATCTTCCACTGTGAAGCAATTGCACGTAGGAGACACAAGCTTGATATTACAGCTGAAAGAGTCCCCGTGATAAACATGGCACATAGAATCCTGGACCTAATAGAGGGACTGGATCTATTTGTATGAACAAAACAATGTGGGGAAATACAATAGCCCAATGGGCCGCAGTGTTTTAAGGGCTAACCCCCCTGGACCCACATTGGTTAGAGAAAAAAAAACAAATAGAGAATTATGTAAAGAGACAGTGATTATTAGTTTACAATAAAATGAATGATTTCTTCGTTTTGGACTATCTTAACAATAAGTCCTAGCAAGAACGATATTTGGCGAGATTAAACGAGACGAGACAGACGGTAACGAGAGTGAGACGAGACAAACGGTTACGAGAGCAAGAGCAAGACGAGACTAACGGTTACGAGAGCGAAAGCGAGACGAGACTAACGGTTACAAGAGCGAGACGAGACTAACCGTTCCTAGAGCGAGAGCGAGACTGAGACGAGAGTAATTTTTTACACAACAAACGAGAGCGAGACGAGATTTTTTAAACTCTCGCCCTATCTCGTCTCGTGTGAAGCCCTAGTCCCACTTAAGGTATCGGTGAAAACATTATCTTAAAAACAATGTTATTTTTATGGTTTTTGTTGAGTGCCACGAAGGTGGACTGAAAGCTATACGATAACTTACAAATTTCACATTTTTTTTGGAAGTCCTAAAAAGACTCAGTAATTGTTATAGAGCTCCGCAAAGGCTGAATATATTTATATACAGCCTAAATGACACTCAGAGATATATCGGCATACAGACCATAAATGTTTTCTTTGGAACGCGCCGTCATATACATATATTGAACATTTATGGCGGCGCGTTCCAAAAAAAAACGTTTATGATCCAACGTGCCCTATAGAAGAAATGCTTCAGCTGCTTGGACCATATATGCGCACCGTACAGTACACCGTACCGTGAAGGCGTCGCGAACATTAGCATTCGACGTTTTATTTCGAGCGGTCCCCATTTTGGGATGATCCTAGTCAGAGCCATCAACGATTTCTCGACTCTCTGGAACTTGAATGTAATATGGGTATTCGTGCAGGTAATTTGATCCAGGTATACACCCAGGCACTTGGTGACTGGTTTGCTTGTAACCATGGTGTCACCAATTTTTATAGATAGTGCCTGAAGTTTTCTTCTGCTCGCAAGAATAACCATTTCTGTCTTTGCATGTGCCATTTAAAACCCTAGTTCTGTTAGCTGTCGCTGTATTATTTCCACAGCGTCTTGCCCTGTGTCTTCCAGTTCAGAGTTATTTCTCTCGCAGACTATGAGGGCTAGGTCTTTAGTGTTGGCAGGAGAAGTAACGATTTTACTTAAGTCGATTTGAAGTATCTTGTTATAGAAGATATTCCATAGTGTAGCTCCAAGAATAGAGACATGTGGGACACCGCATGTAGTTTTTTTTTCACCGCATTTTTGACCTGCTGTTGGTGATAATGTATCGATTACTGAGGTACGACTGGACTTTCTTCACCAAATATGGGCTAACACCCGCTGTTATTAGCGCCTCTATTATAAAGTACCATGGAGCTGAGTTGAACGCGTTTTCTATATCTAGAAAGAGAAATACCGCGAGCTCTCGTTTCTTAAACGCCTTCTTTCTGATTTCATTAGGTATCTCGATGGCTTTGGACAGGGCATCTATCGTTGACCTACTCGCACGAAATCCGTACTGTACCGTCTGTAATATACCTGTGGTTTCTAGCTCGTCCTCTAGTCGTACCTTGACTTGCAGTTTACCTGGAGTGTCTAGTATGCACACCGGCCGCGTATTTTTGAATGTTTTTCAATGAGGACAAGACGTACCCCCTTCCAAATATCGTTTAGACAGCTGTTCATCCCTCTCAGAAAAAGTTCGAGTTTCTTGATAGTTACTGCTTTGAGCATAGCTGGCGATATACAGTCTGGACCTGGAGTATTCCCGGTCTTGATCCGCTGCTCAGTTTTTAAAATATCTTCCAGGTGAAAGGTTTTTATTTCTGTTATTTCGGGAACCAACCAGCTGATTTTAGGTTTTCTCGGGAGCAGTTTTTCCACCTTGTTATTTTATAGTTCCATATATCTTCTTTCTAGCTTCTCGCTGCTTGTTTCTGTCCATGAGTTGCCTTGATTTAGTCTCTCACTAACACTCTTCTCTTTCTGATGCATGCGGATCTTTTAGTTGTAATCGCTGTAGTCCACCAGTATATAGGTTGGTGACGGACAAGACCAGACGGATAGGACTACACGGATAAAACTAGACGACCAAGATTAGACGGACAAGGCTAGACAGACATGACTAGACGGACAAGACTGGACTAAGAGGACCAGACAAACAACTAGAGTTGGTCAACTAGACTTACAGGATCAGATGGACAAGACTAGACGGACAAGACTAGATGGATACAACTATATGGGCAAGAGTAGACTAACAAGACTCGACCAGACAAGTCATGCCAACCGAATTTGCAGAAATATGAATTAGTTCTAGAGTATTTTGTACGAAATTTCAATAGTTCTGCACAATTTCGCAAGAAAAAATGGAAAATAAGCTTTATTATTGCAAATATCTTTTGAATTAAGGTTTTCATCAAAACACTTAGGTGTTATTCAGATTCTCGAATAAAACTGTTTGCAATTTCCAAAATTCGATTTTTGCAAAATTTTAATTTCTGCAGAACTTTTTGTATAATTGGTCAAGAACTACAGAGCTATGGTCGAGGTGCAGAAATATGTCAAAAATGTAGAATTTTTCTCAATAGTGGTTGCTACGCTCATTATTGGTATATCTACGAAGAACTGATGAAATATTAGATTTTTGCAAATTCGGTTGCTTACTACACACGAATCACCAGACAGTCCGAACAGATCAGACAGACTGGACAGACCAGATAGACAGGACAGACCTAACAGAATAGACAGACAAGAGTAGACGGACAAGACTAGATGGACAAGAGTAAACGAACAAGACTAGATCGTCAAGACTAGACGGATTAGACGAGACAGACCTGTCATGGCTAGACAGCCAAAACTAGACAAGTGAAACTAAATAGACAGACAAGGCTCAAGACAAGGCAGGCGAGGCTAAATATGCAGGACCATAAACAATTTTTTGGCGCCCGATAGTCAAATGATTCCTTTATGCAAGAAACCTTCTATAATATAATTTTATTAATGCTTAAATTATAAATACTAAAACAGAATGTAAATATTAACTTTCAGTTTAAATCTATATAACTCGAAATCCATAAATTAATTTTAATTCAGTATTTAATTGCTCTATTGAAACAAACCCCGCAGTAAGTTTTTAAAAAGATACTACCTACTTTCATATAAAACTTGCGAAACTTTTTATAGCCGCACAAAAAGCGATAGATCAAGTATACTTAACAACTTTTAGTTAATCTGCTAATAAAAGTCTTAATATTTCTTTATTTTAAGTACATGATAATTTTACACGTACTTTATTTAATGATAATCTATATTGTAAATATTGTGGATGTGTTCCTACTGTTTCTGTATTTCCTACTGTTCTCTGACATAATCCTTTATAAATATATCACGTAAATTCAATTTAGATAAAACAACACCACTTTATAAAGTTCCCTGTCCAAATTATAAATATACTTTGCGTTGGATTCAACAATCCGATTAACACAAACCTCTAAATAATAATCAAAAAAAAAAACACTTTCGACCACACTAATTGTTTTTCTGTAATTCAAATAAATCCAAGCGTAGATCTTTCTATAAGAGCCGCTCCAAACTTTCCAAAGACTAAATCCGAATAATCCCTTCGTATTTCTCTTTTTATTTGAAGTGAATACCGCTCGAAATTATCTTACAAAACAAACCGGTGGGAGGGGAGGCGGTTTTTTCAAACATTTTCGTCCCATATATATCATCGGTTTTGCGTGTGTGTGTGCATGTATATAGTTTTATTGTATAATATTTTTGTAAATATATACTTCGTGGAACTGGTCCACTGCTCTAAACTCCAAGCTCTTTAAGAATGTAAATTCCGCAATGCGTGGAAACCAACTGATAGGGAACGTTATTACTTAAAATATTTTGATTTATCGTTCATCTTCACGTAAAATAGTATATAATTTTATAAGAACTTTTGTCACAAATATGGAAGTATTTCACAAACTACAGGTGAACCACGGGATGGAACTGTACAAGGAATGGAAAGTTTTAATTAAAGAAGCTTGGTGTTTTTGCTATCTCATAAATGATTAGTGATTTGTTATCACTGTTACTTGCATTGCATTTACATTTATATAGTATTTATACACTATATTTATAAATTTAATTTTTAACTACACCGAATGCAAATATTCGTTCATCAATAACAATGACAATGACATTTAATAGGTTTGGCGGGAACAGAAATGGTACTTTTGCGTTCATTTATCAGATAAATAAAACTTTATCTGTTTCTTTTGAGACCTCTAAAGTTACCTTTATTTAATGAATTAATTATAGAATTAATAAAGAAATTATAGAAACTACTATATCTCATCTGCTTACGAAGCAAACGGCTTATTTGTAATACTTTACTGCTCTATTAATTCAAATAAGGAATATTATTTAGTAGTTTATATGGACTCAGCCCTAATGGTAAAGCATTTAATTCTTTTTTGCCTTTCAACAAAAATTAAGATTGAGAAATACATTTGAAGGCTTAAAATTAATTTTGAACTGTGTAATGAAATATTAACACAAATTCAAATAGTTTGCATAAGTTCCATTTGGAATTAGCAGTAATTACATAGTTTTGACCTTGAGGCGTCAAAGTTATTTTAGGGAAGTTTCCCATAGAGATACGACTCTCACCGAGTAGGCTCGGCTTAGGAAACTGGGGTATATAACAAAACGTAAGAAAAATATTTTACTTTTAATTTCGCTCCCAAACTATCACAAAATATCTATTAAGCTTCAGAGTAAGTACAGATTAAGTTGGATAGCTTGAAATTCTCTTTTTTATAAAATAAACCGTGATTTTATTTTTATTTTATTATATACATCTTAATCCATATTTCTTTATACATATAGGTATATATATATATATATATATATATATATATATATAAATATATATATATATATATATATATGTATATATATATATATATATATATGTATATATATATATATATATATATATATATATATATATATATATATATATGTATATATATATATATATATATATATATGTATATGAGTATAAGTATAAGTTTGCGTCTAACGGTTGACCCGCACGGACGCATATATCTCTTGAGAATGGCGAATGTTAGTTCGCCGAAACGTCGAGAATCCGGTTCTTTTCAGAGCCAACCCTCAGCATCAACGCGGAAAACAATACAACACAGGTATCTATTCGCGATAACCTCAAATACAACATATATATACATATATATATATATATATATATATATATATATATATATATATATATATATATATATATATATATATAATATATATGTGACATAAACGTATTTTTTGCTCTCCCTCCTTTTTCGACCTAATACACCGTAAAAGAGGGTTGAAACAACAGACGCGAACACAAACTCAAACCTATATATTTAGAGTAGGAAATGCCTGCTCTTAGCTAGAAAACATCAAGAAGCTACCTCTAAGGCTCAATACCTTAGTTGTAATCATCGTGATCTTTCTTAAATATCACCACAACCACTTTCAACTTGAAGTTATCATGATGGAACAAAGGGAAAATCCGCTACCCCAGGCCCCAGTCACCGTGCTGGACTTTCCTGGTCATTCTGGGGGATGAGGAACATCATGAGGAGAACAGTCGGAGCTTCTCAAAATCTCTACGCAAGCACTACATTGGCACTCTTAATGTTAATACTCTCTTCAAACTTGGAAAACTAAAATAATTAACAGATATGTTAGAAAAATTTCAAATAAAAATTCTTTCGATTCAGGAGACACGTTTTCAAGACGAAAATCATTTCAACACGGAAAGTTATAGGATGTATAAAGGTAAACCTGCTGTCAGAAGAGGTACACCATCATTGTTTGGGACGGGATTTGCAGTACACAAATCAGTCATGGATAATATTATTGTCTTTAATTCAACATCAGAAAGGATCTGCACACTCTCCTTCAAATCAGGTAATTATGGTTACACGATTATCAATGCACACACACCTACAAATGAGCATAACAGAAAGAAACCACAAGAAGTTCAAGACTTCTGGGACGACATGGAAGAAGTAACCAACAGCATACCCGAAAGACATGTTAAAATTTTAATGGGAGACTGTAATGCACAATTAGGTAAGGAGAGAAAATACAGAAAAATCACAGGCCCTTATTCAGCTAACTATCGCAAAAACAAAAATGGAGAACATCTCATAAAATATTGTAAAAATTTTAATTTCAAAATTATGTCGACACAATTTCCAAAGCCAAGACGAAAACTTACAACATGGAAAGCACCTAATGAATTATAAGAAAAAAGAAAAAAGAATTCCAGATTGATCATGTAGCCATTTCTACCAAAAATACGCAGGAAAATTTAAATGTCAGAACTCGTAAAAGATTCTTCGAGTCAGATCATTATTTGTTAAAAGTTAAAATTAGATCAATTCCAAGACAGAAAAAGACAGTAAAAAACAAAATAGTCAAGCCTGATCCAGAATATTTGCGGATAAACAGAGACAAAATCATTGAAGAAATTAATAGTCATCCAACAGACACTTGGACAGATCTTGCGACCACAGTTCAGAAGGCAATGCGTTGGGCGCAACCTCCTCAAAAAGGAAACATAGGTGGTGGAACGCAACTTGTGACCAAGCCATTGGAAAAAGAACACAGGCGTGGACGAAGTTCAGTAGTAACAGAACATCCGAAACATGGAAGGAATTTCACGAAGTTCAGAAACAATCATCAAAGGAAATTAGAAGCGAAAAACGAGCATACGGCAACAGGCTAAAAGAAATTGAAGAAGGTTTTAAGAGAAATAATACAAGAAATTTTTACAGAACATTCAAAGAAAATATTAAGGGTTATCAACCTCCTAGCTTCTGTTTAAGAAGATCAGATGGGTCCCTGGAAACCAACACTAAAGAAAACTGTACAATTCTCAAACAATACTTCTTAATTGTAAGGAACCCACGGAAAAACTGACCTTCGAAAAAACCACATCCAATCCTGATTTCACTCCACCTACAATAGGGGAGATAGAGGAGATCATACAACAAATGAAAAATAACAGAGCGGCAGGAGAAGATTGCATTACTGCTGAAGTGTGGAAGCTACAAGATAAAGACATCATAAAAACAATTCATAAGATCATTACAGACATTTGGATCACAGAAAAAAAGTCAGAAGAATGGAAATGTTCCTTGATCCACCCATTACATAAAAAGGGTGATAAGTCAGATCCAAATAATTACAGAGGTATTTCACTAGTGCCAGTCACTTACAAAATATTCTCTAAAGTGTTATTGAACAGACTAGAACCACAAGCAGATCATCAAATAGGTGAATACCAAGCTGGCTTTAGGAGAGAGAGATCATGCATCGAACAAATTTGGAACCTAAGAACAATATTGAAAGTCAGACAGACAAATAACACTGTTGTTAACTTTTTGGACTTTAAAAAAGCGTACGACAGCATTGATAGACAAACGCTCTTTACAATACTGGAAGAATATGGCATTGACAAAAAAACCAGAACACTTATACAGCTAACGCTCACGGACACCACCTCTAAGATCAAGTTCATGGGTGAAATTTCAGAACCCTTTCAGATACGCATAGGTGTCAGACAAGGAGCCGGCCTCCCACCAATTGTGTTCAACATGGTCTTAGACAAAATTGTTAAGCAGTTGGAGGTAAAAGTGAAAGGCATACAGCTAGGAAGAAGACGCGAAACAAAAACAATTATTAAATGTTTGGCAATTGCAGATGACGTTGCCATAACCAGCAATAACACACAGGAGGCAAAGGAAGCACTGGAGCGATTACATGAAATAGCCGCTAAAACAGGTTTACAGATATCTTATGCGAAGACCCAATACATGGAACGACATACCAACAATGTACATACCATACATCCGACTTACGGATCTATACAAAGAGTGGAAAAATTTAAATACTTAGGGGAATATATACAATATTCAACAATAGGTGGATCAATAGGTGGATCAAACAAGATCTCTAACATAAAACCAACGGAAAAACTCCAGAAAGCATACAAACTTACATGGTCACATTATAATAAAGCATATCATGGCAGGCCAAACTCAGACATTACAAAACAGTTGTATTGCCTAAAGCATTGTATGCGTCTGAAACGACGACAATTGGAGCATCTGGCATCATAGAAACAGAAAAAATTTAGCGCAAAATTCTTAGAAAAATATTTGGAGCAGTACACAGAGATGGGATATGGATGAAAAGACCTAACAAAGAGCTATATGAACACACAGACAGGCTCACATATATCATTAGAAAACGCAGACTAACTTTCTATGGGCACATACAGAGAATGAACAATAAACGACTTACAAAAAAAAATCTTTAATGTAGTAAACAGGTCAAGTAGGAAAACAAATTTGTTTCATGAAGTAGAAGATGACTTAAAGCAGTTGTGGATCAATCAGCAAATGATAGGAGACAGGAAAAAATTCAGAAGCAAAATTAAGAATACCAAATTTTTAGTAAGCGAAAGGAAGAAGATAGGAAGGAACATTGTGGACAGAACAAAGGAAACAGGAGCACAGTCAGATGAAGAGATTTTGGGAAGAGAAGAAAAAGAAGGGAAAGAAGGCACGCTCAACTCAAGTTGTGTCATCATGAGATATTTAAGTTCAAACACAGTCCATATGGGCAAAAATGATGTAATAATAATATATGTATATATATATATATATATATATATATATATATATATATATATATATATATATATATATATATATATATATTTATTTATTTATACTATACACTTATACACTTAGTTTTAAATAATTATAAATTTAAGAAATAACTGAGTTAAGGTTTTGTAAACACTCAATTGTTTTTGTATGACTGCAACAGAAAAAAATACATTTTTTTAAAGAGAGTCAATGGGAACCTAGTAGTCTGTCTATCTTAGGAACCTAGTAGTCCAAGAAAGCCCGTTGTGAATTAATGATTTTTTTTACAAAATAAATTTAATATGTATATCTAAAATATATAGTGTACTCTGTAGCTTAAAAACTTAAACAAAAAAGATATCCGACTTTTTAGGTACAGTCTGGGCATAAGAAAATGTCGACGTCTTCTTTTGTCAAACCTACGCAATCCTCGTGGTACCACGCCAAACCCACTTTATATTGACGCATATCTGCAACCCTGTTTATCTCACAATCTTGTGTTTATCTCATCCCTTTCAGTGTCCACTTTTTTCTGTTTTTTAGCCTTTTTTCTTCTGTAGATTTGCCGCTACCTCTTATTTAGCTGTCGTTTTACAGGCATAGATTTGTGACTCATTTTGTTTTTTATTAGTGTTAATTTTGATTTTGTCCTTGATAGCATTGAATAAGTCTATGGTTAATCTTTGTCCCAAGTAATTTAAAGCTTTTGCGCCTTGGTTTAATGCTCTTAATTATTGCGAAATTTGGTGTAAGAATTTGTTTATAAAATGGTGTCTTAACGCCCTATGTGCCAATAGTTTCTTTAATTTTAGAAAGTAATAAGTTTTTATCAGAATCCTCAGATCTTTCAAGTTTAGTAAATGAAGTATTAACGTTAATATTTCTTGCAGGATATTGTGAATAGGTGAAATCCAACATATTTTGATCAAAGTCTCCTTGATCGGACTCGTGTGGCGTAGAACAATCCAACAGGCGTTGACCATGCATATTTATACCGGAGAAAAACCGGAAAAAGCTGAATAGAACTGAGAATTTCTGTCGTACGGAATGCTCAAAAGGGGCTGCCTGCGACACTGTTCTTGATGTTGAGAATCATCCTCAATGGTAGTTTCGGATGAAGAATTGTAGTCGACTAACATTCTAGGAGTACCAGTTGAACACTTTGGAATATCTAATATATTTCGCTCTGCAAAGTTATTGTCTCGTCTTGGGGAGACCACTAAATCTCTGAAACTAGGTAATTGCGTAAGCACTCTTGCGGAATTGCATTGGGGTCATAAGGGTAGAGACCGGTGGCTCTAAACCCGATTGGTAGTTTTTATTTCGAAGCTTTCTGAAATCTCGCCTCTAAATTTAACCTTGGAATGGGTGTTGGTGAAGGTTTCTAGGATGAGTCTGCGGGTTTTGTTGTCTAGCCCTAGTTCCTGGGCTTTCCTGAAATCAACAAAGGTGACGACCACCTTGCGGTTTCTCATCTTGTAGTATGCAAGTACGTTTTTAAGACTGAGGATCTGCTCAACACAGGATCGGGTCTTTCTGAAGATTTTTACATACAATGTTGCAAAGTACGGCTACGATGCGGTAAAGTGACCAGTAAATTTTATCCTTTCAGGGACACTTACAAAATAAATTAAGTATAAGACAATAAAATCTAATTTAAAAAACGCTACTTTACACCATGTTTGTCACAATAATGTATAAAATAAGAGTGATTTTTGAAATTCTACTGTGCGTCTGTCATTCGGAAAAATGACATATTGTATGTACCTAATAAATTTGAATTAGTTGTTCAATGTCAGAATTTGTGAGTACCGGCATTGAAAAATTAAATAATTTCCATTATTGTAATTAATCTAAATCCATTTGTTTCATAAATAATAATTTTAGGCCAAAAAATCTTATACAAATTTCGTGCGGAAATGATTTTATAATACTCTCGCAAATGAGAAACTCGCCCTTCGGGATCGTTCCCAAAACGAGCTGTTGCATTGTAAAATCAATGTTTCCGCACTCTAATGTAAATAACTATTTTCTTTGTGGGATTAAAAAAAAATAGTAATATAATAATATGTGGGATTCTATATAGAGGTTTCAGTTTTTTCATTATTTTCGATTAAAACAGTTGGTAATGATCTTCTTTCGATGATTGTAAAGATTCAGGTTCAACACGTTTCTTCTTTGATTTAAATTTATCTTTATATATTTGAACGCCTTCCGCATGTTCTAAATCTGTAGTTTGTAAAATTTCTTTTTTCTTTTTTTCCTGTCGATACTTTTTTTGACGCTGTGCTTGTGATTTCACAATCGTCTCTCTATAATGAATATAACTTTAGTAACTAAAATTAGCTAACACTTGAATCACATATACGATAAACCCATGTAAACAGTAAGCAATTGCATCAAATTATAAAATTGTAACCTACTTTTCTAAATCTGTATTTTGTATAATTCCTTTTTTTTTCTTTTTCCTTTTTAGGGTTCCGTACTGAAAACGGAACCCTTATAGAATCACTTTGTTGTCCGTCTGTCAGTCTGTCTGTCTGTATGTCTGTCTGTCCGTCTGTCTGTCTGTCAAGACCATTTTTCTCAGGAACGCGTAGAGGTAACAAGTTGAAATTTGTATCAAATACTCGGGTCTGCGGTCTCTTTTAGCTGTGAAAGAATCAAACTTGTAAGTCAACGCGATCAAAAGATATAACCGTTTATGTCGCATATTTTGCGATTTCACAAGGGAATCAAAACCTATAGGGTACTTCCTGTTGACCTAGAATCATGAAATTTGGCAAGAAGCGGAAAATCTGAAAAATCTGAAAATCGTAAATATGTAGTTTAATTACAAGAAAAATGCGAATTTACTATTAGAAACTTATGAAAATACACTAATGTTGTAGTAGTGGTATTGTCAGGCTCCAGAAGCATATGGGTTGCATACAGTTAGGTCCTCCTCGTTTAGGTACGAAGGTTAAAAAGTATGTGTTGGCACCAAGCTGTTTATTCTGAATTTTCTTTGTTTATATTCGTTATGCATTTCATCACATACGCTCTATATACATAATATATACAGGGTAGATATTATGTCTAAATTTTGCTTGTTTATACCCGACATGCGACATACTCAAGTCGTAATGTCCTGTATATATTATATTTCGTCTAATTTTTCTTTATAATCTACATATACTTAAATCACGTACGCGCTATATTTTCTGGTAGTCAAGTTTCGAAGTATCAAGTATCGAAATAGATCTAGAAATAGTTAATATATTAGTTTATATTAGATCTAGAAATAGTTAGATCTTAATATAAGTTAGTGAATAAGTGTAATACTAAAATAAAGTTTTCTTTTTATAAGTTTAAAAATATTCGCTTTATTTAAAAAAATATACCCTTTATACAGGGTATATAGGTATACAGGCAAAATTGAGCAGTAAAAACAAATAGTGAAGTTCCAGAACCCCTAAACACTCATAGTGAATGGGGGATGTATAGTAATAAAATATAGGGTAGAATGCCATCGTACGACAGCGACATCTTGAGGTTATGATTGCAGCGGTACTAAGATGGTCGTGATTTCAGAAGGGCCACTTGTCAAGTTAACTGAATGTGCTTGCTACGTCCTCCACAAAAAAAGATACCTTACTTACAAGTTTGTACGGAACCCTCGGTGCGCGAGTCATAACTCGCACTTGGCCGGTTTTTTTCTCTCTGCCTATACTCTTCTTGACGCTGAACTCGTGATTTTACTATTGCCTGTCTACAATGAATAAAAATATAGTAAAAAAAAGTAGCAAACACTGTAATCACATGTACGATAAATCTATGTAAACAGTAAACGATTGCTTCAAATTATAATATTTTAAAGAACCTACTTTTCTGAATCAGTATTTTGTATAATTCCTGTTTTTTCTATTTCCTTTTTTCTCTGTCGATACTCTTTTTGACGCTGAGCTTGTGATTTCACTATTGTCTCTTTATAATGTAGATGTAATGAAAAGTGATATAGTGAAATCTGTTAGATTGTGTAAAACCGAGTTATTGCATGATCTGCCGACAGTTCGTGTATTCCATTTGAATTACTTGATACGACTAGCTAGTTCGTGAAACCATCTTAAATATGTGTCTTTATTTATCTGTATATTAATAGGTGGGATAATTAAGACACGTAGCTTTTACTATCGGATGACAGCACTTAGGCATTTCTGGAAACGTCGAATCGGTAAGTAAGATAGTGTAAATAAATCGCAGTTGAACAAGTAAAAATTCCATGAGCCTCATAAAATTTCATGAGCTGAGCTAGCATGAGATTTCATGAGCTACACGAATTAGATGAAATAGTGGAACTTCCGACAGATCATGCTCAGTTCTAAACAATCTGACTGATTTCACTATATGACTACGACATATATAAATATAGTAAATTACTCAATTACTCAAATTACATGTACGATAAACATGTGTAAACAATTAGCAATTTCTTCAAATTGAAGAGTTTTATTTTTATAAACTTATTTTTTTCAATATTTTGTATCCTTTCTTGACTTTCCATTTCTCAAAATCTAATTAAAATAATGAGTATAATATAAACAATATAACTCTACTTTGATTTAAAACAACAACAAAAATACGTTTGAACAATTTTTTCCTTGTTTAGTTTTAAGGTTATAAACCGGCCACGCTCGTCTGTCACTGCCAAAGAAACAGAGAGAGCACGCATTATAGAAATATACACTGCAAGAAAGAGAAAGAAAAAGAGAGCGTGCGGTATAGAAATATACAATGAGAGAAAGAGATAGGCATGTAACATAACGATAGGCGTGTAACAATAGACGCGTAACGTTTTCTGCTGAATCGCTCCTACCGAGACCTCCCTAAATGAACTTCGTTCCAAAAACGTGGGACCATCCATGGCTCCAGATGGTAGCACCCTGTGAAAATTGGTCAACGGTCTTGCCAGCGGAAGAGGATTATCAAATTCCCAGCGGTGGATGGAGCGGAAGAGCGGGTGGTACACCAATATAAATCCGCTTTGTGTCTGTCTTAGATTAAGCGACAAAGTGGTCAGTGTCTCTTCAGAAGTGGTGCGGCTGTCAGTACATATTCTTGATCTCAACAATCAAGTCGTAACCTTGTGATCTTCTTCTTGTTGATCAACCCATCTTTAACTTCAACTTCAAACAAACATGATGACAACAAAAGGTACAATTCCACTACCCCGGGCATCAGTTAATAGACTGATTACTCTTGGTCGTCGGATTCCGGGGGACCAGGAGCTTCATGTTGAGAAGGATCTGAGCTTCTCGAATCTTCTACGCGCAAAGTATAAGTACTTTATTGGCAC
The DNA here is from genome assembly GCA_944588485.1 of Phosphuga atrata. Classification (NCBI taxonomy): domain Eukaryota; kingdom Metazoa; phylum Arthropoda; class Insecta; order Coleoptera; family Silphidae; genus Phosphuga; species Phosphuga atrata. The sequence continues at coordinate 53,016,302 of OX155892.1, forward strand.
GCTCAACTCAAACACTCTATTAAAGTTGGCAAAATTAAACAGCTTGTATACAAATTGGACAAATTTACTATCAAAAAAAGGGAAACCCTCTATCAAAATTAGAACGGATGCCAGGAAATTTGGTATAGCGTTTGCCATCCACAAATCAATTGTAGACTCACTCATTGACTTTACGTCTATATCGGAACGCATCTCCACTCTATCACTGAAATCGGCGAACAAAGAGTGTACTCTCATCAACGCACACGCTCCCTCAAACGACTATAATAAGAAAAATCCTAAAACATCGGATACATTTTGGGAACAGTTAGGAGAGGTCGCCAACTAAATTCCACCACATCACGTCAAGATTCTGTATTTATGACGATTTCAACGCTCAGTTGGGTATAGAGAAACAATTTTGGAAAACAACACAGCACATAAAAGAACAAATAAAAATGGCGAAAGACCATATACCTTTTGTAAAAATTTTCAACTTCATGTCAACACAGCACATAAAAGAACAAATAAAAATGGCGAAAGACCATAACCTTTTGTAAAAATTTTCAACTTCATGTCAACACAATTTAGGAAACAAGACATAAACTTTTCACTTGAAGGGCACCGAACATCAATAAGGGTGAATTTCAAATCAATCATGTTGCCATCTCTCATACAAACAACAACACAAAAAAGGAGGTCCTTAATGTAAAAACGAGGAAAGGTTTCTTCGATTTTGATCACTACCTGTTACAAATTAAAATTAAACTCCAACCCACCAAGTGAAGACCACGACAACCACAATTTTTTAAGCCGGAACCTGAATTCTTAGAAATTAACAGGGACAGTATTTTGCAAGAAATCAACGAAGCACCGTGGTTAACTTTGTTGATTTCAAAAAGACCTACGACTCCGTCGACAGACCAACTCTCTTCAACATTTTGGAAGAATTCAAAGTTGATAGGAAAACCAGGGCATTAATTCAGCAAATTCTCATTAATACTACATCAAGGGTTAAGTTTGGTGGAGAAGTTTCTCAACCTTTTGAAATACATACGGGTGTTCGACAAGGAGATGGATTTTCACCCATCCTTTTTACTATGGTCCTGGCAAAAATAATCAGAACTTGGGAAAAAGAGATTGAATACACGGAATACACATTGGTAAGACAAGAGATTATAGAGCTAATATCAAATATTTGGAGTTTGCTAATCTTGCCATATTATCGAATACCAGACAAGCAACAAAGCTTGCACTTGAAAAATTACACGAAATTTCACAAAAGGCTGGTCTCCTGATATCTTATTGAAAACACAGTACATAGTACGATGCCCGTCTGACAATCTACCCATCAAGACACGATATGGTTCTTTATCCAGATTTTCCCATTTTAAATACTTACGAGAATTCATCCAACCGCCAGGCGTAAATATAATATCAAATCAAGAACGAGTAAAAAACGTACAGAGAGTCTACCGACTTACTTGGAATCATTATAACAAAAAATCAATATCTGTTAATGCCAAACTACAACACTACAAAACAGTAATTCTTCCTGAAGCACTTTATGCCGCAGAAACAACACTAATTCATATTCACTCAAAAATCAAAGAAATAGAGAAACAAGAACGTAAAATTCTCCGAAAAATTTATCGGCCTGTGAATAAGAAGGGAGTATGGATTAAGAGACCATCATCAGAAATGTATAAAACCATAGAACCTATCACTAACACTTTCAGAAAAAGACGAGCAAAATTTTTTGGTCACATATACAGAATGGACCAGCACAGAATTACGAAACAAAATTTCAACATTACCTTCAACAGTAAAAATAGGAATGGATACAGGAAACTGAAGAAGACCTCAAGCGGCTAAACATCACGATACACGACATGAATGATCGGGTTAAATTTAGAAAAACCATAATGCACCATAAATTTGATAAAGAACTGCTCCCAAAGATGCCAGGAAAAAAGTGGACGGACGAACGGAAGAAAAAACATAGTGCACGAATGAAAGGGTTTGGGAAGAACGTTGCCGCATGACTGAGTTGTCATGAAATTTGTTCAAGTTTACATGCTCTCTTGCAAGGGAATCTAAGATTGTAATAATATATACTCTGTGACATAAAAATGCTCAACACTAAGAGGAGGTAGGAATATTTGAACGAAACTTGGCAGAAATATTTAACTAGTCAAAGGTAGTAATTGTATAAAATTTCACTCAAAATAATCCAGTAGCCATAGCAAATTTGACGTTTTACTTGTTACATTACAATCGAAATTGTCGGGTGTAGTTCTAACAAGATTAAGTTGATTTTGATATTGTTTTTGGTTGCAATTCTTTTCTTTTTGAGATGTTTTTCTCGTTTTGAGGTTCGACAACTGAGTGAATTCGACAGAAGTAGCATTATTGGCTTACGTGAAGGTGGTTTTTCATTCAGAGAAATTGCTAATCGTCTTAACCTTAACCAACCCTCTATAGTACAGTGTTATCAAGCATGGTCTATCAAGAATGGACGCCCAAGACAGACAAATTAAGATTATTATAAGATTATTATATTATTATAAGATTAATGGCATTAAGAGACCGATTCTCGACTACCTAATCAATAGCCGATCGATGGTTTAGAAACGGAGGAAGCACTTAACCCTTCGTTCAGTTTATCGACGAATTAGATCTTTTGGCTTGTAGTCCTATCGGCCCAATCTTGTACTTCCGCTGACGGCTGTCATCGACAGCAACGTTCGGAATGGTGTACGTTGCGACTGGTTTGGGACATGAAATGGCATAGAGTGGTATTAAGTGACGAATTCTACTTGGGAACCAACGATGATCGCATGATGGTCAGACATAGATTTGGAGAACGTTGCCATGTGCAGTTTTCTGTTGAGCGGCTTGCGCACCACACGGTGGGGGTTATGGTATGCCGTGCTATTGTTTATGGAAGCAGGTCTCACTTGGTATTTATTCGAGGCAATATGAATGCCCACCGATATGTTGATGAAGTGGTAGAACCCCATATCCTTCAATACCTCCAGGAGCTGGGGAACTCAATTTTACAACAGGACAATGCCCGTTCCCACATTGCAGGGCATTTTATGGAGCGCTTCAAAGAGGCTAATATCATTATCTTTCCGTGACTACCCAGATCTCCCGACCCATATGTGGGACATTATGGGTAGAAGACTCAAGCAATTAGCCTATTACAAACACTAGAAGCTCTTCGGCATAAACTACAGATTGTCTGGGATGCAATACCGCAGGGATAAATCGACAATCTGATGGAATCCATGCCCAGAAGGGTGCGAGTTTGTAAAACTAATAGTGGTTTTATCTTGTGTTTTGTGAAATGCCATTATATTTTGTTTAATTTCTTTGATATTTTACGACGTAGGTGTGGTTGAACTGTGGTTGAACGTAATTATGAAGAAATCTACGTTTTAAAATTAAAAATCCATTTATTTTATAATTTCTAAGAATAAAAAATCACAAGTTGAAAGCGTTGTTAGTAGTGTATTAGTAAATCTGCTTGTTGTATATCGTCAAAATGATTATTCTTCTTTTATTGAAATATGGACCCCTTTTTGGGAAAAGGCCTCCTCCAGCTTTTTCCACAAATCCCTAATTGAAATGATTTATCCAGTCATTTCCTGACACATGAATAATGTCAACAGCCCTCCGTCTTATAGGTCTACCAGCATTCCTCTTTCCATGCGGACCTTTCCATGGTGTAGTTTCTATGGTCCATATTTTATCTGTATAGCGTGTTATGTATCTAGCCCACCTCAATTTTTGTTTTAGTGCCTGTGTGAGAACATCGGTTATTTTTGTTTTTTTGTCCGATAAGTTTGTTTTCTACTTAGTCTATTTTCCTTCAGTTTGGATACATTTAATTTTTTGTTTAACTTTCTTGGTGGGGGTAAACAGTACAGTGACTGACCCTTTTAAAAATTGAACATTGAAAATAATAAATTGCATGCTTGCACAAAATGAATTTATGAATTATTATTATGCCAGTAATTGTAAAAAACGATACTTTCTATTTAAATAATAATTATAGTCAAAAATCAAAAAACATAGAAAATAAGAAGATAAATATTTGATTCATCCCAAAACATAGTTATCGGCCACGTAAATATAGTGATCGTCCAGTGGATTAACAGTAATTGGCCAATGTTTTATAATAAATAAAAGTTAGTAACAAATATGTAATAACAACAATCTTTTATGAATTCTTACGATATGTCTGTCTAGTATTGTCTGCCAAGTGTTGTATGTCTAGTCTTGTCCGTCTAGTCTTGTCTGTCTAGTCTTGTCAGTCTAGTCTTGTCTGTCTGGTCTTGTATGCCTAGTATTGGCTGTCTAGTATTGTCCATCTAGTCTTGTCTGCCTAGTCTTGTCTGTCTAGTCTTTCCTGCCTAGTCTTGTCTGTCTAGTCTTGTCTGTCTACTTTTGTCTCTCTAGTCTGTCTGTGGATTGCTGTCCATCTAGTCTTGTCTGTCTAGTATTTTATAAATCTTTACGATATAAATATAAATCCACATTTCAATTAAAACAATTATGCTTAGCATCTTAAACTCTTATTTATGTCTTAACACTACCAGCCAATAACTGTCACATAGAATAATGTCTAGCCTCAGAATAGTAATTAGCCGGATGGCCAATCACTATTTTTACCGTTCATCGTGCGATATTTATTGGCCTGCCAAATTTTTCACAATCAATACTTATTAAAATATATTAATTATAATAGTTTGTTTCTTATAGTTGAAACCTGTATTTATTTACAAATGTCAAAAATCATTTTGTAAACATGAAAATATCTAGAAATAGTAGGGTCACATTTTGCATATTTCTGTCTAAAACGCCGTAAATTTGCAGAAATCTCGGTCTTGTCATTTTATTAATTAATTACCCACATGAAACTTTAAGCTATAAAAAAGTTACGGGTTGTATCCAGTATAGAAAAGAATATGGAATTTTATTTTATTAATAAACAATTATATCACCAAAATATTGTCTTATTGTTATAAAGTTTTCGAAATATGGCCAATCATTGTCGACTGGCTAACTGTACTATTTACCCCTATAAACCCAAATCTGGTAGCCATAAAGTAAGTATGGTAAGAGACATGTATGAAATACTACCTTTTCTAAATGTAAACTGTAGTTGCCTTTGAAATTTTCTCTCGGTGGCTAGAATTTTTTTCCACATTATGTTGCTTCTTCCTGTTACTTCTTCCTCATTGTTGAACTTATTGAATGATAACTGCTTTCACAAATATATTAAGTATATATAACTGTTAACATATTGGATACTATTTCCTTTCGTCGCAATACGTCTTTTTTGGTCATTGGCGATTATCTTCGTTTTACTAGCGTTCATTTCTAAACCAATTTCTGAGCTATCGTGATCCAGTGACATCATTTCCTCCAGATCTCTAGAGTTATCGACTATTATTACTATGTCGTCAGCGAATCTTAGATGACTTAGGTATTGTGCATTGATTCGCACTCCCTTCTTAGACCAATCTAGTTTTCGTAATACATTTTCTGGCACTGCACTGAGGAGCTTTAGTGACAAGGTGTCTTCTTTGTCCGACTCCTCGTTCGATGTTTATTTCGCTTCCTATGACTTCAAGCTTAACCTTACTCGTAGTGTTTCTTCAAATATATTTCATTATTTAAATATATATTTGATCCGCTTTTGAATGTTGCAGTGCGTTCCAGATGGAACAGTGGCTGTTGCTATCAAAGGCTTTGCCATAATCTATAAAGGCCATATACATACGTCTATTTTACTCTCGATATGTTTCTAGTCTGTATGTGGTCCGCTGTGCTGTATCCTGATCCGGAGCCTGCTTGTTCTTTTGGCTGAAGTTTTTCTCTGTCTTGTGTTATTCTTTTTAGAGGTATTGATGAAAACAGTTTGTATGTCTTTGCTAGAAAGCTTATGGACTTATAGTTACCTATTTCCAGTGGATTGCCTTTTTTAAAGAGTAGCATTATGCCCGAATTGCACCATTGGCTAAGTCCGGTTTTTGTATACAATACCATATTTAATATCTGTGATAGGTGTTGTGTTAGGAAAAGTGCTCCTATTTTGAGAGCTTCATTACTTATCCCACCTGGGCCAGGGTTATTTTCATCTTTTACCCGTTTTATGTGTTTATATACTTTAAAGTTTTCGATTGGTTTGATGCTGTTGGTTGGATGCTCGTCTACAATTTCGGATTCGTTGTTGTTTCTTTTCCGGTATAGCTCCTTATAGAAGTTTGTTGCATTTTTTTTAAGTTTGGTCCAATGTGGATACCGGCTATTATAATATACTCTTCAAACACTGCGGCCTAGTGGCCTATTGTATTTTGCCCACATTTTTCACTTATAGGCCCAGACACTTAGATGTTATTATTAATTGCGCTAATTACTTACACATTTGTCTTCTGGTACAAATGTGGCCGACACTGGGGATAGGACTCGGGACCTCCAGACTTGTTAGTTAGCGCTCTAAAATTAGACCACGAGTCTCCACTACACCACTTGTGCCGACCTGAAAGCTTGTTGCATGGTTTACAACGTCTTTCCTTGATTTTGTTTCTTCTGAGTTTTGCTCAAGTTTTTGTATCCATATTTTGTGTGTGGTTAATTCTTTGTAGGCTTTTTTAGTACTTCTAAAGTTGTTAATGTTCCTTGTGATGACTTCTTGTCTATATTCACTTCTATGTAGTCCTTCCTTATCGATCTATTAGTCTCTTTATATTTTCTACTTCGCTTTATATACACACACACACTTTAGACACACACTCAGATGCAAAAAACAGGTCATCGGATCATTTTTAAATTTTGAATGCGTTTTGGTACTCCGAATAAAACTTTTAGTATTTTACAATCAAAGAGACCATCAGGATATAGAAAAAAACATATAAACATAAAACATATTGTACTAATCAGTCTATTTAATTTTCAGTCAGTCTATTTAATTAATAAGCGAGAACGATAATGTACGTATACACGAAAGAAAATGCATTCCTGCAAAATGAACTTAACAGAGAATAATAACGAAAATTTTAGTTGAATAAGATTTCAATACCTATTGCCTCCTCGAGCCCTAACTATTGCCTGCATTCGGCCGCCCATGCCACTAATGATCTCGAATATCATTTTGTGGAATATTCTGCCATTCTTCCTGAAGTGCCACATGAAGCTCGTCTATTGTGGTTGGTGTAACTGCCCGTCCTCTAACACGCCTGCCCAGCATGTCCTAAATATGTTCTATATGATTTCCATATGGCAACTTTCCAAGTATTCTGTGATGCACCTCGCAGAATGTAGTCTCTCATTATCCTGCAAAAGAATGAAGCTATAGTCGATATATGGAGCAAATGGAACTATGTAATTTTCCAAAACCTTCTCAATATACCGCTGTGCAGTCATCGATTCTCCATCAATGACAACCTATTCGGTGCAGGCATTCATTGATATTCCTGCCCATACCATCAGGGAATGTCCACCAGGGCTAAGCCGGGGCTTAAAGGTGCACTCCACAAATCGTTCTCGCGTTCGTCTCCATTCACTCGTTCTCCTCGATCTAGCGAATGTAGGCAGAATCTAGACTAGTCAGTAAACAATACAGTCCTGCATTGTGCCAATGTACAATTTAAATGTTTGCGAGAAAATTGGAGTCTGACTACTAGGTGACGTGGGAGTAATTTTGGTCCAGTTGCTGGTCTACAAGATTTTAAGCTAGCTTCTTGCAACTAGCTAGCTTCGGCGAATTGTCCACACAGACACAGCTGTACCACGAACCTCACGGAGTTGGTTTCTGGTCTCCACTGAAGTCACATGACGATTCCGTAGAATAGTATGAACGATAAATCGGTCATCGATAGTTGTCGTTTTTCGTTTCCTGTCAGATCCCGGCCTCCGAGTATTTCTGCCGGTCTTCCTAAACCGCTCAAGTGCTCTTTGGACGATAGAAAGACTGACATGAAGAAATCTGAACACATACTGCTGGCTTCTTCCATCTGCCACAAGAGTAACGGCTTTTGAACTATCTTCATCACTTCGAACCATAATCAACACACCAATCTGCACTGAGATTGACAATTAATCGAAAACAAACAAGTCAACCCAGAAACCACCTAGATCCTCTGTGCTTAATGTCTAATGAGCAATAGGTAGTGAAGAACGCATACCTTTACATTTTATTATCGCTTATTAATGTTCATTAAGTAAACTGATAAGTACCATATGTTGTTTTTTTTGCATCCTTGTGGTCTCTTTGATTGTAAAACACAAAGTTTTATTCGAAGTAATAAAACAACTTCAAAATTAAAAAATGACGCACTGACCCGATTTTTTACAATTGAGTGTGTATTATATATATATATATATATATATATATATATATATATATATATATATACATATTATATATTATATAACATAAACTAGCTTAAGTTGGCCAAAACAAAGAATAAAATCATAAACATCGACGAACATCGGACATCATCCCATACGGCGTTAAGACTTTGTCGCAGCTCTTCTAAGCTGTTAGGTGGTGGATGCTGACTGCTGACTATATAACATAATGCTGACTATATAACATAATGCTGACTATATAACATAAACTAGCTTAAGTTGGCCAAAACAAAGAATAAAATCATAAACATCGACGAACATCGGACATCATCCCATACGGCGTTAAGACTTTGTCGCAGCTCTTCTAAGCTGTTAGGTGGTGGATGCTGACTTCTATGCTGACTTCTAATCTGGTGCCCCATTATGTACCAAAGATGATCTATTTTGTTCAGGTCAGGACTGCAGGCTGGCCACTCCAGGACTTGAATATTGACATAATATAAATATTCAGTAACAATATGTGCCGCATGTTGCCTAGCATTATCCTGCATAAGAACGAATTCATCCCCAATGTAAGATGCAAAAGGTACCACAAAATGTTTTAAGATGTCTGTTATGTATCGTTTAGAATGCAGACGTCCACCATCAACAATCAAAAGCTCTGTGCGAGCTGTTAAAAATAAGCTCCATATAAAGTGGTTTCTCGAATGTTACAAGCGGAAAATCTTTCGTTTGGTCTTTTTTACACTCAAAATCGGCGGCAATCAAAACTTACAAGGCAAGACCTTGACTCATCTATAAATAAACCTGCTCCCAATCATGGATTTCCCAATCCAGACGCCTCCTTACAAAAGCCATTCTGTTTCTTGGGTGGTCTACAGACAAATCTGGGTACATTAGCTGCTACCCGAGGTCGTAAATTTGAAGCACGAAGTTTTCTTCTTATCGAATATTGACTAACATCAGTGCCATGAACCTCAGCAAGTTGTATTTGGAGACTCGTGCAGTAGTGAACCGTTCCCTCAGTGTTCGAAGCATTAAAAATCGGTCCTCCATGTCATTAGTAACTCATGGTCTGCCTTGACCAGGTCGTTTAGAGTGATCTTTCTTCTCTATAAACCTCTGCAGAACACAACTGACCGTTGTATGAGACACTCCATATATTCTACCAAGTTCGCGATTTGTTAGTCCTTCATTGGTCCTTCGTTAGTCCTTCAACACATTCATCACGATTTAAATTTTGTGTATCACGTTGCATTGGGAGCAGATGTATTTCACAAATTACAAATATCGTATCTATTGATAAAACAAGTGAAAACCAATTTTAAAAGCCAGGTTTAATTATTGGAAAAACATACTACTTATGAAAAGCTACTATGACTTCGAGATTAAATAAAGAGGACAGCTAGAACCTACAAAAGGCGTAACAATAAAAATTATTATTTTACTTGTAATTGATGAATCGATATATATATATATATATATATATATATATATATATATATATATATATATATATATATATATATATATATATATAAATAAATATATATATATATATATATATATATATATATATATATATATATATAGATTTGAAACTCCCTTTAAATAAATTTGTAGGAATAAAGGGATTGAAAGTTCGTCGATGTTTATGATTTTGTTCTTTGTTTTGACAAACTTAAGCTAGTTTATGTTATGCAGGGAAATACAAAAAATCAGGTTACATGTATGTATAAGTTAATTAAAAGCAATAAATCGGCCTGTGAAGCGAGACAGAGTGCTCATGATATGTTAAAATCTGTCGGTCTTTTCACATTCAGTAGCATCGAACGTGTTTTCACAGTTCAGTTTCGTCGTGGGGTGGCAATCGTTTCCACTTTCTCGGTGTTCTATTCCTTTATATTTAAGTAGGTTATACTTTAATTAATTTCTTCGTGTTTGCCGAGATACTCAACGCGAGTGGAGAATATGCAAGAACCTTAATTATGCGGTTTCATTTCATTTCGACTGTTTTATAATTTTCATAAACTGAAATTATTATAATCGTAATCTTTAATCGCGCACTTTACAAAAAAATGTCCACAATTCCATAAAATAGGGGATCTAATAAGCGAAATGCAATAATTTCTGACAATTTATTAGTAGTAATACAGAAATTCTCTATATCAAATTAAGGACTGCGTGCGAAGCATAATTTAACACTTTTCACAATTTTTCTTGCAATATTTTCCCTTATTAAACCATAATTTCTAATGGAATTTTGAAGCGGGCGCTGTTGAAAAACCTCTTGCTTAAGTAATCTATCCGTAGAATTTCTTCCACTCCTACATTATTTAATGCATTTTTATTGCCTATTTCCCACAAGGCCTATAAAGGATACTAAAAAAATATTTATTTTGAATTCCTTTTTCTACCCCATTTCTTAAACAGAAATTATTTACTAAAAGGATACACGAACAAAATATATATTTGTAATATTTTTACCTTTTTGTATTTTCTTAATTAATTAAATTAAATTAAAATTCGTCATTTCTAAAAATCGAATAATTACAACAGTTTAATTAAAACGCTAATTAATACTTGATCAGATCCAAACAAATTTATTTTGAATATAACATATTACTTAAAATGAAATAAAAATATTTGTATAGGCGCAAAAGCTTATCTGAACCCATTCCGAAACTTTTAAATATAATAACTTGAAGTGTCATATCATCAAGTTTAAAAAATAGCATCCGATAGAAGATCATCATTCAATTTTGTAAATAAAAATTATGCAATAATTTAATTGATCAGTAAAAATACGATTTGATCAGTAACAACTTGAATGTATATTTATTAAATAATTAAGCAATAAAACTGAATGATAAGTCAAATATTTACAGGCAAGATAAAATTATATACTTACATCAAGTTAAAATATTGGATGATCATTAAAATATTGTTTAAACAGTTGTTAAACATTTTGAATTATGAAATTTTAAATCTGATTCAATAGATTTACGTCTCTTAAGTATTATATTTTAATTGTGGCACAGAATATTGAACTTCACAAGTTAAAAAAAAATACTACTCAGTTTGCAAATCACTTGATTCTTAGAACTGTACCCGAAAGTGCCCTGTGTTGCGGTGAGATAGATTATATAATTTTACAAGGTAAATGTATTTAGTTAATTTATAGGTTAATGTATAGGTTAATGTATAGTTAATGTATTTATAGATAATTTTTGCAGTCTGTAGGCTTGCGGGATGCATAATAGTTGTCTAGTCGCCGAGTACGAATCTTCGGAATCATCCTCTGAGGATGGACAAAATCACGAATCATCACAAAAGAGGAGAGTTGTGAAAGATTGGATTCTGATAAATAAATATTTCAGGTGTAATCAGGTTATTGACTATTATTGATTTTTTTAACATAAACTAAATAACACATCAATTTGTAATCAGGCTGAACTTCGTCGGCAAAAATGTTCTGCAAAAATGTATTTTCAGTATGAATCAACAACGCATGAAGTACATTTACTTAAGACAAAATCAAAAAATGATCATGACTCTATTGAAACAAAAGGCTTTCTTGTGATTGACCCAAGTTGGAAATACAAAAACTTTTTGACTTAAAGTTAAAGCCGAAGACCATTTTAATAGAATTATCCAATAATAGTAATATCAGGAAGCTTCCACCAAAAAGACAATTAGATAACTAATAAAGCAATAATCCAAATTTGGCTCATCACAAATATGTGACTTGTCCTAATGTTATTTATTTAAAATTCCTTCGTTTAGATATTGAGAAAACATATTATATATATAAATATATATATATATATATATATATATATATATATATATATATATATATATAGATTTGGAACTCCCTTAAAAAAAAATTAGGAATAAATAGAATGAAAGTTCGGTTTTAATTATATAACATACATTTGTATTAAACTTAAGTTTTTTTAAGAATCAATATGGAATTTATTCCTGAACAAAATAACTGATCAAATAGTATTTCTACATATCATATCATATTTTTTTACCAGTCAAAAATTATTTTTTATATGGGAAAAAACATGCTGGTCAAATTAAATTTTATACTTAAAATATGCTATTTTTTAACTTGTCAATTGAAAAAATCTTGCTCATCAATTCATCAACTAAATGTAAGCCATAAAATTATTACATTTTTCTTAGTATTGCAAAGAATTTGGGTTGAGTTATCGATTTCGTGCTGAATGTTTTTCTTTTGTCGTTTATGTGTGTAATTCAGGTTAACTAATGCCCTTAAAGTTAACTGGGGGCAAAGCCCTTAAAGTTAACTGAGTCTGTTGGTAAGAGTTGTTGCACGTCTGGATTTGGAATAGTTATTTAGCAATTTTTTACATTTCTGAACACGCAAATCCCGAGTCATAACTCTAAAACTCGAAGTTTTGTGGCTCTTCTACTTGTTGATCTCCATTGTGTTGCCCTTCTTCTTATGAGTTTTTAGGCGTTTAGGCGACATTTTCACGAACAGCATCGACATTCTTCAGGACTTCTTGAACTATCACATGTAATTTTAAATCTTTAATATTTCGAAAATAGTCGAAAACTTTGGAAATTTTTCTTAAATAAATATTAGAAAGAAAATTTAATTTCCTATAAAAAACTTTGAAGTTTACTTCAAAATTAGCAAATTTGAATTGTTTTTTCTAAAAAGACAGACAAGACAACTTTGCAAAGTAGTTTCTCTAAGTTTTTGAATACTTAATATTTCGAAAAACGTCATGAATTTTGAAAAATTCCCTGAAATAAATCTTGCTGGAAACCATATTAATTTTACGATGACTGTCGCCAATTTTGGAAATATCGCTTAAAGAGATCTTTCAGGAAATTTATTTTAATTTATAATTTAAAGAACAGGTTTTCTTCAAAATTCGCGAGTTTCAATCCATAAGGATTTTTAAAGAAAAACATGATACACTTTTTCAAATAACTAATATTTCTAAAACCATCGCAAATTTTGAAAATTCTTAAATCTAGCAGGAAATTAAATTTTCCGTGGAAACTTTTGTTGGAAACAGTTGTTCTTTCAAGAGCTTGACAAGGACAGGCAAGACAAATTTGCATATAATTTCAAAAACTTTTTTAATCATTAATATTTCGAAAACCGTCGCGATTTTTGAAAATTTTCATGAATAAATCTTGCGGTAAAATTAATTTTCTATAAGAAACTTATAAGTTTTCTTAAATTTTTTATACACAATATAAAATATACATTATATTTAGATACAATTTTTTTTCAAGAATAATCACATATCTGAAATAATATAAGACATGCAGACAAATTTGGGAGGAATTTCAAGAATTATTAAATCGTTAATATTTCGATAATCTTTTTCACTGCAGTAAATCTTGCAGTAAATTTAATTTTCTCTAAAAAACTCCTAAATATTTGCCACAAATGGTGAGTTTTAAGACAGAAAAGACAAATTTCCAAAGAATTTTTAAAATTTTGAAATCGTTAATATTTCAAAAACCGTGAAATAAACCTTGTGGAAAATTTAATATTGTACATGGTGGCAAATTACAAGTGTCCTGATTTTAAATCAAAGAACGAACGAAAAATAAAATTATCAAAGAACGAAGTTCTTCTTAAGCGGGACACTGATTTTTTTGTTGAACATTCTAGAGTAAAATATAAAGTTAAATGTTCTTCCTATATAACTTGAGGGTTTTCGGGAGAACAGTAAAGTAAATTTTGTTTGTTCCTTTCCCCAAGCAATTGAAAATATGCTTCCTCACTCATAATTATTTTGTTGACAAAATTATCCTCTCTGCCCAAAATGCAACGACTCAATTCTAAACGTGAGTATCGGTCTATTGTAAGAAGTTTTTGGGCTTTCTGCCACAAAAACTTGCAAAGTATTCACTTCTGATCTAGCAGTTATTTTCGTCTATGCTAAGTTGAGCATACCTAAGAAAATCTCTATATAAATGTCGAAACACCACTGACAATAAAGCATAATATGAATGAATGTGTATATGAGCTATTCAAGTGAGATGGTGAGTTTTGCGCTACTTAGTTTTTAGATCTTAGAGTTAGCGGTGGTTTTCTATTTATTGTAAAACCGCATTTTTTGCTCGGAAAACTCGATTGAATGTAATCATGTTGTTTTGTGTCAAATACAATTGACACGTTCGTAGTACAAGACACAAATTACCAGTGACATCAATTTGATGCCCTGATATAAAAATTACTGTGGAATAATTTGAAGCTGTAACTAGTTTAGTAGTAGCTGTGATTAAAATTATAACTATTACAAAAAAAGAACAAACTTCTAATTTAATTCCATTATAAAACACAATTGTTTATTTTCCATTTAGAGTGCCGGCTTTCAAATCTGTCTGAAACAACCAATTAAGTTGCGTTTCTTTTTAAATTCGAAGAACTCAGTCAGTTTAATTAGCAACCCTTTTAATTAAAAAAAACCTCTAACCACAATTAAACCACCCTTTACATAATGTACATATACTTTGCAAGTTTTGATTGTATCACCGAATATATTCGCCGAGGAACAATTACTTATAAATAATGAAATGTTTTAAATTTCCCTATAGATGATCGCAACAGAAGTTGTAAAATAAATATTCCCTGCGTAAGAAAAATATTGATAAAACAGAATAAAAATAAAATTAATATTTGGGAAAGAATATTGAAATAAATTATACTTATGCCGGCTATAAAAACGTAGTAAAAAAGGAGAGCTTTAAAATAAATCATAAAACGAAGCGTTTAATTTTGGGGCAATGTTACCCAACATTAAATCTTAATTAAAGGAATAATATAAATTAACAGTTTATGTTAGAGTTATTTTTTAAATTGTTTCTTTTTCGATATAATTTATTGTTGTTTGAAGGAATATTTATATTCAATGGTGCTTTTTGTGTGTGGATAAAACCCTTGTGGATGAAAAATAACATGTAGAAATATAAATATTTGTCATGAATACAAAAAGAGATATATTAAAAAAATGTCAGGTAAAGAACAATCGCTCAGAGCAGCAGCCGCTGGGCACATACGTTTCACATAGGACGGAGACGACAAAGAAAAATATCCACCCCGACAGGACCGTCAGTGGCAATAGACACGTGCGGTTGATTTATATGCGATTTTATCAATACATAAAACTCTTCACTGTGTTTAGAGGAACTTAACTTAACTTAGTATAACTTGAATTAAATAATTCAAGGATTATTTCACAGAGCGACGTTCGGTTCTAGAAAGGTTTGCCGCTACCGCCGCCGCCACCTACCGATCGATACGCCTACGCTTTTTTGTATTCTGAATGTGTACAGCGCACAACAATAAAACAAGGTTACATTTTCATTTTGGATACCGTAAAAAATAACGAGACCACCCGTTTCCAAATATCCCTACAAAAATAAATGACAATTTTCTTTATTAGTCCATGTCACATGCTACACACAACAACTAAAATACCGCTGGTCCCTTTTGTCTAAACCATTCTCATATATTTTATTGAAATATTCAAATTCAAATAAATCTTATACAAAATCTTATACAAATATAACGGATAACATTATTTACAATATATTGAATAACCAAGGAAATTGTTGAACTCGACTATTATGACGTCCGATCGTATAGAATTTTTTTTGTTATCAATAGCACTCGAAATTTAATGAAGCTATAACCCAAATCTACAAACGTATTAGCGCGGACAATGCCGGTGAGTGATAATTATCTGATAATAGCCCGGTGACAATGATGGCTCACTTACACTTCATTAGCTGCCTAACCGAACCCATCCTCAACGGACCACTTACCTTTTTTTAGCAAAAATGTATCCCATACGCCAAAATGATCTTTGTCACGGCAAGGGAATTGTTTTGCTGCAAACGTCAAATAATCATAATATGCTCTTTACAGAAATAGAGTTTTACTTTTCTGCTAAATGAACCCGAGCGACTTTTTCTGACGCCGTGAGCTGCAGAAAAATTACTAAAAGTATGCTTTTCATTAGAAAACAGTTTTCAAACACTTTTTACAGCAAAAAAACATTTAAAAACATCATAAACGAATTAAATGTCAATTGTTTTAAATATATATTTTCTATAAATACCGAATACAAATATTCCAAATAATAGAATTGAAAGTAGGTGATTATCACTACGATATCAGTAGAGGATTATCACCACGATTCACATCTGTCAGTAGCTGGAATTACACGGATATCTTCTGTTACTCTTTGGCACAGCTCGCTCTAGATGCGTGGTGTGAGCCGTTCTCTGCGTCAAAACAAGTAACGGGAACGGTCAAGACCAATTTTTGTCAGTCCAAGATAAGAAAATCTCGTCGGCTCCTCATCCAACGGGAACTCTTATCTGAAGGCAAATTGACAGATAGCGTAAATCAATAAACAAACAATTGATTCCGGTTTGGAATTCGTATCGCAAGGCTACCATGGATTGTGGTTAGCAAATTGATTTACAGAAGAAATATCAAAGTTTAAAATGAGATGTCATGGTTTGAACCAAATCAATAATAGAATTGAAAGTAGGAGATTATCACTACGATATCTTTAAATCTGTCAGTAGCTGGAATTACACGGATATCTTCTGTTTGGCACAAATTTGTTTCAAACCATGACATCTCATTTTAAATTCCAAATAATACTGATTTGGAAAATTCACAATGTTTTACCTCACTTATAATATGTAAAATATTATATAGCTTATTATTCACAGTTATATAAATTTATACATTTATCACGACTCGAGTTTCGACGTTTGATGGTTATTTTCACGGTTCCAATTTATTTGTTTTTCTCATCCCAATGTGGGTTCTGAGACCTACATCCCTTGAAACACTGCGGCTTTATGGGCCTATTGTGTTCCCCCACAATATCCTATTCAAGCGAATAGATCCAGACCATCTATTAGATCCAGAAGCCTATGTGACTTGTGGTTCGGTGGAAGTCCTTCAGCTGTGATATTGAGCTCCATTCTCCTGCGCGTGATTTCTTCGCAGTTTATATGAGATGTAATTACGTCCTCTTCGTAGCAGAGTATGCATAGTGGTACATCTGTCCAAAGGCCCATCTTCTGCAAGTGCCATCTTAGTGTGCAGTGTCCCGTTGAGAGAGCTGTCACAGTTGCAATTTGCTTCCTAGACTGTTGCAAGATTTCAGCTGTTAGGGTGTTAGATATGGGACCTATCATACCTTTGCCACTCTGTTATTATTTACGGGCCATGGTTTTGTTGACGTAGATTGACGTTGTCTCCCTTGCAATCGGGAGCACTGCAACAGCGCCCTCTTTTGCAAGCGCGTCCGCCTTTTCGTTTCCCTCTAGACCTATATGACTTGGTACCCACGCAAGCGTGACGCTGTTGTGTTGTTCCAGACGTAGTTCTGAAGGCACTCTCAAACTGTTCTAGATTTTATTCTATGACATGTTAGGTCATTTATCGCAGCCTGACGGTCCGTGAAAATATAGATCTTTCTGCTTTTGTAGTCTATTTTTAAACATTAAATTAAATAAGTAATTTCCGCTTTAAATACCGTGGCGTGCCTCACCAGGGGCACAGTTATGCTGTACCGAAGAGACAGTCCACGGACTCCAACACCAGTTCCACTATCTTTCTTTGAGTCGTCTATGTACCAGAATAGGTCTTGTGCACTGCAGTTGTGTTTTGAATGAAAGTCTTTGAGGTATCGAGTATCCTTCTTTTTAAGGATTGACTCTTTTATTAAATCCGTTTTAGTGGAATGCTCTGATCTTGCAAGGGTTTCCCATGTATTGTAACACTTGCACCTGAAAGATCCAATCGTTGACTCACCTGTCATGAAAATATCCAGCGGATGGAGGCTTTACATTGCTTCTAGAACAGCTGAAGGTGCGGTTCTCATCAATTCCGTGATTAGAAAGCAGGCTAGTCTATGTTCGCTAGAGAGTTTCTTTATAGCCTGATTCTGTTTCAGTTTGGTCTGCCAAATTGTGGACCCGTATGTCAACCATGTACCAGCTTTATACCATCAATGCACCAGGTTCGGTTTTAAGCCCAACGATTTACCAAGTATTCTCCTGGCCATTGTGCATTTGTTGGTCGCCCGTTTGAGGTATTGGTTCCAAGTCAGTTTTGCATGTAGGACTATGCCTAGATATTTGACAGCCTCACTTGCCTTTAATTAATCGTTGTATAAAATTGGTAAATTTAGGCCTTCCAATTTCCTTCCTCCTCCGTAAGCTCCTCCTTTCGAAAAAGGCACTATGGTTGATTGATGTAGATTAACCCGAAGATCTTTTCCCTTACATCATCCTTCTACATCGTTTAGAGCTTTCTGCATAAGCTCTGAAATACTGCAACTTTCCCCTTATGAAAATGACTATATCATCCACATAACCTTGGGTGTAGAATCTTTCTTTGTTTAACGAAACAAGCTGTGGGTATTATTTGATGACAGAGAGGCGAGGCGATAGCCAGCACGCCCTCTGTAGAGACAGTTCTGAATGCTGCCGTCATTCTTATGGCAATTCTTCTGTTTACTTTTTCTAGTTTGCCAAAAATTTGATTTTATTAAATTTGGTCCAAAAATTAAGTAATTAAGTTTGGTCCAAAAATTCCTACCCCTTGATGTTGCATTTTTCATTATATATTTCATAAAATATTATTAGATTATTTTTTGCGTTTTTTTTGCGATATTTGTTTCTGTAAATTACAAATATAATCTAAAATACTGAACTAAAGGTTCTACAAAAATAATATAATTCTCTCTCTTCGTGGCGCCTTGACTACTAGGCCACCACCGCCTCAAAATAATATAATTAGACAATTAAATAATCGAGTAAAAGAAAAATCAAGTTAACTAATTGTATATTTATTTCGCTATATTATTTTAGGCAGATGAAGCAAAACAAGTTTTGATTTGTAAATGTACACAAACAAATACGTTTTCGTTTAAAATGGTATCTAGCATAAAATCTATAAACATGAATATAATGCTGTCCAATTTGACGTTCTAATCACTGAAGATTTGGCGAAAAGAGAATTTCGAATTCATGTCGTCGTTCAGTTAGAGGTAGTACGTGATGGTCGAACAATTTAGTGAATTTGAGAGATAACACAGCGCCAACCAAACTGCTAAATTGAACGTTGTATTCCACCCAGGGTCTATGAATTTTCGCAAATTGTTTTAGAAAATGAATTCAGCGGCAATGAGACATATCCTTCTGACATTCGATACCCGGAAACATTAAATTAAGACCTAATCCAATTTGTACTATGGATAAAATCAATAAGTGCTTTAAAAAATATATATCTTCACGATGCATAGTGAATACATTAATAAATTCATTTTAATCTTGTATTCGACAAATAAATAATAAAATACTTATAAAAGACTTTACATTTATTTTTGATTCTCCAATATAACTGTCGTGAAATTTCAATACAGTACCTGGAATATAGATTAATTTGGAATTAGCAGGTGCTTAATTCGGATGCATTTTTTAAACCAGGCTCTATAATTATCAAATATTCCATAAAATCATATACTTTAAATCATAGGCTTTAAATATATTGAGTGATGTAACACAGCAATTTATTATACGTTTTGAATTAAAACAAATGGTATAGTTCACAATCCATTGAATTCATTTTTAATTATTTAACGTTCACATTAACAAGGAAAAATATATTAAACGTGGTTTCAGCACAGCTCTAACTGATAATATCTGGCTGGATATTAATTTGCAGTCTTGTGTGTCTAGTCGTGTTTGTCTACTCTTGTCCCTCCAGTCTTGCCTATCTACTCTTATCTGTCTACATCAATAACTTCTTTGCGAATTTATATTTTTAAAACAATTTAGAAAGTTTTGTTATTTAAGCGAGTCGTGAGTTAGCTAAAGTTATAATGATATTTTAGCTCTTGACCTTACGTTTTAGTTTCACATTTGAAAAATGAGTCTTATTTCGCCACTGCAGATATTACGCTGCAGTGTGCACTTATTTTATTGTTAGCATGTCTCACGTACGAAGTCATCATCTGTTAAAAGTTTTTATAATTTAATATCAGACGGGTTATACCGTTTTTGTTCTACAGGTGTTCTTTATATTTATAAAAAACAAATTTAAAATCTATTAAATATTATTTACTTTATCAATCACTTTATGGAAAAATAAAATACCCAAATCTCTTTTCATTCAGGCTTATTTATATTAAAAAACTTTTTCCATCGTATACACATTTCTCTCGCGGAGGATTAACTTTTTTGCCTCTCGTAGACTGTGTTTGTGTATTTAGAGGGGATTATTTATAAATTCTCTGTTTGTTCATAATACTGTGACTTCATGCTGTACTGAATGAGGAATATGCACGGCAAGTGGAGAATCTTGTTTGTTTAGTGTGAAAAGTATATTCAAAAAGTTTTTCTATTAGTGAAGGATTTACAAGAATAAACACAAACTTGCCCATCTAACTAGCAAACATGTTCAGTTGTATTTGTAATGTTTTCTTTGATGGATATTTTTATTATTTGTCACTACATTGATTAATTGATCAATATAACAGATTACGAAGTTTAGTATTCATAAATTTAATCTATTTCCCACCATTTTTAACTTATTTAACAAATCTTCATATTATAATATGCATGATTATAATATTCTTTGAATTAAAAAAATCCCAATTAAAGGATAATTCTGAATAGAACGCCACGAAGTATGCAATGAAACTCCACTAAGTATGCAAAAAATTGCATTTCTGTTTGCAAATCTTCAAAATCTTTTTATGGACACCCACGGTCATTGCCTGTCGGCGATAATAACAGGTTGAATAAAAGTTTCGCGAAACAGTTTTCAAAGTTTTATACGGTTTTAAAATATTTCATACGGAATGGCGGGTATTTTTTGCTTCTTCTACTCGCAAGGAAATTTTTTTTTCTTACATGAACTCCCGAATATATTATGCATCAGTCTAAGCATCCCCCTGCGTATTAGCATCAAAAAGGCTTTGTTAACTTTATTTTAGAAGGTCTAAATAGAAAATTTTTGTGTAATGTTCCCAGCTTTTTCCATTACCTCATCTTTCCATATAATTACGAAGAATAATTCGAGTAAATACATTTCATTTTGATAATTTATTCCACGGCACATAGTTAATACTTGTAATCAATTGTCCCTAAAGGTTTTTCCCATGAGAACAATATGATTATGAATTCAAATATTACAAAAATAGTTTATGATTTAGCTACAATTTGTTTTTATTTTGAAGTAAAATCGATTATATTATGTTGTGAATAACAGATCAATTTAGTTGACCGGCCGTACATTTTTAGGAGCGAATTCGATCATACGAATTTACATTGACTTTTTCAAGTAAATATGACCTAATATGCTGCGTTCGAGATTAAATTGGTGAGTGGTATAAATTGGGTGATCAAATGTTCGTAGTTTGTTCATCTAGCACAAAACATTAAACAAATCAATTGAAATGGTCCAAAAGAAAATTAACTATCTAGTATAGTTTAATTAAATATAGACAATTTACTTTTAATTTGCAACAAAATCCTAAGTAACAATAATTCAAAACAAATCTTGATAGTTCAATCCGTAATTATACATAGTTCTCACTATATAAACTTGACTTTTAAACCATAACAAACAGTTCAAACCATAACAAAAAAAACTCATTGAGGAATGATTTCTAAACGAATTATGGTAATTATGCGCTGAAATACTATAAAGGTTACATTACGAACATTTTTTTCCGATTAACGCTAAACGGCATTTTAAATACAAACGTATTATTCGGACACATGAAATATGTATAAAAATATTTTCCACTTCTCAAATTACATGTTAGTGACATAATAATGCTTTGATCAGCAGAAATGAATAATTAAAATGTAATTTACTCCATGATCCAATGCATAAATTCTACATGATATCAAATTACCCATAAATCATTTTTTTTTCTTATGTAATACGAACAATTTATTGGCATTTTAATAATATGTAAATGTGTATGTATGATTTAAAAAAAATAGTTTACCACAATAGGGAATATGCATGTAATTTAAATTTGATTAAAATATTTTTCGTCCTAATCTTTATTGGCCGTACATTTGAACTAAACCATTATTTTAGTAATTAATTGCATTTAATGTTCTGCTTTGGGGAATCTCAAGTACTGCTAAAAGGTGCTTCATTTTATAAAAAAGAATAATTCAGCTAAGTTTAAATTTAAAGTCTAGGCAGAGCTGCAGAAGTTCATTTAAAACCAATAATTTATTAACCCTACCATCGATATTTATATACAAATGTCTGTGCTACACAAAGAGCAATATACATAACTATAGCACTGCATATAGTTCGCACACGTATCAAACAAGACATGGAACGCAATTAAGACCTCTACAGCATAAGTCATTATTCGAAAAATCTTTTTTTTGTATTCGCACTAAATTATTTAACCATCTAAGTGATGACATTAAATGTAAGCCACAAAAACAATTTAAAAGTAAAATCAAATGTTTATTGACTGAGGAAGCATTCTACTCAATTGATGAATTCCTCAACTGTTCTTAAACAGTAATAATATTCTGTAAATTGTATTCATTTCTTTTTTGTATTCATTTTGTAAGTTCATTTATATCCTATATAATCCCAAATATAACAAACGAAGAAATGTTAAACGAAGCTAAACATTATCACACGTAATGTTATTCGCGGTCTGTCAAGTTTATGATACTTTCTAAGCATTTTGGTCGAAAATTATTAATATACAGTGTGAAAACTTAATAACTGGAATAAAATTCATAACTTCGATATGGACGATTTTTGTAAAAACACGTTATGTGTTGTTTTTTCTTGCCCTCATTTCTTGGTATATGCTGTTTGTTTATCTGTTCCCGGAAGTGTCCAGCCACCTCCGTCCTTTTTTTCAAATTGAAAAGCATGTCAAATGACACCTCGTTTGAAAGATCTCTTCGCAAGAAATACAACACACTATTTATTTCTTAAATATTTTCAGAGCCCACATGATAAAAATAGATAACCACTTTTACGTTGAACAAGTTTAGGCGTAAAGTTGTATGTTTTTATTACTCATGCGCGAGAGATACTTCTTGACGCACGTTTTTTAATAAGAGAAATGCCACCTCTCGTTGTATTTCCGCATAAGGTGGGAATCGCACGCAAATATTAAATATCGCTAGGTTACGTTAAAAAAAAACAAATAAATAAATAAAATAAACACAATCATGACTTCGATATTATAAAAGTGACGTGAAAGTGTCAGAAATTTTTTTCATTACAAAATAATAATAAAAATTATAGAAAAGGTTTTAAAATTAGTGTAATTTCTTTGGTAGTACCGGAAACTGAGGAGAGTTCTTATGACGAATCCACACTACCGGAGACAATTGAAAAAGCAAAGTCTTAGTTTTTTATTCCTTTTTTATGGCCTCTGGATCTTAAACTTGTAAGATACATCCCCTCGCAAGAGTAATAAAACATATTGCTTGTAACATGGGCGGTATTGTTAATTGAACTCTCGAGCGAATGTGCTTAATATAAGTTACAAAATATACTATTTTGACATTTGTTTTGATGCTTTGGAACCACGTTGCTTAGTTACTAGTGATGATAATAATCACCAAAGCAGGTACATACTCGTCAAGTTGTCAAAGTAGTTTCTAAAATGCTGTTTTTATCCGAAAATTTTCGTATCAAGATTCTGATGATGATCTGTTATGGTAATAGAATACGAAGTCAGCTTGAGGTTGCTCAGTTATTTCCAGAACAGCATCCGAATACTATACCCATTACCCAACGACATTAACTGTTCTCAGTAACTGTTCTCATTCATACCACTGCTCTGAAAATTCTTAGATCAGCCAAACTGCATCCTTACAAGATGCAGGCACTCCAAGAGTAACGCAAGATGACACGGACCTCCAAATCGAATTTTGCGAGCAAATGATGATCGACAATAAGCAGAATTCATTAGCATCAATTGTGTTTTCCGACGTTAATACTTTTACCTTACATGGTGACGTTAATCGTCAAAATTGTCGTTATTGGGCTGACAATAACCCTCATTTGAATCGAGAAACTCATACTCAGTGCCCGCAAAAAGTCAATGTATGGGCTGGAATAATAAGTGTTCAGATTGAAGGACCAGTATCCTTCGATGGGAATCTTGACGGATCAACATATCTTACGTTTCTTCAAGACGACTTCCAGCCAGCTTTAGCCACTTTATTTCCAAATCGGTTAGGTCCGGATTTACCTGATGAACGAATATGGTATCAACAAGACGGAGTGTCACCCCATTATGCTGTGATCGTTCGTAGATATTTAGACGAAGTTTTCCCAATAGGTGGATTGGAAGAAGAGGTCACATGAATGGCTGGCGAGATCTCCGTATCTTAGTACCCTTAACTTTCTTTTGTGGTGATATCTCAAGAGTAAGATCTATGTAACAAAACCGAACGACATTGAGGACCTTAAACAACGTATTAGGCATGAAATACAGCAAGACACACCTGAAATGTTACAAAACATTAGAGATGCATGTTATCTTTGATTTGCACTTTGCCAAGAAAGAAACGGTGCCCATTTTGAATATTTCTTGCATTAATTAGTATTCAAGTTATAAAATTGGATATCTTTTTTTTATCGCGTGGGCTTCGAAAATATTCAAGAAATAAATAGTTTCTTGTATTCCTTACGAAGAGATCTTTCAAACGAGGTGTCACTTGATATACCTTTCAATTTGAAAAAAAAAGGTCGGAAGTGGCTGGGCACTTCCGGAAACAGTTAAACAAACAGCATATACATAGCAATGGGGGCAAGAAAACACAATATGTAACGTGTTTTGGGATTTTTTTCAAAAATCGCCTGTATCGAAGTTATGAATTTTATTCCAGTTAAAGTTTTCACACTGTAAATGCTAAAAGAGTAATTGATGTCATCTATAAAGTGCGCTCAAAAATGGCGTCGTTTAAACAGCTATTTTAGAAAATTATTCTCTATTTTAAATATTTTTTTATAACTTAATTACAGCAATTTTAAACAGTACTATATAATCTTGATAATCCGGCAGTTAGGAAATCCGACACGTTCTGTAGTCCGGCGCTCTGGGGAAACACGTGTATTTTCTTTACGCTGCCCCGTGCCGGATATAAACCTCACCATTCAGTGTTCCTGGAAAAAGGTCTGGCCAACACACCCTGCTTTTAACTCTGTAAACTTAATTAACGATTCTGACCAAGCTAACTACACTCTACAATTGTCTTACTATCTGTTCTAAGTTTGTGTATATTTTTTATGTACACATTTACCTATATAAATACATATTTTATTCTTTCTGAAATACAATTGTACATAAAATATGTAAAATTGTTATTGTTTTGTTTTAATCCCGATAATCCGGATTTTTTTGATAATCCGGCAGGTTGCCTGGTCCTATTTGTATCGGATTATCAAGATTATACTGTATTTATATTTTTTACCATGTTATAACGGTGTAAAAAGTTCAACAAATAAAAGAAATTGATGCATATTCCCTATTAAGTTTTTATTGTGAAGCAACCTCACAAAAAGTATTACAAAAGATTTAACACTGTTTAATTGGCCTCCAGTAGGCCAATTAAACATTGTGCCAAACTTTAGATGATCAATTCACCAAACGTTTCTTGCAATAAGTTTAAACTCACGTTAGCAATTTGACATGTTTTTTTTACCAAAATCAGGATGAATTTCGAGAAGCTCGGGAAAGTCAGCAAACATACGATGAATATAATGGTCCAATGGATTCAGTATTGTAGTGATGTAGTTTAGTGGTTTCACAATAATTTTCACGTTAGATATTCACTAAAAAACCATAAATTTGATAAAATTAGTGTTTTATGAAATGTTAGTTACCAAGTTCTGTAAACCAAATTTCAAATTCCACAAAGAAAGCTTCATTTTCAGCCCTACTTTTATTAATCTTTGTAGGTCTGCAAACATTGTTGTTAGATCTTCTCTACTATATGCCAAGATTAAGGTACTAGAGTATGAAAATTGCAAAGTACAAATATTTATATACTTAATAGATATCAAAGCAACTTAAATCTGGTAGACATACATCAAATGAATAAATGGCAACCTTTGCAAACCTTCTAAACTTATCGGTATTATAAATCTTTTCTGGAGTGTGGTGTTTGATATTAAAAAACCACAAAGTTATATAACATTTTAAAGGAGAATTAAACAAGAGCAATTAAAATGTATTTCAAATAGCAGATTTTTTTTTATTTTGATCAATAATATCAAGCGCATTTACGTTGCGTTTATACCATTGTAGTGATTATGTTTTAGATTTATCTACATGTGTCGAGGTATTGCGATACTAATACACATTGTAGATTAATACCACTATACTAATTTGAAATATTGAATGCATTTAATCTATCATAGCTTATTGTACGGATATAGCTTGTTATATATTACATGTTTCCTTCACATATTATTATTGTAGTCTATTAAAATATAGTAAAATATGTAAATCTGTTATTAGCGTTGTATAAAGCTAGTAAAATTATTTTCAGAAAAAAGTTTTCAGTAAAATTATTTTCAGACTATAATGTGATCAGCACATTTAATTACACATTCTTAAAAATTGCTCAATTGAGAGTTAAAATAGAAATTATTATTTTGATGAAGTTGATATTTGTGTTTTATATGAAAAATAAAATGGTAGGATACAAATTTAAAATAATTTTTTGTTTATTAAAAATGTATCTTGTAAAGAATTTGTGCATGCAAAAACCGAGGAAATATTTAGAATATTCATAATCTAATAGGATCTAGTTAGGTCTATAACGTTAAAGCGACTTTACAGAGAAGCGAGTTTACCATATTCAAGCTATTTGTTTCGTAAATTGTCAGTGATCGATCCCGTCACTACAATACCTCCAGATATTTGAGTAAATATTGAAAACTTGTTTGTATAGACAGAGACCGTCCAAAATAGAACGAACAAAGCAAATTCGTCGAATTGTTTGATGTTTGTGGGTCTGTCCACAAATAAAACAATTGATCGTCATTAATTAAACTGCGTATCTGTAGTGTTTAAATGCACGGTTGTGTTCGCGGCAAAGGGACCATCCATTCGCACTTTTAATTAATCACCGGAAATGGATCTGTTAATACGCATCCAGTGCAGGTGTAACGAAAGCAGACTATTCATAGATAACTACGATAACAAACTTTAATACACAAAGCGGCTTGAGATATACGTAAACCATGTAGGATTAGGAAAAGAATACACTTTACATCTTTAGTTTTCTAAGACTTGATTAACAAATCTAGTTAATCCAAAGTCTAAACTAGTAATTTTAAACTTAGTAATACTCAAGACTATCGCAACAGTTCCCCAAGGATCGCCATCTAACAATATCGTTATCACCGTGATTTTATTGTTGTATGGAACCAAAGTGTTACTTCTATGTAGCCGCAGCCGCCACAATTAACAACAGAGCTAAAATACTGTTATTTAATTAAGCATAATATGTTTCGTAAAGGCTCAATTACGTTTTCTGTATATTTATTGCTCTCTTGTCCAGTCTTGTTTTACCTTGCCTGATCTTCCCTAATCTTGCCCAGGCTTACATAATCTTGTATCGTCTTATACTATTTTGTCTACTGCTGTCCTGCCTTGCACTGTCTTGTCCAGTCTTGTACAGTATTGTACAATATTGTCAGTTTTGTCCAGTCTTATCCAATCGTGTCCAATTTTTTTCTGTACTGTTCAGTCTTGTACTGTCTATTCCAGTCTTGTCCAATACTGTCCAGCCATGTCCAGTCTTATCTAGACTAGTCCAGTCTTTGCCCAATTTGTCCAGTCTTGGTCAGTATTGTTGGATCTTGTCCGGTCTTGCCAGACTTTGCCAGGTCCTGCTAGGCCCTGTCTGGTCTTTTATGGTCTTGTCTGGTATTGTCTGGCCTTGTCTGGTATTGTCTAGTCTTGTCTGGTATTGTTTGGAATTGTCTGGTCTAGACTGATCTTATCTGGTCTTGTATGGTCTTGTCTGCTCTTGTCTGGTGTTGTCTTTTCTTATCTGGTCTTCTCTAATCTTCTCTGTTTTGACTGGTCTTGACTGGTCTTGTCTGGTCTTGTCCGGTCTTGTCTGATCTTGTCTGGTCTTGTCTGGTCTTGTCTGGTCTTGTCTGATCTTGTCTGATCTTGTCTGGTCTTGTCTGGCCTTGTCTGGTCTTGTCTGGTCTTGTCTGGCCTTGTTCAATCTTGCCTCGTCTTGTCCAGCCTAGTCTAGTCTTCTCCAATTTATCCAGTCTTGTCTAGTCTTGTCTGGTCTTGTACCGTGTTGCCTCTGCTTGCTATGTCTTCCCAGATTTCGCCTGGTCCTGCCAGGTCTGGTCTGCTTTGTTCGGTCTCGTCTGGTCTTGTCCTGTCTTGTAGTATTTTGTCCGGATTTATCCCGTCTTGTGTGGCCTTGGATGTTGTTGTCTGGTCTTGTCTGGTCTTTTCTTGTCTTGTCTGGTCTCGTCTGGTTTTGTCTGGTCTTGTCCGGTCTTGTCTGGTCTTGTCTGGTCTTGTCTGGTCTTGTCTGGTTTTGTCTGGTCTTGTCTGGTCTTGTCCGATCTTGTCTGGTCTTGTCTGGTCTAGTCTGGTCTTGTCTGGTCGTACTTGGTCTTTCCTGGTATTGTCAGATCTTCTCTGGTCTTGTGTTTTCTAATCTTAACTAGTCTTGTCTGGTCTTGTCGGGTTATGTCTGGTCTTGTCCTGTCTTGTCCAGTCATGTCGAGTCTAGATAAGTCCTATCCAATTTGTCCAGCCTTGTCCAATCTTATCCAGTCTTGCCTTGTTTTGTCTGGTCCGGTCTTGCCTCGCCTTTCTAGGTTTTGCCAGGTCCTGTCAGGTCTTGTCTGGTCTCATCTGACCTTATCTGGTCTTGTCTGGTCTTGTCTAGTCTGATCTTGTCTGCTCTTGTCTGGTCTTATCTATTCTTGACTGGTATTGCCTGGTCTTGTCCAATCTTGTCCAGCCTAGTACAGTCTTGTCCAATTTATCCAGTTTTGTCTGGTCTTGTTCGGTCTTGCGCCTACTTTCCACGTCTTCCCAGGTTTTCCCAGGTCCTGCGAGTTCTTGTCTGGTTTTGTCTGGTCTTGTCTGTTTTTTTCTGATCTTGTTTGGTCTCATCTGGTCTTGCCCTGTCTTGTCCGGTCATGTTCGGTCTTGTCTGGTCTTGTCCCGTTTTGTCTGGCCTTGTATGTTCTTGCCTGGTCTTGTCTGGTCTTCTCTTCCCTTGCCTAGTCTTGTCTAGTCTGGTCCAGTCTTGTGCAGTTCGATAATTTTCAATCACATATCACCAAAAAGTTAACCTTGACTGGTTGAACCGTGATAGGTTTTAAATTAGCAACTATAATTTGTAGTTACCATTTATGTGTAGATAGCTACGGAGTAAGTAGTTTTTTGATTTGATTTATTTGTAAATTGTGGAGTAAGAGTGTGCTTAGGAAACATACATTTATTATATGGAATATATAACTCATCGTAACCGTTATTTAGTAACGTTTGGAGAATATAAATTAAGTAAATGGCGCAATTTTAAAGTCGTTTAGTTTCTAAATCAATACCGATGGCGGAACAAAAGCAAAGTTTAGTTTGCTTAAATGAGAACTTTGACGGTAAATTGCTTGCACAATTATATATTTTTGTCTCATTGCACAAAAAATGTGCTTATTAAATAATAAATAAACTAAACATGAATTTTATCCTATTATTTTTTCTACACATCGGCTCTCCTGTTAATAGGAAAGTTAATTTATTAAAAAAATAAAATGATACCGCAATACTTTGCAGTTTTGACAAGGGGTTTTAGCTTGAATATTTAAAACGAATTATTTAAATTAATTTGAAAATAATTCATTAGCCGACTGAAACGAATTCATTTTATTTCGGCGAATCTGTATGCTGTAATTTTCTCGGAAAGTGAATTTATTTTGAAAGTGATGGTATTGAAAGTTGATTCTTTCCTGAAAGTGGAACAGCGCTTTTTTTCTAACTGCTAGCCTCTATCATAATTAGAGATTCTGAATGGCAGTATAGCTTTTAGAATGGTGGCTCGTATTTCAGCCGGAGCACAAAATGTACAATTTTTTTTGTCAACATTGCATCCTTAATTGTACCAAATGATATCCGCTTACTTTTTATTAAAATAATAATTATCGATCGATAAATGTTGTCTTCAACATATCAGGGTTGAAATCAGGGTTGTTTTGTAGTTAATACATATCAATTCATCAATTTAGATTAATTGGTGAATTTTTTTATGGTTTGCATGGTTCACATTTAATTGGGATTAAAATGAAAAGAATAGAAAACACATAATAAAACGTCATCATATGAATATAGATATGATTTTGTGTAATAACAAGGTATTACAAATAAATAAATAACAGTAATTACGAGGCCAATTGGTGCATTGGAAATTGGCAATAAAGATATTATAGTAATTATATAAAGCCGAAGAGTGCTTTTACAATGTGCATTACCGTACGTGAAATGATTTACTTTGCCGGTTTTAAATATACAGTTTATAATTTTGGGGAATTTCATCTAAATTAAAATATCATTTCAAATTGCAGTTGCAAATTAAAATGTGTTTTCAATTTGCATAGTAATTGAAAACGAGAATAAATAGGTTATGCGTTCCTAATTAGTAAAATAATTGAATCTAATAATTATAACTAGAGTAAAATGAAATTATAACAGTCCGCTGTAACTTAATGGTTCGTCGAGGTGTAGGAAAATGTGGCCCAGAAAATTTGACATTAGACTCGTTCAGGTGGAAACATACCAACTAACTTATTACCTTAACTATATGTCTGCATTATGAGGAAGTATAATAATTAAAGGATCTAATTCCCTCCCCCGACATACAAAATTGCCTATCTAACTAAAGGAAAAGTGGTAAATCAAAGTTAGAGAAAATCCAAGTAAAATACAGCCAAGTTGCAGATGCAAACTTCGTATTTTTGTTAGTAATTTAATTAATTAAGTGGAGTGTTTAATTCACCGTTTAATTCATTTCCGAAAATTGTTTTATTATTTACCAGCTTATAAATAATCGATGTGTTAATTAAAAGCAGCTAATTGAAGGTGCAATGTATTATTCAAAACTGTTATATTTTGCGGGTGAAATAATATAATTACCGTTCCGCTAATAAAAAAATTGGCAGCTTTTTATTTTTAAACGAAGTGATTTATTACCCAGAGGGTGGGATTATGAAGCATCGATCCACCTACATACCTTACTTACGTAAATAAATAATTTATATTTTATGCAAATCTCCTCCCCTGAGACACATTACTTAAAGTAAATTCAGCTTCATGGGGCCGATGCATATTCATATAAGGCCCTAAAAAAATTCATTAAAACACAATTTTACAAAACATTTTCTCCGATATTTCTTCTTTATTAAAATTTAAACCAATTATTGTTTCACTAGCTTAAACCTAGTTAAAATACGATTAAGCTTAATTGGAATATTTTTGTTCCGGGATTTAGTAGGAGATTTGATGAATTTACTGGTCAAATTCCAATTTTGTTGCTTGTTCTGGGTATCATTGAATTGTATAATAAACATTTGTATTTCCATTATATTGTAATTCATAAGTTCCCATTCAAATCAAATCTGTCTTACTAATTTACAAAATACTTTTACAGTAGGTAAACATGTAGTCGCTAGGGTTTATATAGGGTATTATAAGGTTTATTATCTTGCGTGTGAGTTTCTTTCTGGGTGAAAAATTATGACTGGGTATGGATTATTATAAAGCGTAAATGAATACTAATTTTGGTATAAACGTAAATGATAACGTAATGTAAATAACAACGTAAATGGTAACAGGTAACCTTGTACAGGTCTGGAGGGGTTGGGATATGCCTCACGGTCCTAATTTCAATAAAGGAAAAATCCGATCTAGCTTCTCGAGGTAGAAGACGGGTAACGCTAACGTAGATAGAGACCGAACAATCACCAATATAAGTGATCCACCTCCAACCGGTCAAATTAGCTTCGCGTGGAAGAACCAGCGAGGGAAGGGCACTCTTTTGTCCTGAGAGGAATAAAATAGCCACTAAGGTGAATGAATTGACAAAACAATCAACGGCATAAGGACTAAAATTTGGCATATGGAACGCGGGTTCCATGTATGAACATCGAAAGATGAATAATGTTATAAACCAAATGCAAGGACTGAAAGTCAACATCTTTGGAATTAGTGAAACAGCATGGCCAGGTCGTTGTTAAGTCCCATCAGAAAGAGGTAGGTTCTGCCTCTCGGGAAATTAAGATAGTCATCACAGACGCAGGCCACAACAATTGTCTCGAAAGTTATTATGGCGTACGTCACCAACGTTATCCCTATCTTAGACCTAGTCATACTCTTGTAACTACCGATCAATTCAAGGAAACCAAATATAATACAAATGTATGCTCCAACAGCAGACAAACCAGAAGGATAAAACGAGGTATTCTACGAACTAATCAAGCAAACACTTGAATCACTAAAGTCAAAAGACATCACTATAATACTTGGCAACTTTAGTCCATGGGTGTATATGGGCTAGGAACAAGAAATGAAAGAGGCGATAGAACAATACAATTTTTCCGAGAGGAAAAGATGGTAATAACGAATACCTTCTACAAGCTTCAAAAGCAACGACTTTATACATGGAGGCCAGGCCATACAGGCATTTTATTTTCAAGAGAATCAAAAAGAATCGATGATAAGAAACCAATAAGAAACCGAATAGACTACGTCTTAATAAGCGCAGCAAGTCAATTAGTTAATTAGTAATAAAAATTGCAGCAAATCAGCTAAAGTTTACCCAGGCGTTGATGTCCCTTCGAATCACAGTCCCTTAATAGCTCAAATGCACATCAAACTTAAAAGAACACCGAAGAAAAGAAAAAGTCAGATAAATTTAGAGCATTTAAAGAAACAAGACATACGGAATGAGCTACAAACAAAAATTAAGGAAAATTTGAAAACACTCAGGAAGAATAAACGAAAAGTGGAGCGGCAACAAATCAGCCTTATAGGAACCATCAACAGTTTTACTAAAGAAAAAAAATTCACAGAAAAAAAAATGCATAGCATAAAATTCTAAATATCCAAACGAAAAGAACCCAACGAACACTCCGCACAAAGATCGATTAGAAAATCAAAGGAAGAGTACTACAAACAAAATGTGAGGAAACTGAAAAGTTACAAGCAAAATGCCACAGTTTCAGCATACCCAAAATGTTACAGAACTCGCAGACACGATTGGCCTCAAAAAACTCGATATTCAGTAGGACAATAAGGAGAAAATAGTCACGGAAATAAAACACAAATTGCAAACATTGGTTGTGCAATGTAGTTCCTATATTGCACAACTCTTCGAAGATGACCAGGAACTAATCTTGAAAATATATACGGAGAATTGGGCCCGAACATAATTAAAGATGAAGTGATATAGCACTGAATACACTGAAAAACAGAAAAGCGTCAGGGCCAGACCAACTGCTATATATATATATATATATATATATATCTATATATATATATATATATATATATATATATATATATATATATATATATATATATATATATATATATATAAATATATATATATATACACTGCCGAGCATAAAATTAGTGTCACTCCATAATTTGAAGTTATTTTAGAGATTCTTAGTTTTTTACGTATTTTTTCGGTTCTAACAATTTACTAATTGATTGCTTGAATAAAACAAAAGGTTTTTCTTGTTCAAAGTTTATTGAAAGTAATGAAAATGAACAATTTAAATTTGATATGCTAAGTAATGAAAATGAAGAACTTTACATTGATATGCTTTTTTGAAACAAAAGAAAGTTTAAGGACTTCAGTAGTAAGTATTCCCTCCTTTGGCAGCGACAACAGCTTACAAACGACGTGTCATGCTCTGGATTAGATTTTGGATCACGTTCTGCGGAAGATTGTCCCATTCTTGCACCAGTATGTCGCGAAGCTCTCTAGAATTTCTGGGGGCTGTCACATGTCTCCGTAAAAGTTTTCCCATCTCATATCAAATATGGTCAATTAGATTTAAATCTGAACTGCGAGCTGTCCAAACAAATCGCGTGATTTCACACTCGTCAAGATACTCAGTAACTATCCGAGCAGTATGGGACTATGCGTTATCATGCATAAATGTTGCGTCGTCTCCAAGAATAACCATGAATGGTAAAACATGGTCTTCTAGAATCTCTGTCAGATACCTATGCGCAGTCAACGTCCCATTCTCGATAAAGACTAACTCCGTGCGAGTGTCAAAAGATATGCCTCCCTATGCCATAACTGATCCTCCGTCAAATGGCAGTCGCTCCGCATTACACGCTTGAGCATATCTCTCGCCTTGTCGTCACCACACTCTTACATGTCTATCTGAGCCCGTAAGATAGAATCGCGGTTCATCGAAAAACAATACGCCTCTCCAATCCGCTATTGTCCAAGTCAAGTATTCTCGTGCAAAATTCAACCTCGCAATCCGGTGTGCACGGGAAAGCGGCGGTCCAGTAGCTCTAGTTCGAGAAGATAATCCAGCGGCATAAAGTCGTCTCCTAACTGCCCACTCACTTATTACATTTCTCACTTTTTGCAGATGATTTCGCAGCGAAACTGCCGTGACCGTTCGGTTTCTCAAAGCACTAGAAACGAGAAAGCGGTCATCCTTAGCTGTTGGAGTTTTGCCTCGGCCTGAACAAGGTCCTCGAATGAGCAGACCGATCTCTTCGAACCGCCGCCATACTCGTTGCACACTTGAGAGACTTACACCAACGTTTCACGCAGTTTCGCGCTGACCGCGACCGTCTTCTAAAGCTGCCACAACTTGTGGATTAATTCTCATTCTAAAACACTAACAATGACAACAATTTACAACAGATAGACAACACCACAGAAACAAATCCTATTCTGTCCTTAAACTTTCTTTTGTTTCAATAAAAACATATCAAAGTAAACTTGTTCATTTTCATTACTTAGCACATAAAATAAAAATTGTTCATTTTCATTACTTTTAATAAACTTTGAAAAAGAAAAACCTTTTGTTTTATTTAAGCAATTAGTTAGTAAACTGTTACAACCGAAAAAACACGAAAAAACTATAAAATTTTAAAATAACTTCAAATTAAGGAGTGACCCTAATTTTATGCTCGGCAGTGTATATATATATATATATATATATAAATATATATATATATATATATATATATATATATATATATATATATATCTAAAGGGATCAACGCAAAAAGATTGAAGGCATTCGAGCTATGTATATATCGGAGAATACTGAGAATTTCATGGATAGAGAAAATTACCAACGTAGAAATAATGGGTGATAATGGGTAATGGCTGATAATTAAACCAAGAAAACTTTTATATATGGGACATATGAGTTCCAAAATATCAAATACTGCAGTTATCATGAAAAGAAAATCAGAGAAAAATCACATGGAAGAGATTAGTGGTTTTGCTGTACTAACAACGAAATATTTAGATCTGCGGTCTCAAAAATAAAAACCGCCTTAATGATTCCCAACCTTCGGAGTGGAGACGGCACCTAAAGATGCCGAAGTTGATC
This sequence comes from Phosphuga atrata, assembly GCA_944588485.1. NCBI lineage: Eukaryota > Metazoa > Arthropoda > Insecta > Coleoptera > Silphidae > Phosphuga > Phosphuga atrata. The sequence continues at coordinate 53,052,339 of OX155892.1, forward strand.
CCGGCGCAACCACCACGTAAAAAAAATAAAATACTTATTCCTATTATTTAATACTAACTTTTCTAAAATTAATTTTACAATAAAATTAATTAAATTGAGAATGTATTGTCAGAAAATGTTGTTTATTTAAATTTTCCTCTGACTGTTTTCGTCTTCCGTCGTTTTGAATGCAAGGTGTGGCCTAAGAGCTGGATTCATACCGCGCAATATTGTTCACCTGTTATCGATTAGATATGAACGATAGTCAAAAAAATATATAAAATGTAATAAAACGGCGAGAGCTTCCAAGCAGTTTGTCTCGTGCTTGAAATGAATATTTACGTTGTACACCTCAGATTACATTTTTGTTTAATTCGCAATTTATTCCGCAATTTCAGGAGCCGTTGATTTATATGCAAACCAAAGAAGTTTCTCAATATTGAAATAACTGTAATGTTGGAATAACTTGGTAATAAAAATCTGTTTGATGTACATATTAATATTTCGGCAAAAGAAAATGTACTAAAATTTTACTTGCGGATTTTCATTAAGTGTTTTAAAGCACAAGGATAAAATGCAGCAACTTAAATTGTTTAATTTTTGCAAACTACAAACGAAAAACGTTTATTAAGACTTACGTCTTAAGGTCACCAAACCGTATTGTCTGTAATTATCTCCTCGCGTGTTTCTTTTTGCTTTTAACAATGCAGCACCATTTTATATATTTTTCTGTATAAAAAGATGTGAAAACATTATACGGGGGGTTCTTTATAATTTGACGCTGAAATATGTATGGCATTACGTGACTTAAAAAGCTCCTTTTTCTATCCTGAGCACAACACGAATACCAACAGAAGGTTGCACTACGCTTCCCTTGATGCCATCAGAGGACGTTAAATTAACTAAATTTCCTCCGGCCGCAGAGAAAATCTCGGAAGGCACACTTACAAAGACCATGCCATGCGGAAGGAAGCTCACTTCCCTCTCTTTCAACCTTTTTTCTCTGCTGCATCATCATCGTTTCAACTGATACATGCACAGAAATATTCAACACTTGTTTCCATATATTACATTCCCTTTTACACCTATGCAGAAAGACGCAAAAATAATTGTCTACATAAATAAAAATCTTATTTTAAATAAATCGTTCACTGTCTGCTCCAATTTGTCTCTCTCGAGATGCCAATAAATTATAATAACAGATTCTCTCTAGTTTTGTTCGTCTAATCTAGTTTAGAATTGTTTGTCTAGTCTTGCCTATCTGTCTATTCTTCTCTGCCAAGTTTTGCCTCTCAAGCCTTGTCTGCTTGTACTGCTAGGCAGTTAGTGCCCGCCTGACAATCAGAAGACTGGGGTTCGATTCCCACCGAGGCAGGAGCATTTTCAACCAAGACGGCACTAAATGACCGTGCTACCCACCCTGAAGGAATGCAAAATATGCGATACCCGAGTGGTGCGTACTAAAAGGCTAAGTGGAAAAGTGGGTTTAGTGAGAGATTCCCCCAAACCTCTTACTCTTCTCTGTCTTGTCATGCCGTCTAGTCTAGTCTCACTAGTCTTGTAGACAGACTAGAAAGACTAGACTCTCGTATCTGTCTAGTCTTATTTGTCGAGTCTTCTCTGTCTAGTCTTGCCTGTCTAGTCTTGCCTCTATAGACTTGTCTCTCTAGTCTTGCCTGTCTAGTATTTTCTGTCGATTCTTGCATGTCCAGTTTTGTCTGTCTAGTCTTCTCTGTCTAGTATTGTCTGTGTACTCTTTTCTGTCTAGTTTTATCTGTCTAGACTTGTCTATCTAGTCTTGTCTGTCTAGATTTGTCTGTCTAGTCTTGTCTGTCTAGTCTTGTCTGTCTAGTCTTGTCTGTCTAGCCTTGTCTGTCTAGTCTTGTCTGTCTAGTCTTGTCTGTCTAGTCTTGTCTGTCTAGCTTCTTGTCTGTCTAGTCTTGTCTGTCTAGTCTTGTCTGTCTAGTCTTGTCTGTCTAGTCTTGTCTGTCTAGTCTTGTCTGTCTAGTCTTGTCTGTCTAGTCCTTGTCTGTCTAGTCTTGTCTGTCTAGTCTTGTCTGTCTAGTCTTGTCTGTCTAGTCTTGTCTGTCTAGTCTTGTCTGTCTAGTCTTGTCTGTCTAGTCTTGTCTGTCTAGTCTTGTCTGTCTAGTCTTGTCTGTCTAGTCTTGTCTGTCTAGTCTTGTCTGTCTAGTCTTGTCTGTCTAGTCTTGTCTGTCTAGTCTTGTCTGTCTAGTCTTGTCTGTCTAGTCTTGTCTGTCTAGTCTTGTCTGTCTAGTCTTGTCTGTCTAGTCTTGTCTGTCTAGTCTTGTCTGTCTAGTCTTGTCTGTCTAGTCTTGTCTGTCTAGTCTTGTCTGTCTAGTCTTGTCTGTCTAGTCTTGTCTGTCTAGTCTTGTCTGTCTAGTCTTGTCTGTCTAGTCTTGTCTGTCTAGTCTTGTCTGTCTAGTCTTGTCTGTCTAGTCTTGTCTGTCTGTCTGTCTAGTCTTGTCTGTCTAGTCTTGTCTGTCTAGTCTTGTCTGTCTAGTCTTGTCTGTCTAGTCTTGTCTGTCTAGTCTTGTCTGTCTAGTCTTGTCTGTCTAGTCTTGTCTGTCTAGTCTTGTCTGTCTAGTCTTGTCTGTTTAGTCTTGTCTGTCTAGTCTTGTCTGTCTAGTCTTGTCTGTCTAGTCTTGTCTGTCTAGTCTTGTCTGTCTAGTCTTGTCTGTCTAGTCTTGTCTGTCTAGTCTTGTCTGTCTAGTCTTGTCTGTCTAGTCTTGTCTGTCTAGTCTTGTCTGTCTAGTCTTGTCTGTCTAGTCTTGTCTGTCTTGTCTGTCTTGTCTGTCTTGTTGTCTGTCTTGTTGTCTGTCTAGTCTTGTCTGTCTAGTCTTGTCTGTCTAGTCTTGTCTGTCTAGTCTTGTCTGTCTAGTCTTGTCTGTCTAGTCTTGTCTGTCTAGTCTTGTCTGTCTAGTCTTGTCTGTCTAGTCTTGTCTGTCTAGTCTTGTCTGTCTAGTCTTGTCTGTCTAGTCTTGTCTGTCTAGTCTTGTCTGTCTAGTCTTGTCTGTCTAGTCTTGTCTGTCTAGTCTTGTCTGTCTAGTCTTGTCTGTCTAGTCTTGTCTGTCTAGTCTTGTCTGTCTAGTCTTGTCTGTCTAGTCTTGTCTGTCTAGTCTTGTCTGTCTAGTCTTGTCTGTCTAACCTTGTCTGTCTAGTCTTGTCTGTCTAGTCTTGTCTGTCTAGTCTTGTCTGTCTAGTCTTGTCTGTCTAGTCTTGTCTGTCTAGTCTTGTCTGTCTAGTCTTGTCTCTCTAGTCTTGTCTGTCTAGTCTTGTCTGTCTAGTCTTGTCTGTCTAGTCTTGTCTGTCTAGTCTTGTCTGTCTAGTCTTGTCTGTCTAGTCTTGTCTGTCTAGTTTTGTCTGTCTAGTCTTGTCTGTCTAGTCTTGTCTGTCTAGTCTTGTCTGTCTAGTCTTGTCTGTCTAGTATTGTCTGTCTAGTCTTGTCTGTCTAGTCTTGTCTGTCTAGTCTTGTCTGTCTAGTCTTGTCTGTCTAGTCTTGTCTGTCTAGTCTTGTCTGTCTAGTCTTGTCTGTCTAGTCTTGTCTGTCTAGTCTTGTATGTCTAGTCTTGTCTGTCTAGTCTTGTCTGTCTAGTCTTGTCTGTCTAGTCTTGTCTGTCTAGTCTTGTCTGTCTAGTCTTGTCTGTCTAGTCTTGTCTGTCTAGTCTTGTCTGTCTAGTCTTGTCTGTCTAGTCTTGTCTGTCTAGTCTTGTCTGTCTAGTCTTGTCTGTCTAGTCTTGTCTGTCTAGTCTTGTCTGTCTAGTCTTGTCTGTCTAGTCTTGTCTGTCTAGTCTTGTCTGTCTAGTCTTGTCTGTCTAGTCTTGTCTGTCTAGTCTTGTCTGTCTTGTCTTGTCTGTCTAGTCTTGTCTGTCTAGTCTTGTCTGTCTAGTCTTGTCTGTCTAGTCTTGTCTGTCTAGTCTTGTCTGTCCTAGTCTTGTCTGTCTAGTCTTGTCTGTCTAGTCTTGTCTGTCTAGTCTTGTCTGTCTAGTCTTGTCTGTCTAGTCTTGTCTGTCTAGTCTTGTCTGTCTAGTCTTGTCTGTCTAGTCTTGTCTGTCTAGTCTTGTCTGTCTCTAGTCTTGTCTGTCTAGTCTTGTCTGTCTAACCTTGTCTGTCTAGTCTTGTCTGTCTAGTCTTGTCTGTCTAGTCTTGCCTGTCTAGTCTTGTCTGACTAGTCTTGTCTGTCTAGTCAAATCAAATCAAATCAAATCAAACTATTTATTTCATTATATAAGCTACAAAATATAACAAATACATTTAAAAAGAGAACATATATTGTGAACATTTGTAACTAAATGAAATTTGTCGGTTAGCTTTAACTTTCGGTTAGTCTTGTCTGTCTAGTCTTGTCTGTCTAGTCTTGTCTGTCTAGTCTTGTCTGTCTAGTCTTGTCTGTCTAGTCTTGTCTGTCTAGTCTTGTCTGTCTAGTCTTGTCTGTCCTAATCTTGTCTGTCTAGTCTTGTCTGTCTAGTCTTGTCTGTCTAGTCTTGTCTGTCTAGTCTTGTCTGTCTAGTCTTGTCTGTCTAGTCTTGTCTGTCTAGTCTTGTCTGTCTAGTCTTGTCTGTCTAGTCTTGTCTGTCTAGTCTTGTCTGTCTAGTCTTGTCTGTCTAGTCTTGTCTGTCTAGTCTTGTCTGTCTAGTCTTGTCTGTCTAGTCTTGTCTGTCTAGTCTTGTCTGTCTCGTCTTGTCTGTCTAGTCTTGTCTTTCTAGTCTTGTCTGTCTAGTCTTGTCTGTCTAGTCTTGTCTGTCTAGTCTTGTCTGTCTAGTCTTGTCTGTCTAGTCTTGTCTGTCTAATCTTGTCTGTCTAGTCTTGTCTGTCTAGTATTGTCTGTCTAGTCTTGTCTGTCTAGTCTTGTCTGTCTAGTCTTGTCTGTCTAGTCTTGTCTGTCTAGTCTTGTCTGTCTAGTCTTGTCTGTCTAGTCTTGTCTGTCTAGTCTTGTCTGTCTAGTCTTGTCTGTCTAGTCTTGTCTGTCTAGTCTTGTCTGTCTAGTCTTGTATGTCTAGTCTTGTCTGTCTAGTCTTGTCTGTCTAGTCTTGTCTGTCTAGTCTTGTCTGTCTAGTCTTGTCTGTCTAGTCTTGTCTGTCTAGTCTTGTCTGTCTAGTCTTGTCTGTCTAGTCTTGTCTGTCTAGTCTTGTCTGTCTAGTCTTGTCTGTCTAGTCTTGTCTGTCTAGTCTTGTCTGTCTAGTCTTGTCTGTCTAGTCTTGTCTGTCTAGTCTTGTCTGTCTAGTCTTGTCTGTCTAGTCTTGTCTATCTAGTCTTGTCTGTCTAGTCTTGTCTGTCTAGTCTTGTCTGTCTAGTCTTGTCTGTCCAGTCTTGTCTGTCTAGTCTTGTCTGTCTAGTCTTGTCTGTCTAGTCTTGTCTGTCTAGTCTTGTCTGTCTAGTCTTGTCTGTCTAGTCTTGTCTGTCTAGTCTTGTCTGTCTAGTCTTGTCTGTCTAGTCTTGTCTGTCTTGTTTTGTCTGTCTAGTCTTGTCTGTCTAGTCTTTTCTGTCTAGTCTTGTCTGTCTAGTCTTGTCTGTCTAGTCTTGTCTGTCTAGTCTTGTCTGTCTAGTCTTGTCTGTCTAGTCTTGTCTGTCTAGTCTTGTCTGTCTAGTCTTGTCTGTCTAGTCTTGTCTGTCTAGTCTTGTCTGTCTAGTCTTGTCTGTCTAGTCTTGTCTGTCTAGTCTTGTCTGTCTAGTCTTGTCTGTCTAGTCTTGTCTGTCTAGTCTTGTCTGTCTAGTCTTGTCTGTCTAGTCTTGTCTGTCTAGTCTTGTCTGTCTAGTCTTGTCTGTCTAGTCTTGTCTGTCTAGTCTTGGCTGTCTAGTCTTGTCTGACTAGTCTTGTCTGTCTAGTCAAATCAAATCAAATCAAACTATTTATTTCATTATATAAGCTACAAAATATAACAAATACATTTAAAAAGAGAACATATATTGTGAACATTTGTAACTAAATGAAATTTGTCGGTTAGCTTTAACTTTCGGTTAGTCTTGTCTGTCTAGTCTTGTCTGTCTAGTCTTGTCTGTCTAGTCTTGTCTGTCTAGTCTTGTCTGTCTAGTCTTGTCTGTCTAGTCTTGTCTGTCTAATCTTGTCTTTCTAGTCTTGTCTGTCTAGTCTTGTCTGTCTAGTCTTGTCTGTCTAGTCTTGTCTGTCTAGTCTTGTCTGTCTAGTCTTGTCTGTCTAGTCTTGTCTGTCTAGTCTTGTCTGTCTAGTCTTATCTGTCTAGTCTTGTCTGTCTAGTCTTGTCTGTCTAGCCTTGTCTGTCTAGTCTTGTCTGTCTAGTCTTGTCTGTCTAGTCTTGTGTGCCCAGTCTTGTCTGTCTAGTCTTGTCTGTCTAGTCTTGTCTGTCTAGTCTTGTCTGTCTAGTCTTGTCTGTCTAGTCTTGTCTGTCTAGTCTTGTCTGTCTAGTCTTGTCTGTCTAGTCTTGTCTGTCTAGTCTTGTCTGTCTAGTCTTGGTCTGTCTAGTCTTGTCTGTCTAGTCTTGTCTGTCTAGTCTTGTCTGTCTAGTCTTGTATGTCTAGTCTTGTCTGTCTAGTCTTGTCTGTCTAGTCTTGTCTGTCTAGTCTTGTCTGTCTAGTCTTGTCTGTCTAGTCTTGTCTGTCTAGTCTTGTCTGTCTAGTCTTGTCTGTCTAGTCTTGTCTGTCTAGTCTTGTCTGTCTAGTCTTGTCTGTCTAGTCTTGTCTGTCTAGTCTTGTCTGTCTAGTCTTGTCTGTCTAGTCTTGTCTGTCTAGTCTTGTCTGTCTAGTCTTGTCTGTCTAGTCTTGTCTGTCTAGTCTTGTCTGTCTAGTCTTGTCTGTCTAGTCTTGTCTGTCTAGTCTTGTCTGTCTAGTCTTGTCTGTCTAGTCTTGTATGTCTAGTCTTGTCTGTCTAGTCTTGTCCTGTCTAGTCTTGTCTGTCTAGTCTTGTCTGTCTAGTCTTGTCCTGTCTAGTCTTGTCTCTGTCTGTCTAGTCTTGTCTGTCTAGTCTTGTCTGTCTAGTCTTGTCTGTCTAGTCTTGTCTGTCTAGTCTTGTCTGTCTAGTCTTGTCTGTCTAGTCTTGTCTGTCTAGTCTTGTCTGTCTAGTCTTGTCTGTCTAGTCTTGTCTGTCTAGTCTTGTCTGTCTAGTCTTGTCTGTCTAGTCTTGTCTGTCTAGTCTTGTCTGTCTAGTCTTGTCTGTCTAGTCTTGTCTGTCTAGTCTTGTCTGTCTAGTCTTGTCTGTCTAGTCTTGTCTGTCTAGTCTTGTCTGTCTAGTCTTGTCTGTCTAGTCTTGTCTGTCTAGTCTTGTCTGTCTAGTCTTGTCTGTCTAGTCTTGTCTGTCTAGTCTTGTCTGTCTAGTCTTGTCTGTCTAGTCTTGTCTGTCTAGTCTTGTCTGTCTAGTCTTGTCTGTCTAGTCTTGTCTGTCTAGTCTTGTCTGTCTAGTCTTGTCTGTCTAGTCTTGTCTGTCTAGTCTTGTCTGTCTAGTCTTGTCTGTCTAGTCTTGTCTGTCTAGTCTTGTCTGTCTAGTCTTGTCTGTCTAGTCTTGTCTGTCTAGTCTTGTCTGTCTAGTCTTGTCTGTCTAGTCTTGTCTGTCTAGTCTTGTCTGTCTAGTCTTGTCTGTCTAGTCTTGTCTGTCTAGTCTTGTCTGTCTAGTCTTGTCTGTCTAGTCTTGTCTGTCTAGTCTTGTCTGTCTAGTCTTGTCTGTCTAGTCTTGTCTGTCTAGTCTTGTCTGTCTAGTCTTGTCTGTCTAGTCTTGTCTGTCTAGTCTTGTCTGTCTAGTCTTGTCTGTCCTAGTCTTGTCTGTCTAGTCTTGTCTGTCTAGTCTTGTCTGTCTAGTCTTGTCTGTCTAGTCTTGTCTGTCTAGTCTTGTCTGTCTAGTCTTGTCTGTCTAGTCTTGTCTGTCTAGTCTTGTCTGTCTAGTCTTGTCTGTCTAGTCCTTGTCTGTCTAGTCTTGTCTGTCTAGTCTTGTCTGTCTAGTCTTGTCTGTCTAGTCTTGTCTGTCTAGTCTTGTCTGTCTAGTCTTGTCTGTCTAGTCTTGTCTGTCTAGTCTTGTCTGTCTAGTCTTGTCTGTCTAGTCTTGTCTGTCTAGTCTTGTCTGTCTAGTCTTGTCTGTCTAGTCTTGTCTGTCTAGTCTTGTCTGTCTAGTCTTGTCTGTCTAGTCTTGTCTGTCTAGTCTTGTCTGTCTAGTCTTGTCTGTCTAGTCTTGTCTGTCTAGTCTTGTCTGTCTAGTCTTGTCTGTCTAGTCTTGTCTGTCTAGTCTTGTCTGTCTAGTCTTGTCTGTCTAGTCTTGTCTGTCTAGTCTTGTCTGTCTAGTCTTGTCTGTCTAGTCTTGTCTGTCTAGTCTTGTCTGTCTAGTCTTGTCTGTCTAGTCTTGTCTGTCTAGTCTTGTCTGTCTAGTCTTGTCTGTCTAGTCTTGTCTGTCTAGTCTTGTCTGTCTAGTCTTGTCTGTCTAGTCTTGTCTGTCTAGTCTTGTCTGTCTAGTCTTGTCTGTCTAGTCTTGTCTGTCTAGTCTTGTCTGTCTAGTCTTGTCTGTCTAGTCTTGTCTGTCTAGTCTTGTCTGTCTAGTCTTGTCTGTCTAGTCTTGTCTGTCTAGTCTTGTCTGTCTAGTCTTGTCTGTCTAGTCTTGTCTGTCTAGTCTTGTCTGTCTAGTCTTGTCTGTCTAGTCTTGTCTGTCTAGTCTTGTCTGTCTAGTCTTGTCTGTCTAGTCTTGTCTGTCTAGTCTTGTCTGTCTAGTCTTGTCTGTCTAGTCTTGTCTGTCTAGTCTTGTCTGTCTAGTCTTGTCTGTCTAGTCTTGTCTGTCTAGTCTTGTCTGTCTAGTCTTGTCTGTCTAGTCTTGTCTGTCTAGTCTTGTCTGTCTAGTCTTGTCTGTCTAGTCTTGTCTGTCTAGTCTTGTCTGTCTAGTCTTGTCTGTCTAGTCTTGTCTGTCTAGTCTTGTCTGTCTAGTCTTGTCTGTCTAGTCTTGTCTGTCTAGTCTTGTCTGTCTAGTCTTGTCTGTCTAGTCTTGTCTGTCTAGTCTTGTCTGTCTAGTCTTGTCTGTCTAGTCTTGTCTGTCTAGTCTTGTCTGTCTAGTCTTGTCTGTCTAGTCTTGTCTGTCTAGTCTTGTCTGTCTAGTCTTGTCTGTCTAGTCTTGTCTGTCTAGTCTTGTCTGTCTAGTCTTGTCTGTCTAGTCTTGTCTGTCTAGTCTTGTCTGTCTAGTCTTGTCTGTCTAGTCTTGTCTGTCTAGTCTTGTCTGTCTAGTCTTGTCTGTCTAGTCTTGTCTGTCTAGTCTTGTCTGTCTAGTCTTGTCTGTCTAGTCTTGTCTGTCTAGTCTTGTCTGTCTAGTCTTGTCTGTCTAGTCTTGTCTGTCTAGTCTTGTCTGTCTAGTCTTGTCTGTCTAGTCTTGTCTGTCTAGTCTTGTCTGTCTAGTCTTGTCTGTCTAGTCTTGTCTGTCTAGTCTTGTCTGTCTAGTCTTGTCTGTCTAGTCTTGTCTGTCTAGTCTTGTCTGTCTAGTCTTGTCTGTCTAGTCTTGTCTGTCTAGTCTTGTCTGTCTAGTCTTGTCTGTCTAGTCTTGTCTGTCTAGTCTTGTCTGTCTAGTCTTGTCTGTCTAGTCTTGTCTGTCTAGTCTTGTCTGTCTAGTCTTGTCTGTCTAGTCTTGTCTGTCTAGTCTTGTCTGTCTAGTCTTGTCTGTCTAGTCTTGTCTGTCTAGTCTTGTCTGTCTAGTCTTGTCTGTCTAGTCTTGTCTGTCTAGTCTTGTCTGTCTAGTCTTGTCTGTCTAGTCTTGTCTGTCTAGTCTTGTCTGTCTAGTCTTGTCTGTCTAGTCTTGTCTGTCTAGTCTTGTCTGTCTAGTCTTGTCTGTCTAGTCTTGTCTGTCTAGTCTTGTCTGTCTAGTCTTGTCTGTCTAGTCTTGTCTGTCTAGTCTTGTCTGTCTAGTCTTGTCTGTCTAGTCTTGTCTGTCTAGTCTTGTCTGTCTAGTCTTGTCTGTCTAGTCTTGTCTGTCTAGTCTTGTCTGTCTAGTCTTGTCTGTCTAGTCTTGTCTGTCTAGTCTTGTCTGTCTAGTCTTGTCTGTCTAGTCTTGTCTGTCTAGTCTTGTCTGTCTAGTCTTGTCTGTCTAGTCTTGTCTGTCTAGTCTTGTCTGTCTAGTCTTGTCTGTCTAGTCTTGTCTGTCTAGTCTTGTCTGTCTAGTCTTGTCTGTCTAGTCTTGTCTGTCTAGTCTTGTCTGTCTAGTCTTGTCTGTCTAGTCTTGTCTGTCTAGTCTTGTCTGTCTAGTCTTGTCTGTCTAGTCTTGTCTGTCTAGTCTTGTCTGTCTAGTCTTGTCTGTCTAGTCTTGTCTGTCTAGTCTTGTCTGTCTAGTCTTGTCTGTCTAGTCTTGTCTGTCTAGTCTTGTCTGTCTAGTCTTGTCTGTCTAGTCTTGTCTGTCTAGTCTTGTCTGTCTAGTCTTGTCTGTCTAGTCTTGTCTGTCTAGTCTTGTCTGTCTAGTCTTGTCTGTCTAGTCTTGTCTGTCTAGTCTTGTCTGTCTAGTCTTGTCTGTCTAGTCTTGTCTGTCTAGTCTTGTCTGTCTAGTCTTGTCTGTCTAGTCTTGTCTGTCTAGCTTTCTGTCAAGTCTTGTCTGTCTAGTCTTGTCTGTCTAGTCTTGTCTGTCT